>LUCM01002086.1:170629-219623 GCA_008360955.1 Fasciolopsis buskii | reverse complement strand
CAAGTGTCTCGTCAAGATATTTTCCGCACACCTCGGGAGACGAAACAGTTCAAGTTGTAGGTTAACGTGGTGTAGAAATATATTTCACAGAAGTTGAAAGGTCGTGTGTACTTTGTCGCAGTGCGCTCAGTTCTGTTGTACGGTTGGAGGTTTTCGATCACTGGTGTCTACGTACTGTGGCTAGGATTGAATGGTGTAACCGGGTGAGTGATATTAAGGTTAGGATTCTGGTATTGGGTGCTACTTCTGAGAATATCTTGTCTCAGCGTATGAAACTTAGTAGACTACGCTGGTTTGGTCACGTGTCGTATATGTCGAACACTCGTCTACTATAGCGCGCTCTATTTTGCGTTCCTCCCATGGAGTGATAGAGGCCATGAAGCAAATGACGTGGTAACGTGGAGTCAGAAAATGCACTGCGAACTTAGGTATTGTTAAAGTGACTGTTACACGTCTTCGTGGTTGGGGTCCGGAGGAATCGTCAACTAGGTGGTTGGCGACACCGAAGGATGTGGCAGTGAACTGTGAACAGTGGCGATCGTGTTGTCATTTTCTGTCGAATCAGAATGATTGAAAGAGTGCATTTATACAGTTTGGCTGTGTTCCGTGTATTGGCTACAGGAGCATTCTAATCATTTCCCTCCTGCGTAGGTCTACTCGCCTTTTGCGTTTGCATATTCATTGTTTTTATAGAAACATTTAGCCTAGGGGGAAACGCAGCTGTCAGTGGTGTTTACCCTGCTGTTCAATACTGAACTGATGATGAATAATGCCTCTGGCACGTCGTAAAGTGGGGATAGATCCTTCTTTGAAAATCAGAAAGGAATTGGTTTGCTAAGGATCGCATCCATACTGCGTCCCAGTATTGCTGTCCGTTTGCGAGAAGTATACACGTGAGAGTCAAGCCACTCGAAAATTCGTCGGGGTTATATTGACTGTGTCTTCACTCTGCGGCAAATTTTACAACATGCGTTACTAATAAGCTCGCCATTTTTTTCTTGATCCGAGGGAGGATCCGTTCCATGTTGCTGCCTCATGAATGTGAATTACATACATGAACATCCAATTTTGCGCGAATCGAGGTAAGAATGACATCGTCTCAATGAATATTCTCTGGACCAGTACCCAATACTCATTTTCTAACGTTGTTTGTGCTCCCATTCTATCTTGTCTTAAAGTTTATGTGCAGACATCGATGGTCAAAAATCCCCATGCGACGAATATTTTCAACACGTAGACTTCGTGTCCCAAAGCAGTGTAACAGAACTTAGAGCACTGTCAACTTCGGCGAAATATGAAGTAGGCGCCACAATTTCGTCAGTTCAGAATGCGCCAAAAAGAGCATACCATGCACCTTAGAAGGTCCACAGCACTCTTCGGCAATCAGCAACCGTAACCCAGAAATTCGGAATGGCATTTTTATAAAGAATAAGAGTGCTTTCCATTTGGGTGGCACTGAACGACGCTCTGGTCACGATTGGTGCGTGACTACTTTTTCATTCATTCCACTGCGAATAAGTGCTCGCGTTTGTCTACAGCTTAGGACCTCAGTCGTGTTGCTAAATGGCAATCCAATTTCCAGATCCTCGCCTAGACTCATTGGTGCATTGTGACGTCCAACGTTGCTGGAATTGTTTGAAGCTAATCGTAATGTCTGTTTGTTTGTACAATGCGAACCTAAATTCGTGATCAGCAATAACATTGTCATCAGTGTTGTCGGCCCATTCCGTTCCGCTGACCCTTTGGCGATAGCTTTGCTGGTCAGATGACTGCTTTCCGTCAATCACAACCGGTTACGTATCTCGGAGTCTGTAAGCACTGATAGCAGTAACGACTGTCACAGGGCTGTGTTGTGCGATTAGTTCGCCTTAATGGAATTTTAAAGTGCAAGGGTGTCCCCGTCACTACTGTTTTGGTGCTTGTTGTTGTGTTTGGAAATTGCTGGTACTGTGGCCATTAGTTATTTCACATTGGATTAATTTGTCCAATGGTAAATCAGCTCAAAATTCTTTATTAGTTGCATGTGTCACACTTCGTCCGTTTGCAAAAGGTGAACAAGCAGCTAGTAACGACTTGAACTGGTGCGCGGAAAAAACCGACAGGTCATCCTGCCAGTGTGCAAACTGGCCAACTGGTATATATATATATACATATATAATTCACCGGCTTAAAAACGACCATGGTGCCCACATATCAACATGCAAATAGAACGTCACCGAAGTTTGTTAAAAAAGGGAAAATAATAACGAACCATGGCAGACTATTTGCTTTCTTTGTGTGTTCACTGTACACATTTTCTGATATTTTTCTTTGTTTTTGGATGATTTTTAAGGAGGACGAGTTCCACGGACATGCCAATTAGCATTCGCATCACTAAAATCGATTCTTCGTCATGCCTCTCAACGTCTCCGAACAGCAACGGTCCTCATCTATTGGGCCACAACCACGAAAGTGGGAAGCATCAATCGAAACTAACTTCATACCTTTACGCCAAGTCATGGCCTAATCGCCATGTCGCTTCCTCCAACCAACACTCGACACATGCAAAAAGAGCATGCAAAGACAGGCGATGGGGAGGCATACGCCATTCGCGTCCAAGCCAACGAAGGCGATGTAGAGCGATTATCTCAGTCAGAGGACGACTGTCTGCATCCAACACTCGACAACGCACCTGGTTCCCCTCAAACACGAGCAATGCTTCGAAGATATAAGTGGTCGAACGCAGAAGGTCGTCGAGCATTCTCAGTGCGACTAGTCCAGATCTCGCAACTGTTAAGCAGAACTCCGCGAAATGGGAATTGATAGACGCTTCTTTCCTTGAAAGGACACAGGGTTTGCGGATTATGATGGGCGCGGCCGCAACATGTTTCGCCGGCGCGTCGGTGGTGGCGAAAGCGTTGGCTCTGGCTTTTCGCAAGTTTTCGTTGATTTAACCTATGCACTACGTCAGAGGTCACTTGCCACCGAGGTTTGATTTCAAATTTCCCCAGATACTTGGAACTACTTATTACGTGTAACCGCATCAGAACACAAAGGGTAAGGTGGAGGCAGTGGGACTGCCTGGACCGCGCGTTAGAAGAGAAGTTGCTTTGCGAATGTCTGAGGATGCAAAAACAATTGTGCCGTATGTGGGATGCCAGCAATCGCTAAGCCGGTTTAGAGCGCTCTCATTCGTTTGGATGTGACCTGTGCACCAGGTTCCAACTCAGCAGGAGGGGTAGTGTGGTTATTATAACCAGTGAGTTGTAAGTGTGTTAAAAGAAGTGTGTTGTGGGCTCTCATGTCGTGAGTGCGGGGCAGATGATAGAGACCGAGTGTGTGCCCCAACCCCCTCGCCCATAATACGGAAAAACAAGACGGGTACCGCCCGCACTCGCAGAGCCCCAAGACCCACTCGTGAGAGAGTAACATCGGTGATGTGACAGAGAGCGTCTATCGCGCAACGCTCGTTTGGGCGTTAGAAAAAGGAAGTAGGTACATACGACAACGCCTTCTGACACGAGCTCATATATACCCACATAGAAGATGGCTACTAATTGATGGAGGACGGATTCGCGACAAGACAAAGGCATGGGGTTACTCTCACACACTACCGTAAGCACTGACGTGAGATATACCATACGAAATCTTTTTTTGTTGGGGAAGATCGACCATTAGCATTCTGAAGAACTGGCATTTTCTTGCAACGAATAATGTCGATTAGTGACCGCAGACATATCAGACACACATTTTCAGGTTAAGAAGGGAGCTCGGGGCTCACTTTCACCTCTCTTGCAATGCGCAAATAGATGACTCGCAGCCTCTTTTTCGCGTATGGCCCTTGGGAAGGACAGGTAAGTTTGCTCCTAACGTTGTCACAGAGAGTGAAGAGATTCAATCGACGGTATCCACCGGCTAATGGGAAAACCCACCCTCGTTCCTTTCACGATTTTGACCGGTCACCGGCGTTGCTCTATAACCTGCAGAAAGAATAACGGGACAAAAGGAAGCTTTTTTTTAGGACGGCTTAATCGGGATTGAGGCCAAACGCTTTCCGATGGCTTAACGCTACAGGCCCTTTTAAAGATGGTGACAACAAATCGGAACTGCTCCGACGAGCGATAGGGCGGAACTTTTCTCGCGGAGATAGTAGGATCTTCCCAGAACACACCTTTGAAGTCTTTGACAATATTCCACTCCTCCTCTTTAAGATAGAGCATGAGAGAAATCCATCGGACGCCCGCGGTCCAGTTACGAACGTTCAAAGGCTGGTTTCCATGCTGATTCTCCATTCTCATTTGGTGGATCTGCGTTGTACACAGGCCCACCGGATTGATTGTCGGAAATCAGTTGCGGAAAGAAGGCTGGCGCTGATGGGCCAGCGTTAAAGTATGTGTTTTGGAAGTTGCTGCCGCCCCAAGCGTCACAAGATGTACGCTTGCTGATGGTTGTGGGATTGGCGGCAGGTCTATGTATTATATCTCCAGAAGTTTTATTTTGGGGACAACCAGATCCCTGCGGATCTCCTACGCAAAAACTATACTTTGGGGTGAGTTCGTCACGTCTTAGCGTGAAGAAGTTGTAGCTTTTGATGCGTTGCTCACTCAGTTTGAGATGGACTGGGGCGTGGCGTATCAAAACAGGCAACAGGGAGCTGGAGCAGAATTTAGTTGGTTTTAGCGTAACGCGGACTATGTCAGGCCACCGGCTGTAATGAGGCTGCTGAGTAGAACTCGATTAAGACCCAATGCTCACTACGATGTTTTGAGTCGGAGCTAGAGAATTCTTGGCTTTTCAGCACCGGTGCGCTACGAACAGCGGTCTTGGAATAGGACAAACTTCAGCAATCAGTTAGCGGTTCATCGAATCTCAACAACGACCGCGGACAGCGTGCGTCGTTGAGCACCCAACAAAGCACACGGGGGACAAGCTTAGTGCATACTTAACGCGTCAGTGGAGGGTCTAGAGAGAGTGTTCCGGGGTACTCCGTCAAGTTGTTATAGATAGATCCCGTCTGTTTGTAGGCTGAGTAGCTGTGGTGGGTTTCGATACCACTGCCTGAGGCGTCAAAGAGGGCATGCGCCAGGATTGGCGTACCGGTGGTTAGAACTTGCTGCAGATACGTACTAGCGGAGAAAGCGATTGATGGTCATTGAATACACTCAACAATTCGTTCCCCGTTTCGTCAAGAACGACAGGCAATCCGAGAACAAAGAGACGTATATTTTTGAGTTACGGCCTCACTCAGAGGAGACAGCCGATATACTCAAAGAATTCAATTGTCCACTTGGCCTAAATGCAGCAATTGTCACCTCACCTTGCTTGTTGGTAGCCTGATTGGTGCAGCTTTCGGTAAAAAGTGGTTTGTTAGGATTGCAATTGGGCTCACAGTTCTGTAAGGCAACTGTAAGTGGGACGAAGCAAGAAGTTGCGTTTTAGAAGGACGGATATTTACTTTGCACGAAGCTCAGTCTCACTGCGCATAGCCGGCTGTCGACTAAGATAAAATTCGATATGGCAACCTTAGCTTTCTGACTGCGAGCCACACCAACGCCGGCAACAACAGAAACCGCTGCTTCAGGGTCTTCTGTGCACGATCTAAACACCCCTGATGACCTACGCGCATGAGTGTTCGCACATCGAATGTAGTTAGTTTGAAAGGGCATCGATGACGAAGAAGTGCATCAGTCGTGGGAATCGATCTGGGTAAGATTTGGGTGCTATTTGAGGAAGAACGCGAGAGAACCGCAGCAGGACTACCGTGGCCGACTCCACTCCCGTAGAGTGTGAGGGAATAGGATGGGAAGAAAAAGAATAACACGAATTAGTCGATGAACAAACAGGTGTATACGGTGGATGGTCGCTTTTGCAACTAAGCGAAGGGTTAGAAACGTTCGTGCGAAGATCAGTGATATTCATGGTTATGTGCGTTGTAGGACGTTATACCACTCGGTTGCCCAGTCCAGAGTAGGCTTTTTTCATAGATACACCTCTAACCTTTGCGTAACCAATCACTTTTTGCAAGGCCGCAGAATCATTCCAGTTTAGCCGGTGGTCGATTGGTCGGTTCATACGCTTCTTCTGGAAAACCTCGCCGAGCCGGTGGAACTAGAAAAAGAGCAATGGCCTTGTTTGGTTGGCACTCGCCACGTCACAGTGCCACCAGCGGGCTCTTGTGTTATTTTTTTTAGGAGAATCGCTTGCTAGTCGAAAACCCACTACATCCTCGGCACTGCCGCTTCCTGTTCGCGGCCACTTATTCGGAGGGCTTGAGCCTGACCTTTTCACAGCTAACCACCTCGATGGTGGCCGTTCCCTTATCCGCAACGCAAAGACGCACCCAGAAGCAGACAGCTTTGTTGCTAATCTGATTTCGTTCAAAACAGTATGATAGTAGACGTTTCATATAAGGTGCCCCTTACCACTGTTTTATCCAAACAACCACACTATAACCTGGTTTCTCAGTTTCGAAAACTATTACACTTCCTTTAATGTTATCTAATTATGATTGGTGCTAGTTTCTTCATTTATGTGCTCGTGACTAGGGCATATTCGATTCCCAGCTGCAAGGTTTCTTTGTTTGTTTTTTTTACTTACAGAGAAGAACCTCCACTACGGGGGAGTCGATGCTCTCTGAATGACGACAGTGCGGAGATCGGAAGTGATGCGGACGGGGAACTGGATGATTACAACTTGGATCCAGGTGAGTTCTCATTGTTACACGATTTTCGATTACTTTAGTTGCCTCCGAAGCTTACACAGAACATGAGGTGGGTTTTAAGAGTTGAAATCCTGTACTCACTTCTGGTCCAAATTTTTCCACCCCATGTACCTCTTTGGCCTGAACGTTCTAATAATGAGATCCAAACCGTTCGGGTGGAGTGACCGCCCTTCGAGAATACGTTTTAGAAAGGTCCACTTTATATACCAATTTTTTGGCTGGATTGTTTGAATACTTCCCGAGAACACTTCTGAAGAACACAGATCACCAGCCAGATTGACTTTCAATGTCAAATCAGAATGTTGTGTGGAGTTCGCCGTTTGATGTATTTTACGGGTATGTATGGGTGTCAGGAGCAGAGTTTCCATTGGAACTGTAATGATTCGATCTATCGGCTACCACAAACCACTTTTCTTTAGAACAGATTTTTAATCCGTGGGCATACTTTCTGAAGAAATATCAGCCATGGTAACTGAAACGTCGGTTGACTACATCTCCACAGACAACATAAATGCCAGTTGTCCCGAACGTCCCTCCAGAGAAATTCCTGCACCGTGGTCGGGGAAGCAAGGTTGTTTCTCCGGGAAGCTGGTGATTAGGTGAGCCTCAACTAGCGTGAATGAAGCGGGCTTATCTCTGTGTACAGTTTTGCAGTGAGACTATCGCGTAAATAAATGGGGTCAGCCGAGCAAGACGCCATGTATCTCGGCAAGCCACGGAATTAAGTGTCGATCTCTAGTTCTATCAGCGAGATAGAAAAGCTCTTGATTACGACTGTCGGAAATTACAACCGCTTGTCAGCGCTCAGCGGAATTGAGAGAAACAGGCGGTCAGCTGCACACAGCAGAACAACGACTTGGACTTGTCTATTTGTACGTGAAATGTGATCGAAATCTTGCAGAAACCTGTAGGTCGTCTAATGATCACTGTGGTGGAGTCCGATGCGTAACAAAATTGACTGTCAGTGCTTTAATAAAGTAGTTTAAGAAGATAAATAGTGTGCACGATGAATACTATAGTAGCGGGTCCTGAACTGTAACCAGTGAATGCTGTGCGGACAAAATCACTGGAAAAGCTCTGCAGCAGTTAGCTGAAAAGTGTGGCTTCGGTCGTGGTTCCGCCGCTCATATTTTGAAGAAGCATGACATTAGACAGTTTTCCGAATCTAGGGTGCACCGATTTCATCGTAAGGGAATCACTGAAAGGCATGCATTTCGTATCAAATTCAACGATAGAACGATATTTTGTTAGCATGGATGTATTTAGCGACCGTATTTTTGCGCTGCCTCCCAGTCACGGACAACACACAGGATCAGAAGTTCGTATAGGTTGGAATTCCGGGTGTACGAATTGTTGGGCCATTTTTCTCTCAAGAATGTCACAGATAATTAATATATGCACCTCACAAATAATTTCACACGGCTACCTTACAAACGATTTCTACAAGAAAAACTGTTCCGTTGTTGGACTTCTCAAGAGTACGTGAAACGATTTGGTTTCAACAGGGGGGTGCCGCTTCACGTCACGCTAGAATAGTACGCGAATAGCTAGATGAGGTATTTTTCGGGAACCGGATTGGCTTTGAAGACGCTGTTAGATGACTACCACGTTCACCAAATGTGACCTCATTCCAAGCGGCTGTGATCAGTAGAATAATTAGAAATGGTTATCATGCTAGAATGTCCCGACATATCACAATACTCCTTAATATAAATACACGAATCATGCCTGATGCAAATGCTTCTGTGTAGACGACATTTTGATCGTCCAAAGTTGCATCAAAATACATAAAAATCAGTGTGAACATCAGTGGTCGTTTTTGTCATAAAACGCAAAAGCAGAGTAGATTTCTGCCTCGATATCGTCTCGTGTTTGGTCAATTGATTCTAATTCCACGGAGGCAGACACAATTCTGTTTACTGGTCAGAACAGAAAAGCTATCCACAGTCAGTGAAATGTTGAATAGCTATCACCTCTGAAGCAAACAACATTACCGATTGGTAATAATAATATGACGTGAAAAAGCATAAATATTAATTTTCATAACCTAACTGTTCGCTTGGATGCGAACAATCCCTCGTACGACAATTTATTTTAGGCTTATAACTTTTTCAAGTCATCATTAGATCATGCACAACAATCAGTTATCATTTCGGTTTGCTGATTTGCGTTTGCAGTCGTCACAGAATTATTTACAAAATCCATCGTAGTCAAGTCCTATTGTTTGTTCATCATTGCTATTTTACTGTCATTGTGGTACTGTTAGTGGGCTATCTGCTCAGTCTAGTTGTTCTTATTTGAACATGGTGCTTGCACAACCCAGTTGAATGCTTTTTAACATCTGGTGTGATTCGGTCTTGTTACGGAAATTCTCTCTCTTTGTCCTTAATCCCGGTATTTTTTCGTCTTAGTAGAATGATTACTGATCAATATTCACTGAATGGATCAGCTTTCTAGCCGATTCAAACAAACACCTGACGGCTCGCTGTAGCGCGTCCAGGAGATTATCATGTGGTCAGCGAGTTCTTTTTCAGTTCTTCCGTAATAACCCATTACTGGATTACCACTGGCGAGCGAGAGACAACGACGTATGATTAAGTTGTTTCGGAGCTCGCGAAGAAGTGCATTTTCCAGCGTCGATTATTTCTGCATTAATCGGGATCTAAAACATCTCAGTGTGAAGTGTACACCTCGTGGCAAATCTCAAATTGGTCGGAAACGTCTGAAACACTAGAACAGATGCATCTCGCGCCCTGTTTTACAGCAAAAATTCTGACGTCACAAGAAAGCCATGGTGCGAATCTCTCATTTCTTCCTGCGACCCGTCAGGAAGAAATATATATATATATATATATATATATATATATATTGTTATATATTCTTTCTAACGTATCTTCGTCCTCATTCCTTTCCAATTTAGGCAAATTTAACGAAGAGGGCTCGTTTATCGATCAATATGCGACCGAGACACATTACAAAGGAGCTTCCCGATTGCCAACATTACCCCGTGTTTAAACACTTCGAGCTCTAATTCGTCTCTCCGTTCCCATCCTCCTCCTCCTCCTTAACTAGAGCGTATCGTTCTCGTTCGAGCGAACTTCATCGAAACAGCTGAAAAAATTCACGATTGTCCAGGGTTGTTTCAGAATCAAAGCGAGCAGACCCTGGCTTGGCGCAAGTCTTTTGGTCTTGTCGCCCTGTTCTTTTGCATATTTTAACAATTTCATAGTCTTATGCTTTTCTCATTTTCCTGTTTAGTTCAATTTTTAAATCATGCACTTACTTCATCGTTCGTCCCATCACATGCGTCTCTTGCTGCTATTCTTCTCATCTTTTCATTCGGTCCCTTTCTTTCCATGATTATCAAATCCGTCGTGTTTATCCCCCTTCCCGCTCATGAACCCATGCGTGAATGGGTTTTACAATGATTCAGGTATATCAACTTATGAGCCACGTGTCTGATGGTATTTATAATTCTGACAAAAAGTATGTCTGTGTCAGCCCAGTGAAATCCTGATGATCTTGTTTTACTGCTTCTTTGTTTTTTTACACAACACTTCATCGTTTGGTCTCAAGCAAATGATCATGTGTGACACTGCTTTCAGTCGTTCATTTGTATATTATGTTTCAACGAATCTTCACATCGAATTGATAACAATGCTATCTGTACGCCGAAAACTGTTTGGTTAGTTGTTTTTTTAATGTCCTTAACTTTCCAGTTGGATATTGTCCCCAATTCTTGTCCATTGTCGCTGACTGTTGTTCCGCTTCATCGCAGTTAGACACGCACACACACACACGCATATATACACATACCTTCTTTGTAAACTGCTACTTTGCAATCATTGGTTTTGTACCGCTCATCGCACATCCAAAGCCGATCTCAAATAGACCGATCTGAAATCAGTGTTTGCTTATTGCCATGCTTCCCTCCGCCCCCTACCGTGACATGCTTGAGTTGTCCCAGACACAGCTTTTATCCACTCATTGTTTATCTGTTTTTGTGTATATTTCTGTCACCTGATTCCAATGCATTTCCACAAATCTTTTTTCTTCTGTCGCGTTGTTGACTTTTCTCTTGTTTTGAAGGATCTTCGCTAAATCTAATTTAGCAAAGACTTATAGGAGGGCGAATAAGACGCCACCCCGTCCATCACGCTGGATGACACCAAGCCCAAAACAGATGGTAAGATCTGGTGAATCAGAGCAGCCGAAGAAATGGAAGTGCTCCAGATAACATTCTAAGACTGTCTAAATCTGCGGTAAGCTTTTTATATTACGCACAAAATGCAATTTATTTTAGGGCTAATCTCCCATGGTCCGAAGGCGCACCGTAATGGAGAAATGTTCCCGTAAGACCTGGTTTATTGATACTTATTTTGAAGTCTGGAAAAAGGGAACGTACGACATCCAACAACGGATGCTTTATAAAGGTGACTAGCTGACTGTGTGGAAGAAGGACGGGTGAGCGTAACAGGAAGAGGAACAAAAGCCAAAACAGTATCGATGGCAAAGAAGTAGCGAAGCAATCGCTCCATGATGGGCTAGTGACTGTTGAGTAGATGTTAATAAACGGTCGGATAACCTTTCGTTGGACCCGATCAATAAGAGGATGATAAGTAGACGAATCCAACTCACACAGTTGCGGTATTCAAGTAAAGGGCGAAAAGCGCCAGATCGATCGGGTATACATGTAGACAGACCAATTAATGGAAATAAATTGTTGATCACCGAATCGTTTCGTCTCGCCCCCCCCCCTTACCAAGGTGTCAGACGAGTATGGTAGCCGCTCTTAGCTGGGATCGTTTTAATCCTCCAATGCAGTAACGTGACTGCTCGGGTCTGAAATAAACAAATGTTCAATGCTTAGAGATGAAAAAATCAAAAATAGAAGATCAACGCCGTTGGGGAGACGACAACGATATAGTAGTGATTGAAGGAAGGTGATCGGAGTTTCAATCCAGTGTTGTTGAACTTGGCAAGTGGAAAAAGTAAGGTTCGGTACTCGATAGTTGGTGGCTGAATGATGAACATGTATCTAGTTTAGGAACAGAAAAGAAATGCAAGTTGCAATGGTAATTTGGAAGTGCGTGATATCTGACTAATCAGCGATTCCGGTTTCGGTGAGATAGGGCAGCAGAAAAAGATTGAAGGAACTGGTGAATTGAATCAATTAACTCCTTAGAGGTTAGCTAGCGTGATAAGTTCTTGGTAATTTTGCATGTCCATTGGGTGAGTATGAAAACTAAAGAGCGCGTGACTGGGTGATATGGTTTGTGTGGGAGAAAACTATCAACCATAGTGCCGAGAGTTACAGTGGCGAATGACAGGGCCTCTGTGAAACCTTGGTCAGTGAGACGATGCACGATAGAAATGGACGGCCTATTTGTGACAGGCGACAAAACCCCTACCGTTAGGCTGAGTAGTTCGAAGGGCAGTTTAAATGGCCGCACGCTTATGTAGTAACTTTAACGTCAACAACTGCGAATCGCTCGACCCTACGAATGAAGTGGACGAGTAGTCGAAAGCTCGACAACTGAAACCGGGATAATCAGCGTGTTTCAACGAACTCCCCAATTTATTTTCGGACCGAGTGAAGAGACCCTTATGGAAACATCCACTCCCTTGCTGAGTGATATTTGAATCGAGGAGTGTATTCCATTACTGTGAAGTGAGTCACTGATTGTATCCATCTTCAAGAAGGGAACACTCGATGACTTAGTGGCCCTCGTAGAATTAGTTTGATTCCAATAGTTACTATTTTAAATTGGACAATACTGCGCCGTCTGACATCAGTTCGTGACAGGAACGTCCGCTGTCAGCGGGTCGTGTTATGCCCAGGTGGAGCTTGTATTGACCAAATTTTCACTCTTCGTCAGATATTTCAAATGCGACACACCGTCACCTAACGATCGTAGTTTTTCTCTAGTTGGGAGGTGCCTTCGACCCATTCGTCTGGAATGGCATCCCAAAGAAGCCAGGTACCTTCCAGCATGTATAACTGTGGTCACGTAAGGGTATACGGTGAACTATCAAGCCCACTCGAAACGATTTGCGATGTTCAACAAGTGAGTCCCATTTTTCCATTCTTGTTCATTCTCGTTATAGACGAGGTAATGAAGTATGTTTTAGGAAAATCTCTCAGAATGTAAGTATCGAAACAGGACCAAACGAAGAGAAGCTGTTTGATTGGATTACGCAGACGATTTCGTGTGCTTGTTCGAACTCTACGAAATATGTGCAACATGCACTGAACAGGCTGTCGAGGACTGTGGCTCCATTCGGCATGCGGTTTGCACCTTCACAGTGTAAAGTGCTGTTACGAGACTGGACGGCCGTAGCGCAGAAATTTATATGGATGAGGAGATTAACGATTGTCGACCGCTTCACTGATCACGGCAGGTGCTGTGACGATGCGTAGTTACATGTTAATGGAGGTCAGCACACGTATATCCAGTGCTCGAGGGATGTAGCTAGAACGGCGTACTTGTGGCCACTGCCTACATTTCAATGGTCATGAGTCCTGTGCCGCGGTGCACTCAGTTCTGTTGTATCCTAACGAGATTTGGAGTTTGCATGCCCAGTATGTTCATCTCTTGGAGGTTTTTGACTCGTCGAGGTTGCGTAGTTTGGGTAGGACTGGGTGGAGTGATCGTGTGAGTAATGTGGATTTTAGGAATCTGGTATTAGGTGTCGTTTCAGTGAATGTTTTCTCAGCGCGAATCACGTTTAGTGGAGTTTGTGCTTCGGAGCGTAAGAAACTACATGGATGTCAACAGATGAATCATCAGCTTAAATGACGTGTCTCACTTCCCGTTGGCTGTGGTCCAAAAACCCCGTCATCCAGTTGGTTAGAGACACTGCTAATCGTGGTATCACTTCATTTCTAATTGGATTAATGGAAAAGTGCACATTTGTTAATCTATACTGTATTGTATTCCGTTGAGTACCACAATCTTTTTCTTCTGCACATGCAAGCCCTTTCTGTCATTCTCGCATATTCATTTCTTTCAACTGCATCGTGTAGCATGATGGCAAAGCGAAGTTCGGTGGTACTCGCCAGTTAACCTTGAACGAAGGTGAGGATCATAGTAAGGCGATCGTTGCTCGATTCCTATGCCCATCTTCACCTCGGTCGAAGTGTAATTTGGCCAGTCTCGAACATGTTTGCGATTTGCCCATCCCAAAGCACATGACCCCAGATTTGTCTCATTGACAATAAAAAGGCGACAGTGGGATCATGAAGTCAAACCCGTGGGCTTGCACAGTTCGCTCACTGGAGCTACTCATAAGCGATGTGGCAGATGAACGAGGCGGACTGACGGTCATCCCAAGATGGCTGTGTGATTGTATCTCCATTGGGTCCTCGTTACTAACTATGGTTAGGTAAAACCTAAATAGAGATATCAGTGTCAGTGTATCCACGCCTCTGTAGCGGTACCCTTCCTGAAAGCCCAACCACCTCTCCATATATATAAGTATATATATATATATATATATATATAAACCACTTGAAAACAACCTTAGTGTCAAAGCAACGTCTAAATAAAACGGTTCGAATACCGAGAGAAAGGTGGAGAAAACAACGAACAACCAGTAAGCATGTTTTTTTGTTTTCACTCTACAGTTTTTGCTGTTCTTATCAATGTCTTGTTATTTTTTTACTCGACACGAATCCTGCAAACGGGTCACGCAGCATTCGGACCACTGGCCTCGATTCTTAATCATGTTTCTTAGCCGTTCTGATCGGCAATAATCCTCATCTCTTGGGATACAAACGGCCAGTCGGGAGGCAGCAAGAGGTGTCAAACTCCAAACTGGATTCATTATGTCCGAGAAAACACTAATCGTTCGGGAGCAAAATGGTGCTCTAACAAACGCCACCATGGCAATTCAGCGCTAGACCGCACAGCGAGCCACGCTGACCGGTGCCTTCCCATCATGTTTCACGTTACTTTAGGGGGAATGCACACCCATGGGGGGCACAGATGGGAAGAGAAGAAAACGCCGTAGTAGTGAGCACACGGAACAGTGTAACTGTACAAATGCATGTTTTCAATCACTATTATTTGACAAGAAGTGACAACACCATCACTTCTGTTCCTGGTTTGCTGTCATTCCCTTTGATGTATCTAGCTAACTGTTGGAGGTTGATGATTCGATCGATGTCTTCGCGGGCTAGTGTGAAGCCGAAACATTTTCTTCTGGAATATGATTTTCACTTCTGTTGTACAACCTGCGGATACAGGCCGACGTCAGCAGCTTTGACACAACTAAGATTAGGCTAGTTTCCCACTGGCTAGCCAAGTCATTACACGAGCTCCGTATAACGAAAGAAACGGCAGTAGATGCCCTTTACTTACAGAAGAGGTGCTCGGACTACCAGACCTTCGGGAATAGAAGCTGAAAGTCTCCGCACAGTTCCATTCTTCCATCTTTAAACGATGTTGGGACAAGGTCGTCGGAGCCCGGAGCTTTTTGACGTCCTTAGACATAGACGTCCTGGCAGATATCTACTTCAGAAGATCGATCTGTTCCCACAGACCGAAGATCATGTGCTGGAATAGGTATGGGGAAAACTGACACTGAAGGTCAGCAAATTTCTATTTCGAAGTGCTCCTCCTAGCATACTGGACATCGCTGATGATCACCGCCAGCTTTACGAGTCCTACCGCTAGTTTGGATGAGATAGAACTGCTTACAGGAATTGATCCGGCCGACAGAATGTTCAATATCTAATGCACAATGAGACCAAGAGATTTAGGGATTCTTACGCGTCTGCTCTTATGAGTTGTGGTTCACTGCATTCGCTACCAATTGACATGGATTAGGATGGTTGAAGGAGTTTCGGAGACTCAGCAGATATCCGAAATGTCACGACACAGTTGGCCAAGCTACAACTCACTAAGTCAGAAGAAAGCAAGAGATTCTTCATAAGCGACCAGTGCTCACTGAATTCACTACTTGGGGACAAATCTAGCTTTCCAGCTAAGGCGCTTTGGGAAGCTGATAAACATGTGGGGTCAGATGGTCAAGTGTACCCTGACAGACGTTGCCTCATACATCTCTACTGCCCAAGGAAGAAAATTGATAACTCGTTGCAGGCTAGCGTGTGGTCTTAGTCAAAGAGAATGCGTTATTGTAACAAGATTTACTGTAGACAACCTTGTAATTTGTAGATTGTCGCGAAATAGGCCCATCGTGGAGTTGAACGTGGTGGGTTGCCAGGTGTTTGGAACGTCTGAATAACGTACATGGGAGAAACAATCGATGATCGAAATACAGGGCGAGCAATCGTACCTCTTGTTATGAACGGAAGGAATGGAGACAAAAAAGAGCCTCTTAAATGTGCCCTGTTCCCGGGACTGCCGATCTACTTTAACATTCATGTCCCCTGCTAAAATCACGATGCTGTTCCACTTTTCTGTGCTTAAAAAATCGAATGGCTTTTAAATAGAAAGTTTACTTGATTGCACGACTGGGTTGCAATCTATTGGCACACGCAATCAGGTGTCAAACAGATTACGTCTGCGGGAGACAAATGTTCACTTTCCATAAACCTGTAAATTTGTATTTGGCAGACTTTCGCGGAACTATATACTCACATTTTAGTCAAAAACCATCGTAGAAGAGAGTTGCATTCATCACCCGTCAAATGAGAAAAGACCGTTGGGAAAGATTTCGCTAATTAATTGATTTGAACATTGAATATAACCAGCTCAGGAAGTCGGCTAAAACTTTCCCGGTCTGTCAGAAATCATGACAGATGAGAGACAGATATAGATATAGACTGATTCCCAGTTTCGTTGAAGAAGTGAAGGAATCGGTCAAAACCGCCAGGATCTATCCCTGTGATAACTTTATTGGTGCCGAGAAGTTTAAGCATTCTTTCCCCAGAAAAGGGATAACTGGCAAGTAATTCTGTACGAATTTTGCTTGAGAATAATAGGACGGATGAATCAAGGCATGGTTGGTACAGTCGGTATCTACAACACATTTCGCGGTTATCTTTCTTCCAGCACAATAATGTAGTGCCTTGGCATAAGGATTTGCTGGAATTGTCACTCAGGAAGTGACCGACAGACACTGCGTCAGTACTTTTGATTTCAGACTTTATCACGTTGGAGACCTATTGGACTCGCGAACTGCAAACAGATCTCCTTCCGCGTATTTGCGGACTTCAGTAATTGAGAACATATGCTTCCAATGGAGATGGAGATTGTATCTAAGGTTTTAGCAGAAGCAGACCATGGCTAAATGCTGAAATGGACGCGTTTAATTTCAGTGAGAGCAATTCACAATAGTTGGTGATAACTGTCTAAAACGGAGTTTTCCTGGCGGGTGAAATGCAGAGATTTGTTAGAGCAAATGAGGTGAGTATTAAGGTTGAAGTTGCCCATAACAACCTGTAAATTATCCTCAAAAAGTGGAAACGAACCAAAAAAGATGAAATTTTGTGTTGTAAGCTACAAGGAGCTGGAGTGCCATTGACAAGAACGTTTAAGATAACACTCAGTTCCCTTTAAGGAATGCGCATAAATCAATTCAGAATTGACAGACCAGTTTACCGCGTAGATTGTTCTCTACCGGGATGAGGGCTTAGCGCTCTCCCGGAGAGCCACAGCACGACCAGAATCCGTGGTCTCATTGTCCCCAAGCAGGCCTAGGTGAAAATTTAAAGAGGAATTAGATTGGAATATTAGTCGAATAACACAGTCGTGGCCTTGAATGCGAGTATTTTGGATGTCTACCATCTCTAGTATATGAGTTAAACACTACTGTTGTTCTATACAAATCAGTGTTCGCATCTTATTAAAGACAAGAAGCGTATGATGTGAAAATACTTGCGCTTTATATTCGAGCATCAGTCTGAAAAGAATTTCCACCTGTCCGTTGACGAAATGTCATGTCCAATTTCGTCATGGACTGTCGTTCGTTGTAGGTTTTTCTATTCGAGGATCCATCACCATCATTTATGCGGACAAACGCGACCTCCAGGGCCGAAGTATCTTCACGAGGAAGATGGTGCTTGGTTGATTAATCCATGGTCCCCTAGTGAAAAATCCCATTTGGTCAATCAAACAGATCAAGAATATCGGCTAAGCATCTTGCCCATTCACGGACGATTTTCAAGTATGCTTTGATTGCTGAGCTTGGCATTTAGGTCGCGTACATTTCATCCTTAGTCGAGCTGGTATCGTCATTACACCTCGACTGATGATGAAACGTTTGCGACCTAAACGTCAAGCTGAGCGATGAAAACCCCATGAAAATCGACAACAGCCGGAGCTACGAGCAACACAAACATTCAGATCCACTAATCATTCACGCAGGAGTTATGAACGAAGCACATGCAAAATGAAAGTTGAGATGCTGCCGAATGCGTTATACATAATTATATATATATATATATATATATATATATATATATATATATATATATATATATATATATATATATATATATATAGCGTAAATCTGAATGCAAACAGTGCACCGTCGGAATCATGGTGAGGATTGAAAACAATGAACGGAAAGGGTGAAAGAAAAAGGAACAATGTGTAGAGTTGACAACACATGCTAGTTCTTCTCTACTTCATCTCCACATCGTCCATCCGTCGAGATCCATGAGCCCTCCCTGGGTTAGGTAATGCCTGATTGCCCGAATCGAAGTGGAAAATTTACTTAGGAGATCCTACCTCCAGCCTTTGACCAAATAGTCTAACTCGCAAAGCAGCAAGTCGATCGGAGGATCACGTAAGCCACTGGGGATCGGTGACTGATTGTTCATCATTTCATTCGCCTTTCGGATGGGGCTAGACATCCTGGATGTCCAGTACGCCGCTTCACCACGGACATCAGTGAGCATACAGTCGTGTAATTCGCACGCCACCTGTGGTTGGTTGGAATCAGAGTTTAACCAGCTCCCTTAGACTGATTAAGAATGATCAGTCAACCCGGTGGAGGACACAGGGCGTTTGCCTTCGTCTGGTGACTTTGTTAGTTATTCCTCTGTTACGAAAAGACAGTGTGTAGGACTTCCTCGGTAGAGGCTATTTGAGGAATTCGACAATCGATCAGACTGAGTAGGCAATTGAGTGCCTGAGATGCCCACTTCTGACCATGTTAAGGCATCTAAAGTCTCACTTTCTGCAGAAAGACACTCGGATTTCTGAACTTTTGTTCACTGAAAAGAACCATTTGGGGGGAGCAGTTTCACCCGATTCATCCTCGGTGTGATCTTAGTGCTATCTTACTAGAAACCCGATTCTTGTGTAAAAATTACCCATCGTTCAAAAGTAAACACGTTGTGCTTGTTAGTTTGTGTTTCAGCCTCTTCAAAAGCCGGTCTGATTGGGATTTCTTGTTTGCTTTGTCACCGCTAATGCAAAAACAGTGTCAACTTTCATTTGAAATCAGTCCAACCGATATCGTTGTTTTGCTTATGATTGAAAGACTTCAACTCAAATCAGTGGTATGGTTGGTGCAAACAACGCATGAATATTCAACACTATTTCAAATTTACCAACTGTTTATCGGGGCGTTTTAGTGATGCCCGAACGCCCGCAACTAATCCCATGAAATGGACCTGAAGTAAGATAACGAACGGTGGGATGATGAAGTTGTTGGACAGATTCCAACCTCCCAACTCAGCGAACTCACAAAATCACTCGGCTGGTGATTTTATTATTCGAACCTGCGATTTTCACGTTCAAACGTCACGATCTCATCCACTTTACCAGCACCGATCTTTTATCTTTTAATTCCTTTATCAATAAAATAACAATGTACGTCATCTTTCAGGATGGGGGACGCGGCCAACAAAGGGTGGGCAAGTGGTGAAATTGACCGACAATGGGAGGATTCGACCCCGCGACCTTCACATCCAAACGCCAGAACCTTATCCGTTTGGTCACTTTCAGCCAATGCGGTCGATAAGTTCGTGGCGGCCCGTGCAATGTGTCGGACAATTCGACCAAGTTCATTACAACATCTACTACTGACTTTGCGTAGCTGACAACCACAGATTCACGAATGGAGCAGTCGGTAGACCTTGCATTTTTCTAACAGCAGATCACATGCATCACGATCTGAACTGCACAAAATAGCGAACAACCTCGAGCCGAGAACAATTGGTAGGTATATCCACCTGGACGCCGTGCTTGCCTACCTAATTTTAAAGTGGTTGTATAGACAGCCTACCTGCTCCAGTATGACATCGTTTTTTTCGACTAGCCAATGCACACTATATTCGGTCGAGATATCTCAGCGTGAGTCATCTTTATCTGTTCCGGTTGAGATGCAGTCAGCTAAGCAATCTAATTAGCATTTCCAGAAGTTGACTATGATCAATCATGAAACCTTACTGCGCACGATTACAAATCGGTATTCTCGAGGTTCGACCCTTGAAGACTGGTTGAAGGTTATTTTCTGATTTCATTACTGAGTCCATATAAACGAGAATAATAAGATTCGAAGAGTATATTTTTATGTTGCATCTAAATGGACTGTTGCATACATTTATCAACTTTTGGTCTGGAATTAGAATTGCTTAGGTCTGACACTATTCATGACAAACGTCAAAAGCTGAATCTTTGGATCGAACAGTTCAAGCAGAAGTCAGGCTGACCGCGCGCTAACGTGGCTACATGAGTTACACGGACCGGATTCTGCCAGTTACCTTAACTGCTTTCTCAAACTTGATGAATATGCTGGCCGGAGCTCCATTTGGAATGTACTTGGTTCTTTCAAGGTATGATGTACTGTTACAAGACTGGGTGTCACCAGTTCCTACCTTGATGTTCGATGGGGAGGAACTAACTATTGTTCATCGACTCATTTACCTCGGTAGCCAATTGACGTAGCGCAGTGGTATGGTGATGGGGGTGAGCACACGTATATCCAGTGCTCGAGTGATGTAGCTAGAACGGCGTACTTGTGACCACTGCCTACATTTCAATGGTCATGAATACTGTGTCGCGGTGCACTCAGTTCTGTTGTATCCTAACGAGATTTGGAGTTTGCATGCCCAGTATGTTCATCTCTTGGAGGTTTTCGACCGTCGATGTTTGCTTAGTTTGGGTAGGACTGGGTGGAGTGATCGTGTGAGTAATGTGGATTTTAGGAATCCGGTATTAATTGTCGTTTCAGTGAATGTTCTCTCAGCGCGATTCGAGCTTAGTAGACTGTGTGTTGCGTTTGGCAAGCACTCGTCTATCATTCCGTGCTCTACTTCCCGTTCCTCCAACGGAGTGTGAGAAGTTACCTGGAAGCCATCACAGGTGACGTCCCCTCGTGGAATGTGAAGCGAGCCCAGGTGAACTAAGCGTTTCCTGACAACATGTTTGGAATCCGAAAGAACTGGTAACCATTTGTCTAGGCGACTACTTTGCCGTAGGGCAATTTTTGATGATCGTTGCATACTTTCTGAATTGTGTGCGCCTGTAGAACAATAAATAAAAATGAATGTGAAATCGGCCATGCTATTAGAGAAGTAATGAGACGCTTCTTCCTTCCTTAAAAAAGTATTTATACCAACTAGTAATTTTTTGCACAGATAGTACTGCACTCAGTTCTAAATCCGCACGAAGCAGACGCATTCGCGCCAGTTCAAGCATATCGATCATGATTCGCAATGGGTTTTCGTTGATCCCCATCGAATATTCTTCATTCCGGTTTTATTTGTTTTTTTTTTCTACTCAGCTTGTGTCTTGCTATTGGAATTCGTTGGCCTGGAGTATGCTACTCTTTTGTGACCAATCTTCGTATCAGTTTCCCTAACCGATCCTGATCCGTACAGATCAGACTGAGATTTGATTGCTCGGGAATAAAAATGGAGGATGGAAAGAAACTTTTGGACAACGTTTTTTTGTTCTCTCATGCCTTTTTGCTTCTGCGCGCAATTGAGCAGAATTAGTGCGCAACTGAGCGAGAACATTCTCACTTTGCCTAGTCTGCAATCAGTGGGAAAGTGAAAATTGGTGTACGGAAACGAAAGAGTATCCGGCAAAACGATTGGCAAATGGGAATCGATTTTTCGACACTTGGTTTTCGGTGGAGAACGCTATTTTAAGGGTTAGGATGCTAAATCACAAGGCACAATGTTTGAAATTTTGAGTTCTAATTTTTCGTCTTTATTCAATTCACCATGTAAATAGGCTTAAAATTGGATGTGAAAACATAACACGGCCGTATCATGCAAACGGATTCTTCATCCGAGTGTTTGTTTACTTTAAGAAGCAAATTGTTTTCCTTTTTATGCCTATAATTAACACAGTTTGCTTGCTAGTTTTCAAGAAAAAAAACAGTTCTTGGCTTGTGTTAGAAATCCCTACATTTTTACACATTTGCCCAGTACATGTGACTCGTTTAGTTCTGTGTAGTATCCATATTAGGACTGCGTCAGATCATTCTGTAACAGGCAGTATTGTGACAAAATGCATAGTTTCGAACTGTTTGGTGTGTATGTGTGTTTGCGTGTTTGTGTGTGGGTGGGTGGGTGGGTGGTTAAAATCTTTTGTAATTGTGAAATGTATGTTTCACATTCTGTTACTTTCGTGAAAACTCAACAAAAAAAATTAGTTATCGGAGTGTGGATATAATACAGTGATATCCGCAGATCATAGTTGTCGCGTCTGAAGAAGCCCACTCATCTTAGTTATTCTAAACCATTACAGGAACGGAAGTATTGATATGCGTTCTTTACATCTTGTCGGTATTAACTTCAACCAACAGAATTAGCCAAGACGGATAGTTCTCGAAACATGCATTGAGTATGACAAAAAATCTTCACGAAATGTTTGTTAGTAAAATTTTTAGTGTTCCGTTAATTGTTTTAGGCCAAGATTTTTTTGCTTTTTTGTTTCCCTGTTTATACAATTCTGACCACAGATCTGCGTCGGAAGTAACCAACGCATAAATCCAGTCAGTAAATGTTCCAACGAACTTTTCTTCACTTAAAGTTTTCGTGTTCCATTCAAGTCTCCCATTTTCATACAACATATTTGTCCTTTCGAATCGTCCATTTGTACAATAAAACGTGGATTGAATGACGTAGGCGAAATTTTACAATCAAATGTTTATTTGATTGTAAAATTTGCCTTATGAAAGATTACCCAGGGTAGTCGAAACGTTGGCACACTCCATCTACCAATAACGCTGTGTTATTAACATTATATCATTCACAATTAAGACGGGAATCGTTTCAAAAAATAGTAGTTCGTTTGCATGTCTAACTTTTCAAATCACCTAGAGATCTCTGCCTCGTACACTTCGATATCAGGTTAGGCAGTAAACATTTTTTGTTTGGTTGTTTTTTTTTTACATTTGGAACTGGTCCGTCGAGTCGGATTGTAATAGTGGACTCGGGAACCGGAACACGGACGTCAACTCAGCATCTTACTGTTCCATTCAGGCAGGAATCACTGTCACACTCGCCGAAATCGTGTTATACAAGACTGATGCTGATGGTTCTGTCACGTGTGAAGATAGCGCATATTTACGCGAAGCAAAAATCATAATATGAATCAAGTCAGAACTTCCTACTATTTTTTCCTTTTTAAAAAAAGCAGCGTGAATGAATGATAAGTTCATTTAAGAACCACAAGGTAGTTCGTCGGGAGTGAGAAACAAATAAAGGTGCACAAGTATGCAGACAAGAGAGTACCTGGTACGCATACCTGATGGGCGGGAATAACCGCGCAAACTGTCGTATGCCTCTTGTCAAGTTTTGTTCATCCACCGCAAATGAAACATACTAACGAAAATTAGGATTTGTCTAATATATTAATCAGAGTATAACTCGGGGATATCCAAGAAGCGCGTGGCAAATCCATTTACATTGCTATCAAAAGGGTGGGATATTCATGTGATAAGAAGCCGGCTAACGTAATCGATCTTGTCTTCTATTCTTATCTGCACGACAGGTGATTGGACCAAAAACAGTAGGTTTTCAGATTGAGAGAGCTCGGGAAACTTAAATAACGAATTGGTGAACACCGTACATGTAACAGTTCCACTGTAAACTGTAGCACAGACTGTGATTCAATGAAATGACGTACATAAACTAATCATCAACACGTACCGGAAGAACACGAATTCCAAACAATGCAGCTAAAGACAATAAACAGATTTGGGCAGTTTCATATTATATGTATTTATTTGCAAGGTATTCATGTATATTTTTAGTCAGTAGAACGTACAGGAATAAGCAAAGGTTCCCAGAAGCGAGAGTACTTCTGACTAAAAAGTACGACCCTCCGTCTCCAGTCCTGTTGTTCCATAGGTTGGAAGTGCCTAACTGACATAGAAAAACCAACGATCAGAGTTGTGGTATCAAAAATGGATTCTTCTTCCAATCACACTCTTGTCACACAAACAGTATATATATATATATATATATATATATAACGGGTTGTTGAATGATGTTCTTTGTCATAGCTTAGGTTGAACATGATGGTACTGAGTTGTTGGCTGAACTTGGCAATTTGATTGCAAACTTCTCACCATCAACCGAGACGGTATCGTCAGTGCGAGCGTCTGGTTGCCATCGACGGCTTAGATAGGTCACTTAGTCTTCGATCAGTGTTGATTGGCTGCTCTGGGTGCAGTGGTAGGTTTGAGATGCTGACCAGTTGTTTTATTTATTTTTATCTAATGATGACATATAGGCTGAATCAGCGCCCGTTTCCAACGGCTTTTTCTGATTGGTCCTTTGATTGGATCGATAGGTATACATAGTCCAGATGAACTTAAGTGTCTATCGATCTTTCCGAAACGCGCTAAGCTTCGAGAAATTCCCTTGAATCCTTTGTTCTATTCTGGGCGAAAGTCCTCGAGTTTTCGAATTTGAATTTGCAAGGAACTCCTTCAAGGCGGCCAGGAGCCCATGTCTCCACTTACCCTTTGTGCCGATCGGTTAAAGGTGGTAAGTAGTTTCAAGTATCTGAGGGATCTGATCAAACTCGGCGAAGGTCATCGGAGGAAGATCACATCACGAACTGCGAAAGCAAAAGCAGCTCGCGTGATTCTGCAACACTGATGACCCCGACATGACATCCGAACTTCCTCGAGGAAACAGTGTACAATCTTAGTTCGCGGAGTTCTGCTGAGCAGTTGCGAGATCTGGACTAGTCGCACTGAGAATGCTCGACGACCTTCTGTGTTCGACGACCGATATCTCTGAAGCATTGCTCGTGTTTGAGAGGAATCAGGTGCGTTGTCGTGTGTTGGATGCAGACAGTCGTCCTCTGACTGAGATAATCGTTCTACATCGCCTTCGTTGGCTTGGACGCGAATGGCGTATGCCTCCCCATCGCCTGTCTTTGCATGCTCTTTTTGCATGTGTCGAGTGTTGGTTGGAGGAAGCGACATGGCGGTTAGGCCCTGACTTGGTGTAAAGGTATGAAGTTAGTTTCGATTGATGCTTCCCACTTTCGTGGTTTTGGCCTAATAGATGAGGACTGTTGCTGTTTGGAGACGTTGAGAGACATGACGGAGAATTGATTTTATTGTTATGAATGCCTGTGTGAAGGGTTCGTCTCCTGTGAAATATAATTCGAAACACTCGAAAAATTACAAAATATGTCCGGTGAAAACAAAATGAACCAGCTAGTTTGACATGGTTTGTTAGTTTTCCTCTCTCCTCAATTCTCGGTATTTTAATCTAGAAACCGTGGGTCCAAATCCTCCCAACTCCCGGCCACCTACCGCACACGGTAGCCGTATGTTAGCCGCGGCACACTTGGAAAAAAGGATGTACAGTGTCGTTTTATTAATGAAAGAAGCAAATGACAAAGGATAAAAGGTAAAGGAAGCAAGCTCGTTAGTCTGAAACAATTCCACCTTTTGGAGACAATTTTATGGTGACTGGCTGGTCTTCGCTCCGGTCACAGAGCAATCAAACTTGAATCAGGACAGAGCATTCGAACCTATCACAGGCCATACAACGTCGCTTTCAGCAGGAGAATGAGAAGAAGTCTAAAATTCATTTATTTTCCAAGCTTGCTGTCGTAACATCAAGATGGTAATGTTTTGCCTGACCACCAAATGGCTGAACTAAAAAACAGCTCTCTGTGGTGACGCAACGGTCAATTCGCTTGATATGATGTGTTATGGCTTCGAAACTGTCTGTGTCCGCACCAAACAGCGAATCAGGATGATGGCAGCCCGGGGAAGAATACGACTGTATACTGAGGTTGTCGTTAGTCTTAGTAGGTGCTAAGTCAACCAAATTTATGACATCAAGAGATTCAGCATGACCCCCAGTAACTGAAGTATTCGCGCTGCTTTCAATTGCGTAACCGGTGGGAGCGATTTCAGTACTTGGCGCTAACTCGAACTTACGTGTTAGACCACACTGTTTCGTTGTCACCGGTGCTCTTTGCACGCATTATGCAGTTAGGTAAGACAACTTTCTCTCAGCTTGTCCAATGTACTCGGTCCATCGATCATCATTACTGCTCAGCTTTAAACAGCAAGGCAATCCCCACTGACCACTGCATTTTCTCCAAGGTTAAATGTTTCTATAAAAAGAGTGAATATCCAAGGGGAACAGGCAGTGAACCTATACAAGTGGGAAAACAAAAATACTGCTATAGTCAGCACACGGAACACTGTCTAACCGTGCAAACGTATGTCTGTCAATCATTCTGATTCGATAGAAAATGACAACACGATCGCCACTGTTCACGGCGCACCGCCCACCTAAACAGGCTTCCGATGCTCTCAGTTTTCCAACCTGTGAGTTAAAATCACTTGCTACCACTATAATGTCAGAGCGTTTGCTCTTCCGAACAAGAGTGACGAGGTTATCGTAAAATTCGTCTTTCTCCATATCAGTGCTGCAGTCTGTGGGAGCGTATTCCGAGATAACAAATAAACTACGCTTAACACTACTATCCTTTCGGACGCCGACTGATCCCTGCAGTCTCATGGCGCACAAGCGACTGTTGACTGGGATCCAGTCTAAAAGGGCTGCTTCAGCCTTCTCACTCAAGACTATTCCTACACCACGTTGACCCACAGCTTGAGCTGATTCGTCTCCTGAAGTGCGAAGAAAATATCTTGATGAGACATTTGGCGCAGTTAATTGAACTACTCTACTACTCGAATCCTGAATTCGTGTTTCACTCATACAGCAGACATCAATCGAAAGTGAGTCCAGTGTCCACTATGAGAGCCAAACACGCCTGTTGGCCAGGCTGCATTAAAGTGCGCATATTGAAGGAACCCAGATTCAGAGGCTGACGAGGCTTGAGAAAATGTGAGCTAACAGACTGAAAACCACCTACTACACTACTTGACAATAAACCGTTACGAGTATCGGGCGTGTTATTAATGGGGACACTATGGGTAGGCAGAAGGGGCAAACAGATTGGGTTGGAGACAGAAGAGACAGGTCGAATGAAAGAGGGGGAACTGTGAGCCGTAGCATACTTATCGCTGCCCACCCAGCTCGATGTAATAGGCAGCGCGGTCCTGATTATCCTACGCGACGACCGATGCAGTATGGAATTATTTGTAGGCGTGTAACTCATGGGGAATAATGGACGAGTACTTCTAGGGAGTCCAGCCGCTAAACAGAAGAACGATTAGGGTTCTCAACCAAAGCCTTTGGTTCTGACAAGAACCTGACCGCAAGGCAGCGGTGTACAGCTGAGTGGGAGCCCATCTACTTGGATCAATTA
Organism: Fasciolopsis buskii; assembly: GCA_008360955.1. NCBI lineage: Eukaryota > Metazoa > Platyhelminthes > Trematoda > Plagiorchiida > Fasciolidae > Fasciolopsis > Fasciolopsis buskii. The sequence goes on along the minus strand of LUCM01002086.1, from coordinate 192,236 downwards.
TTCTTCCACTCGTTTTTACGACTGAGCTGCTAACTCAGATCAACTCCCGACTTGGAGGACCAGGAGACTACTTCGTCAGGCTTCTACCCACTGACCTTCCAGGTATGATTGGATCCCTGGCTTGAGATAAGCCATCCTGTATTGCTCGTTGGTTCATAGAGGCAAGCAAGCCGTCACACCACGTTAAGATTCACCCTCCTTAAGCATCAAACATAATCGTTTCGACTTTCAATGGATATACACAAAAGAGTTTCAAGCTTCTGCAGATCCCAACTAGTTTCACACTGTAACATCACTGAAACAATTAGGGAATTATTGTGGCAGTTGAATAACGGTAATGTACCCATATCTCGCTTCGGTTCAAGTCATGGGAAACCATTAGCACCTGAAATACGAAATTCGGTCACTATCACCAAAGGCAGGATAGGGGGCCAACAGTGCTAACTGGGGATGACTCTTACTCAAATTACGCAACCGAAGACAACGAGAACCCGGCAGAGTTTATTTACAAACTACGCGTTTATACGCCGAATAGGAAGGAACGCGACTGCTGAAATATGTTCGGCCCTATGGAATTCTAGAAATGTTTAGACTTCAAGCTACCTGTCTGTGCGGGTCTGATTGGCTAGTTTTCCATAGTTGTAAGTCTCGAGGAGTTATCTTTTCTCTGACACAGCAGTTTCCGGTGATTTCATTTGATTTTCAATTTATTTCAAAACTAGGTGGAAATATGCTATTTGGACAAAGTTATTCCAATTTCTTGCTAACTTTGCCTTGACAGGGTCTAAAATCGGCTTTCTGACAGATTGCCTTTCCAGACATAGCCAGTTCATTCATCAGTTCAGCCGAATTTCTTGAAAAAATTTCCCCCATTCAAGCCGTCTTCCAGAATGTCATTTGTTTACCACTTTGTTTCCTAATTACAGAGACTAACTGTCTGTCCACCATGATTCCCGTTGAACTGCTCTGATAGGGTCATTTTCGATACACCCAACTACAACACAGTCCTATTTTTTCCGTTCTACGAGTACGAGTTTCAGAACTCATCGCTTGGTCTTCCGCTCAAAACTTCTGGACGAATCTACGAGAGAGATGTATTTGGATTTATCTTTACAACATTGATAGTTACCAGTAATCCAGTGAAAACTGATTCATTACTTACGATACGTTCACATAACGATTTCATCTTGCCAAGTACGTTCCTCTGACCATTAGCCGCAATAGCATTCGGACTGATGTTGTCTCGGTGGCCTCCCTTAAAAGGTTCCATACACAATTTTCCTATTTCTTTTGTGTACTCCAAAATACTCAATTAGAGGCTCTGGGTTTTTTTTGTATCTTGGCACATTGACTTTCCGATTCGTTTGTCACACTTGGCCGGTTGTTTTGTAGAAAATTTCCAAGTGACACTCAGTTCTCCTAAATATCATCATCGAATTGGTGAAGTCACTGAATATCTTCTATTCACTCATCGCATTGTTTGCTACCATCACGGGGCATGATTGACATTCTACGGTAAAAATACTGGCCAATAACATACCTATCTCATAGTGACCCTAAATGAAGTACACTGGGCCTTATTGGCATATATATTCAGTATTATAAGTCATGTCTTATCAACTCAAAAAGCCGCGATTTCCTACCATCAAACGTGGTTCAATGAATAAACTTCATGTCATATTATACTGAGTCATACTATAATATGAATTATTACCTAATGAATAACAACTTTTGATAAATCAAACACGACTGATTCGAATAGGATTGTCCTAACTTTCCACAGCTTCATAGCCTAGCCAGCTACTCCAGTCTTCTAACTACCTCTAGTTGTTTTTCCCTGATCAAAGCAATCCCAATGCCATCTGTTTAAATTGATTTCCTATTGCAAGACATTGGTCCATCTTCGGCCTTATTTTGTGCCAATCTATGCCACCTACTGATTTAGACAAATTAATAAGGTTGTTGTATACCTGGGAATGTTTTTTGCCAGGCTGAAGAGGATGAGTTCTAACAGTCTTTACAAGGTCACCCAGTTTGTAATGATCCTCTAGGTCAATTGGTCCGTCGGTATATGATTATAACTTGATCACACACATTTTATGGTACTTAAACACGAAGAATCGTGGGTGAAGAAACAGTCGAACTGTTCAGCTTAGAGTACTTATCATTTTCACAAGCCGAAATTTTAGACCCAATTATCCATATCCCGATTTGTTCAATTTCTAAAAATCGATATGCTTGGCCTCGTTGTTTTTCGGTAACCTCGAATGCGAACGAGGATAACAAGCAGATGTGGCCGAAAATGACGAAAGTAAAAATTCACCTCTCGCTTCACTCATCCATGGACTTTCAAAAGGCGATTGACAGTTCGTATCCACGCTAATTCACCATATCATGATTATTGATTCGCTAGTTAATGAGGTGTGTCGGTTCCTTTTGTGTTCTTACGTTTGTGACCATACCGTTTGTGTTGTCTTGTGAGACACCAAAATCCTAATACACGATCAAGCTTGCCAGTCTGATGCAGTTGTCGAGCGAGAGTTCTTTATTGTCGGTTCTCAAATTTCATAGTCAGTGTTGTTCACTTGACCAACCCCATACTTAGAAACAATGCAGTGTGACAAACAGGCTCGTTTTCATTTATTCGTAATCATGTCGATGCATAAACGAGAGGAGGGATGATTGGTTATATTTTATAATAGTCAAAATATGTCCATTGTTGTGTGTGTGTGTGTGTATATATATATATGAAACATATGGCGGTGGAAATTATTGGTTGAGGGGGATGCGATTCACACTCGTGAAGCAGACCAGTAAGGGATTCGAGAGACTTTCGGAGTTGGCGAATGGGTTAGGGAAGTTTCAGTGTTTGCACGAAGTGCCTTTGGGGCACACCACGGGGGGTCGTAGAGATGAATGTCTACAGCTTCATATTTAATGTTTTGTATTAATATAGTTACCAATAGTTGAAAACGAGCTTGTTCGTCACATTGTGTTGTTTTTCAGTGTGCTCTGTGGGATTGTTCGGAAAGGTACAATAAACCAAAGACCCGTTATATTTGTGGTAAATTAACCTAGGCCATTTCACCTTCAAAGTTCTTGCTTGACATCGGGCCTTTGAAATCGGTTCTGCCGTTTAGAGTCGATAATTTGACAGCATTTCCCCATGGATCGAACGATTTCCCATATCGGCACTTCAAATTTCTCCCGGGGTTACTACTCACTTCGTCAAATTTTGAGATATCGTACATTCGATGGGAAACCAAAACAATTTATTGTTAGTTTTCCATGAACCTCCTCTCATTTATGGCACCGAACTGGTGGTATTTGCAGTGTGTGTCGTCTCTGATAACCACATGTCACGAATTTCCTTAAGCCCGTCGGGGATCTTAAGATTAAAACCGTCGTACGGTTCGCCCCACTAGTTGTCACATTTTGGTCTGAAAAAAGCTTGTAGTGTTGATTGGGCAGGTCGAAAGACTACACAATTTTTGAAATATACCAGAGAACACTAACCAAACCAGTTCTTGAGCAGAGAAGATGGGAACATCTTGGGTTCTAGAACGTCTCATCTGCTAAAAATGGAACAGGCTTTGGAGAGAAAAAATCCTTGCATTCGCTGTTGACTCTTAAGTAAGATTGAGATCAACGACAATCGCGGTGACGATAACTGTTACCGGTAAAATATTCTCAGGGGCGAAGATTTCCTTTCCACTATTCATTTTTGACTTTTTACAACAAAACATGGTTTCATGAAATATTTCACCATGCGATATCGACTACTAGCTGACCATCAAGAAACCATCGAAGTATTGTACGACTGTTTCATTCTCGTGAAGAATCATTAGCAGTGCATATCCATTGCGCCCGAATTGGGACACGAACCAGGGACGAACGATCTTGAGTCGAATGCTTTAGGCATTATGCTACCGGGCAAGATCCGAATGACATGTTGTTGATGTTACAGTTATCCATCACTGATTTGCACGGCCACGGGCCGCTAGTAAACAGCATTCGACTCCTACTGATGGATGACTTTTCTGCAGATAGTCTAGGTGTGACAAAGGCACATATGCACTGCTAATGATTCCCAACTAGGATAAAACAGCAGGTTTCTTAGTGGCGAGTTGGGGGTCGATATCACACGGTGAATCATTTCATGAAAACTTATGATCTTCTACTACTAATATCTACCAAATTATATATGGGTTAAAGAAAAGAGCATACTAGGGTAGCTGACTTCTGTAGTTAAAAACGAAACAACCAAATAACTTATGCCGTCAAGTGATCGAGTTAATTCACTGACGGGTCCCGTCACACTTTTTGGCCGAGGTAGTTGCAGACGGTGCAGTACTCGATTTTGTTTACACAATTCCGAATTGTGAATCCAAATCGCTGTCGGCTAACCAACGCACAACGCAACATTCCTGATCAGATTAGATCAGTTTCCTGACGTTCTGTAAATTTGTTTGAATAGTTTCTCTGTCGAATGCCCCTTATTAATTTGGCATTCAGCAACAGAACTTCTAATAGATTTTCTTACTCCAATTCCTAACCAAGTTGAGCGATGTCGTTGGATCCTTTTTATCAGTGTTTTAGCAGTAGAACAATGTAGGAAGCTCCACGGGAGCCACACACTGATATAGTACACTAGCAATTAATTTTTGGGCGTTTGAACAATATAACCGGATAAACTAATGTGAATATCTTTTTTAACTCTATGACTTTGGGGGCCACGAAATCAATTCATTCACAATGTAGCTTAAGAAAGAGAGAGATAGAGAGCAATAAATAGTTCATTTATGAGCTGTTTGATTTTTTGGATCAACTTCTTCCATGTACCTTTCAATCAGAGTGCCCGCCTGTTCACTTTCATGAACGATACTACTTAAATGATTCGATTCACTCTGCCATATTCCAAACGAGCAAATTCCCCTCCCTCAGTATGATTGGCATCGCATTAGGTTTCGTTTATGGCTGAGTAGAACTGTGTTGTAGAAGGTGAAGTAATGTCTAACCTTAGACGGCTTTCTCTGGACCGTTCTGTCAACCAGTCACTTCTCATGTTTTGAGCTGAACAGAATCACGACCGCTTAGCACTTCATTGATGCATGTGGTCTTATTGGATAATTCAAATATCATCTTCATAGTATTAATGGTCATGCAGGTATGCCACTTCAGTGCTTACTTCTCGTCTTCTAAGTCTTTCCAAAACTCTGAATATGAAAAAAGAACCAAATGATGAGCCCATTTCCAAGTCATCAGCTGCCCGACAAAACTGATCCGTTACACAGAAATCGGACCTTCATAGTATGCTGGAGGAAACGTTTCTCCAAATTGGGTGTAGGAACTGACATTGATAATTGATATTACTCTATGTAACCATATGAGTAGTTCGCCGTCTCCAATAGCGAGACAATGGTTGGACGAGACACAATGCGGTTGTACTTTTAAAACTGAAACTTTTAGCATTTTCTAAAAAATTGAATGTATCGCTGAGATTTCATGTAGTAAGTTCCTTTGGAATGGGCTCGCCTGCGAATCCTACTAAGATCATATGGCCGGGAGCATTGGTCTTAGAAGACAGTTAGATTTAGACACCTTTGGTAAACCCTGCATGAGTGGCACGTCTTAGCCATTTTCAACGTTTGCTCTTGGTCATATGACCAAGAACAACAGTGAACTCATCTAAACGATTATACCTATGGCCAACGACTGGTGGACTGATTGGCTGATTGGTTGATTGATTCATTCATTCATTTATCCATTCAATCATTGGCTGAATGATTGAGTAAACGTAGTGAGTTTACCGGTCAGTAACAACGTAACCACATGCCCAGTGGAAACACCGAGTAACCTCTAAACACGGAACTTCCCTTCTTCCAACTCACGTCAACCACCCAACCTAAAAAATGACATCCGTTCGGTCAAACATTTCTTCGTCATTACTGTGCACTGACGTTCATCTGTACGGAAGAACAGACTGGACTCACAAGTCCGCTTAAATCGTGCTTTCTCATCTAGAAGGGGGAGTTTGTTGACAGAAAACTCTCTCTTTGGATTCCTTTTGGGATGGCAATCCCTGAATCGCTCTCCGGAAATCTATATTTCACGTGGTGCAAAGCGATATATTTCATGATCACAACATCGTAAGCCCAAACAACAAATGTGACTGAATAAACCTTGGATTACGCATTTGTCACAGACCTCAGGTCCTCCAGTCAGTCTTACGCTCGGGCAGCACCAGATTTGGGTTTCGCTGTTATTGGAACATGTCATTAGTGCTCACCCTTCATCGCACCACTTGGTATGATCCCGCTATTTCAAAATGGAAGGTGTGTGCGCTATCAGTACACCACCAGCTCTAGTCAAGTATAATCAGAATAATCGAGTTAAGTTTGTAAGGGTGCCATCCTCAGTGATAACCAACAGTACTTGACATTTTCTCCGGAAGACATGGAAAGTGCTCCGTTATCTCTAATCAAGTGTTTTCCATCAAGTCAAGTCTTCAAATGATGGGCAAATTTCCTCATTCGCATGTTTCATATCCGATGCCACCCATGAGTAATTGTGAGCGGTATACAACGAAAGGTGTTGACAACCGGCCAATGGCTGACCTCCAGCCCGTTCAAGGGATCATACCCGTGATCATTCGAATGTGCTCAGTGGGAATTTTAAAATATAATGTTATTTCACCGACTGGTATTCCATATTACTTTGGCAGGCTTCTGCTTGGATCGATCGTACACTTCGTTTTCTCATTGTTTCTCATCCTTGTTGCTCTATTTTCTAATAGTATACAGTACTTTATAACCACTTTTGTCGAATCCCATTCTGATCTCATCTTCTCATTGTTGACTGACGCTGTCCTAACCAAAAAAGCGATCAGAATTAAAATTTATGCACTTCACTGATTGGTGTCTCTTATTCACACCGGGGCTCATCAGTGGCTCATCAGTGAAGTGAAAATTTTCCCTATTAGATATGGTCCCATTCAGTATGGTTAAATTCGAATCACGTATTCGATCGATAGGTCCTATCCAGACCAGCATGATATCGATCGAACTGTGTATGAGTCATAATCCGAGTTTGAACATCTTAGTCTGTATCGCGAGTGCAAATACATTGGGGGTGAATTAGTGCATATTCAGTCAACCAAGTCACATGATCACATATTTGTTAGTCAGTCACTAGTTTACAATGGGATCAGTAGAGCTTATCGAAAGTGAGTTGTGTATCACGTTAGGATGGATATGAAAGTTCTTTTTCAATATTTGAGAACCGTCATTTAAGATTAAAATATTAGCATTTGTACTGAAGCCTTAGTACACTGACTATGAATGCAAATGACCAGAAAATTGAAAGAGAGATATGTCCTTATGGTCGATCAAACAAGCTTGGAACCAAAATACTAATTGTGCTGGACTAAACTTAGTCAAAACCAAAAGATCACTTGTTCCAAGACACGTTAAATTAACTTGGTTTTGGCAAGAATGCAAATACATGCTAGTGAGCAAATGAAGCTGAGATGAGAACATCCCCAATAATTAGCATTGAACTGATAAAAACGGAAGCCACATGGATATTTTATCTTTTATCTTTTACTTCCTTTATTATTGAAACAACAATGAACATCAATTTTCGGGAAGGCGGCCGCGGTCAGCAGAGGGCTGCCAAACGGGGAAGCTGACCGGCGGTGGACGAACAGTGACGTGAGAATCCGTGGTACTATCATTTATGAAACAAATCACCACGTGATATCGACCACAAACTGGCCACTAAGAAAATATTGAAGCACTGTACAGCTATTTCATCCGTGTTAGGAATCTCGAGCAGTGTATATCCACTGCGCCCGAACCGGGACGAATGGTTTTGAGTCGAACGCCTTTGTCGTTACGCTACCGGGACGGTTCTCCGCGGTTTGATAATGAACTTCACCACATAATGATGTTGCACCTATTCACCATTGATTTGAGCGGCCATGGGTCGCTAGTAAACAGCAATCGACTCCCTACTGATGGATGACTCCTCTACAGATAGTCTAAGTATGACAAAGGTAAATGTGCTCTGCCAATGATTCCCAACAAGGATGAAATAGCTGTACAATGCTCCCATGATTTTCTAATGATAAGTTGAACGATGACATCACATGGTGAATTATTTCATGAAAACATTCAATATCCTACTAGTAACACTTACCATCATTTAGTTTCATGTTTCCAGTGAGGCAGATTGATTTTAACTTAAATCAATTGAATCATGTATCCCTAACTGCGAGTACTATTGAACTCTTGTGTTGTTAGTTGCTTTTTCCAAATGAATTTCATTGTTCCACGTATATTAACTGTAAATTTGCATTTGAAATTCAAAATATTCCAGTGTGCTTTTGTTATTGTTATGAGGCGTTGCTCACTAGTAGTATAAGTTGTTGTGATGAAATGGTTCGTGGTTTGGAAATCATCAGATGGTTGTATAAAACCGATCGGAAAAATTTTTAAATGCTGTCCCTTACTTGAAGGTTCGAAAATACCGCAAACGAGCAAAGTGGTACACTTCAGCTGTAATGTAACGCGGATACAGCTACGTAAAAATGAAGCAGCTATTCTGAGCAGAATATCGATGGAATATAGGATGACAATCGATCGAACGAATCGAAAATGGTCACAGAGAGTTTTGAACAATTTTCGCCAGGTTTTCTTGTAAATGAATTTCAAATTCAAGTCCTAAACAGAGGATTATTCATGTCAACGAGCTGTGTGTAAAATTGGACAATCTGGCTCTTATGCCAACCGCGAACACGGTTTGTGAAATAGGATAAAATTGTGGACCAGTGACGACCAACGATGTATCATCGCCTGACCACGGGAAAAATAGATCGATTTTTCGCAACATAAATTATTCATGTCAAGATCTATCAAAAAACGGTTAAAAGTCCTTGCGGTTTTCCTGCTGACGAACAAAAAACGGGAATCAAACAAGAGAATTCCAGTTTTTCAGAGACTCATCAAGTCAACTCGCATTTCTTTCGAATTTGTTGAAAAATCTTAACTCGCCATCAAAAAACTATGGAAGCATTATGCACCTGTTTCATCCCTGTTGCAAATCATCAGCAATAGAAGTCCACGGGGCCCAGACTGGGATGTGGAAGTGGAAACGAACGACCGTGAGTCGAATGTATTAGCCATTTCGCTACCGGGCAGGCTCTGAACGGTTTGTTGAACTTCACCACATGATGATGTTGCACCTATCCGTCAGTGATTCGCACGGCCACGGGCCGTTGGCGCAAAACAATGGGCTCCCATTGTTAAATGGCTACTTTCCAGGTGGCTTTAATACGATGAAGGCTTACAAGGTGATATATATATATATATAACGCTGATCAGAATACAAATAGTGCACCATTGGAACCATGGCGAACGATGAAAACAATGAGCGTAAAAGGGGGGAAATGGAACATTTGTAGAGTTGACAGCACATGCTAGTCCTATTCTCCATCTCCACATCACTGCCCATCCATCGAGATCCGTGAGTCCTCTGTGGGCTAGGTAATACCAGGTCGCCCAAATCGAACTCGAAGGTTCAGTTAGAGGACTCGAACCTGGGACCAAATAGTCTAACTCACAAAGCAGCAAGACGATCGGAGGATCACGTAACCCACTGGGGACCGGTGACTGATTGTTCATCATTTCATTCGACTTTCGGATGGGGTTAGACATCCTGGATGTCCAGTACGCCACTTCACCACGGACATCAGTAAGCATACAGTCGTGTGATTCGCAAGCCACCTGTGGTTGGTTAGAATCGAGGTTTAACCAACTCCCCTAAGCTGATTAAGAATGATTAGTCAACCCGGTGGAGGATACAGGGCGTTTGCCTTCGTCCGGTGACTTTGTTAGTCATTCCTCTGTTACGAGGAGACAGTATGTAGAACTTCCTCAGTAGAGGCAGCTTGAGACATCATACATTTGTGAAGATTTCGACAGGCGATCAGGGTGAGTAGGCAATTGAGTGCCTGAGACACCAACGCCTGATCATGTTAAGGCATTTGTAAGATGTTTGGTCGGTGTTAATTGTGAGAGACTGATTATACGGTCCGCGAAACTCGACGAATACCTTTGTTAGCCTCAAAACCTACTATTAACGTTGACCAGTACATGTCCTGTCTCACTGATTAAGCCATGTCGCACAAGGTATGAACAAATGGGTGCGAAATATTGCTATTGATCTCGTAAGGATACAGAGCTTCACTTCCACGACCCTGCGGCGGTATTCAGACCGTGAATGTTCTGAATTTGTACTACCTTCCAACCGGTCACATTCCCAAAATGTGAACCTATCCTTCCTTCGGCTGGAGACGTTGCTCAGTTCATTCAAATTCATTCAAAATAACGAACGAGTTCCACTACCTAACAGCAGCGATTATCTTACAATTGCAGTCAGGCAGCGCGAAGAAAGCCTTACTTTCGATTCGAAATCTTTGGGGATATAAATCTTGTTAAAAATCCCAAAGGTGATTGAATAACCGTCCAAGTAACGGGCAGATGCTATTAGCACTGGGTCGTTGTGATCATGTTTCGCAAGATGCTCTGCGTAAATAACATTTAGTCCAGTGTATTATGAAAAGATTTGGCATCCTCTGTCGCACGTGGCGCAGTAATCAGAGTGAAGCAACCATAGAGCCCTCTAATTAACCGCATCCTAGGACTTGTCCATTTCTTTTCACTTTCAGAGTCTTTTATACGTGGTGGACAAACAGGACATCGAAGGTCACGATTTGGTTGGGCAAGGACAGCCTTCTGAAGATGAGGGTTTGAATGTGCGGGCTAGAGAAATTTGAATACCCCGGTGATCTGTGTACCCTGACATATTTGTGCCTAAAGACCAATGGTACGTTTTTGGCCCTTTCTTGCTTTGACTTCTCGTCCTCTGTTTGTAAGTGTTTGTATTGACCACTAATCAGTGTGGGATCCGAAAGTGGATTTCCAATTGTGTATGACACTTAGGAAGTGCTTCATCATATGCGTTTTTATCTAACAACCTTCCTCTTAGTCGCAATCTCTACATCTACCGTACTGATTGTCTCGAGCAAGCACAATCACGGTCTGAGTATAATGTGTGCAACGTGGTCACATCATATAGTAACTGAATCGGTGACTAATTGTCATTCTATGTCGTTCACAAAAATTGTTTTTTTATCTTGTAAGCCATGTATTCGACACTAGTCATCCGCACAAGCCGGTAACGGACGTTTCCATGTGGGCAGGTCATTTTGACAAGTAAGGTACGACGGAAGTCTGCAGTTTCTTTGTGTAGGTAGGCGTGGGTGTTTGTATGTGAACATCTGTCTAATGGCACAACTGTCCACATGAATGTTTCGCCATAAGTTTGAAATTCTCGAGGAGAATGGTTCTTCATGAAGACTCCATCAATCACATTTCGTTGAAATCGATCAGATTCCCAAGCAGAGAATAAATGTTTACAAAATGTTGCGCAGTAGATTGTCCAACGAAAGGAATATTTTCCGTTTTTCTTTGGATCCTTCCATCTTTCATTATCTACTTCCCTTATAAAATTTTATTGTGTAGTATTAAATTGCGCTGTATAGACTTCTGCGTACAAATACTGATGTCGCATTTCAGTCGAAATACGTGAGAGTAGAAAATAAAAATAGTAAAAATTTGAACATAAAACGCATCAAGAAATAATCAGAGCAAATTATGATAGATTACTCAGCAATTTGGCTAAAACACAGTCACGGTTTGTCAAAATGCGTATTGAATGTAGGACAATGGAGTTCCCATAGATATTGATTCTGGAGGGTATGGAAGGAAAAGCGGATCTTTTTGAAATATGAGAGCGAGACTTTGGAGGATCGTTGTGCAGAGGATGCGTGGGATCTGAAAGAAGTATTTGGGCAAATTTCTCACATGCTGATAAGTGATGATCACATAGATTTGGGGACAATTCATTTAGTGGTACGAAGGACACACGGATAAAATTTGATAGCCCTTAGCGAAGAATTTTAAAGTCTTTTTAAGTAAACCTGGAAAAAGGAACTGGAGAACTGGAGAACAGTAAAGAAGGATTGGGAAAACACTGGTATGCAAATCGGGAGATGATGCTTTGTTTCAACTTGTAGTGTCGAGGCTTTCTGATTTGAAATGACAACCGTCGGAGATTCTTTACACAGGTAGAAATATGAGCAGTCCACTTCAGATTTTTATCACTAGTAACTCCTAGATATTTCACAGAATTAACTATGGTGTTTTTGAGTTGATGGAAGACGTTTCGAATGGGTTGGTTGACCGCGAGAAAGAGAGAGAGGGAGCAGACATTCGGAACATTTAGACATGTTAAGATTTAAACCAGCTTGCGCAAAGAAATCGTAGATAGGAGATAGGATGTTGGAGAAACTTCGTTGTTCGAAACGGCTTGAGAGAGGGCAACATCGTCATCAACATACATAAGCAGATGATACGGTGAGCTAGTTGATAAGTGGCTGATGTAAGTAGAGAATAGAAACGATGAAAGAATGGCACCTTGGAGCACTCCTGAGTTGTTAATCAACGGTTTTAAAGATCTACCGTCTATTTATGTGCGATGGAACGACTTTTCAGAAAGGCATTCCCTGTCAACGGAGGGCTCCAAAGTGGGCAAGTTAACCGGCGTTGACGGATCGAACTGGCGACGTACCACATGAAAGCTATGATGCTGTCCCCTACGACATTCGTACATTGGTTCGTAGGCGAGAATCCCATCAGAGCTGTTGGAGGGCGATGGGACCGGATGCCGAATAGAACCCAAGACAATTACATGTAAACCGTGCGATACTGGCCAGCGCTGAGCATTATTTTCCTTGAATATCCAATTATATTTCATTTGTGATCAAGGATTATTTCACCATCGCTCTCATCGCTCAACTCCCCATTAAGAAACCATGGGAGCATTGTACAGCTGTTTCACCCTTGTTAGCAATCATCTGCAGTGCATATCCACTGCGCCCGTATTGGGACACGAACCAGGGACTAACGATCTTGAGTCGAACGTCTTAGCCATTATGCTACTGTGCAAAATCCAAATGATTTGTTGAACCTCAGCACATGATGGTGTTGCACCTATGCATCACTGATTTGCTCGGCCAGGGACCGCCAGAGCACGCCAATATGTTTGCCAAAACAGCGGAACTAGAATCTGATATCTTATTTGTACATCTAAGATAGCCGAGTGTTTAGTAGATACTCACTTGTTTACTAGAAAAGCACAACCCCAAAAGCCACTTGAACGGTCAGCAATAACTTGTAACTGTGAACCCGGGGCTTTGAGCCCTAGTGATCTATCTGTAGGGTTGAACTTTGAAGTAACAGTGAATTGATATCTACGACTTAAGCGACCGATCGGCTGTACCAGGTCTTTAAATTCTTTGATTTAGATTTATAAAACTCGAGAAGGAGAACTTCGACTGCTTATCGATTTTCACCATTCAGGTGACTAAACCTATTCTGAGAATCAGATTTTATCATAGGATTACAAGATTCATTCCATACTGGTATTGTATGGCTAGTACATATGAGGTACCTTGATAATCGTGGCGAAAGACGAAAACAGTATGCGTGAAACGAGAAAGAAAAACAGGCAGTATGTATGAATCACCGCGCCATCAGTAATCCAAGAGTTCCTCTATGTGCTTGGTGTCGACCATGCTTCCAAAAAGGAATACAGGGTTGACTTAGGGGACCTTGCTCTCAGCCCTTGACTAAGCAGTCTAACCAGATTGTCAGTGGGACGATTTGGGGTTCTCGTAACACACACTGGAGACCGATGACTGACTGCTCATTTTGTATGCCCTTCCTGTGATGCTGGATGTCCTGTTTCTTTAGCACAGTCATGCGACTTTGGTTGGACTGAAGTCGGGCATCAACCATCTACCCTAGACTGACCAGCAAATATCATTCATCTCCCTTTTGGTAATTCTCTCAGCAAAGGCTACGTGAGACGCACGATCATTTGGAAGCATTCCGAGAGGAGTTCAGAGCCAGTATCCAACTAGAAGCCTGAAAACATGCATCCCCAGCAATACTTTGGTAGGTGAACACCTAAATCAGAATACCAAATGTAATTTAAAAACATTTTGTTTTTGAACTGAAAAAAAAGAAAAAATAATGGGCAATTTTTACACAGCTAATCACTCTCTAGTTGTAAACCCTTGTCTAGTTTATGTCTAAGCTGTTCATGTATGTCAGACTTATATTTTACGCACTGGTCGTCCATTAGATACGAGAGTTCAATTGCAGACAAAATTGTTCTTCCAATCGGCGCAATGAAGCGGCCGAGATTAGTCAGAGTAATTTCTAGGGAGTTAGGATCCTGATCGGATATTGTTCACAACATGACCGCAATCACGCGGAACAATGGTCAATTACTGATCGCATGGAAATTATGTGGCCAGTTTATATATTTTTGTAATTTTCAGACTACGACTGACATGGTTGAGTGAAATTTCTTATTCAAGTTTATGACGGATCCCCCTATCTATCGGGTTGAAATGGGACTAATGCAATAAAAGTAGATACTCGAACTTCGTGGTTTATTTTAATTATCATTGATCTCTTTTCACCATAGTTATTGTCGACAAGGTTGCTGGTCTCGCCGAATTGCTTTTTCAAAGACATTTTATCTGTTGCCGTAAGCTAGATAGTTATATCTGGTATGAACCTAGAGTCTACTTTGAGTCAGCGAACAAATTGGACGTATTTGAACGGATTAGGGAATGCACTCATGGGGTTGTGGAAAATGCAACCGTACAGAACATTGTTGGGCTCAAAAGCTCCCGGTCTTCCGGATGCAAACGGGACCCATGGATTATGGGAATCATTTCGCGGACGAGAATCACCAGATAAAGGTCAACGCGTCTGCTGTGCTTACACAACGTGCACCCAAGTGAGAGTAACCGTGCTTGTCCGCGAAACTCCCATCACCCCACATGATCCGTCGTCCTGATTCAAGCGTTAGAAGGTCACGTGTTGAGAAGATCACCCAGATTTCAGTTGCGAACGTGCAGCCCAAACAAGCCTACTTTAATCGGAGAACACGAACGGACGATACGTATACGTGTGTTTATCAGGGGTCAGCTGACTTCGTGCGGGAATACTCGTGTGAAGCGAGCGAACATCGAATGACTCAGACGGGAGGAGACAAAGCGGCAATTGGTTGAACATCCGGACCGAGACAAATCGGAATTGCACAAAAAATCGATGCACGGTCCACAATCAAACGCACGGTAGATATAACTTGTCCAGATGCATAGCTTGTATATGTTGGATAGTTGCAGTGTTCCAAAACAAATTGTCCTGTTTTGCGATGCCCATGTCTGATGCATTATTCTAACTCCCCCGGACGCTTGTTTATTCGAAATAGACAAAACACGTAAAAACGCCTCCATCTTATTAGGAATAGGAACGCAGCGCTTCATTGTAGTTCGATTGGAAAGATGTTATTTCATTTTATTTGCACTAGCTAGTTAGACGAGTCCAAAATCCGTCCGGGGTGTTGCACGGTTGATTCGCATTGTAATTGACAAGAACCAATTTATTAAAAAAAGACAATCAAATATCGTCTAATTGCACATTTCCTATTCCCTAAACAAGGCACCATTAGCACTCAGAAGGCACGAGGTCCAGGTACCGGAATCCAGGTGTTGCATTGTTACATTATTATTATTATTTTCACACGTATGTCAGATTAATTTGTATCAAACAGTCGAACACATTTCGTTCAGTCCAAATGGGCAACAAGACGTAGTGGAAACTACGAGAGTTTGAAACTCCGCTAGGGTCCTCTAACTTCTTTGACCGAATAGTATAACGTAATGAACAAGTTGACAAGACTATGAACGGGACATGGGAGCTAACTAGTTCCGCAAACCTAAGAAGCTGAAACAGTTCAACTTCCGTTCCACTAGAAGTGAATTTACAGTAGACAGATTTTGCTACCCTAGTATTTTCATTCCAATGATTGTCCTTTTTCAACAGCTGCCCGTTAAAATGTAATGAAGAGGTAAAAACGAACGTTGACGCAAGCAAACAGTTGTTTGCATTTACACTCATGATCTTTGTTTCAGTCTGTAGTCAGACAGAATCGCTTTCTTTGTAGATTTGGATTTCGCCTTGCTTTTGACCTTTCTTGGGCTGTTACTGTCCGTCTCCGTCCGACTCGCATCATACCAGTTCAATTTTCTCAGACCGTAATCCAAACTCAGCTTCCCTGTGAGGGCAGATCGTTGCCAAGACGAAGACTCAAGCGCAGTTACTGCTCATCACGAATGAGGAATGTGGTCGAAACCAGCAAGGCTATGCACCAATCATTGGACAACCAGTTGATAGGATTTATATAAATGAACACACCAGATGTACCTAGTCGAGTGAGAGCAGTCTATTATTTGATTGAAAAGAATTTGAGCGATCGAAATATATCAAGAAAGAAACCGGGTCAACTAATCGGAAAAGGCAGTCAGAAAAGAAGTGGAAGCAATGGTATTCTGCACTAACTATGCACCATGCTAATAAAAATATATCACTTGGTAGAACAAGTAGCATTTAGTTGATCTCACTCTATAGTCTATTTTTCTATACAGTGTTATTGTGGTGTTGTTGTCTACCGGTGGGTTTGTTTGTTTCTCTGTTGCCCGTTTGCTTTTGACCTAGTGAACAACTAACTCCCCGTTGGGGACTGATCCAGATTAGTTGACAAGACCTACTTGATGATGACCTGGTCCACGTTTTCAAAATCGCCTAATGGAGCCCTTTACACGAATGGTTGACAAGCTTTTCAAAACAAATACGGATTATGAAGGCCATGTAACATAAATAAAAAATGTTACTAGCCCTAACAGGTTTTCTTGGCCGTCTCGCTTTCGGGTTCAAACTAAAACACTCAGATGGACTCCGCCTGGTCAGTGTATTTCTGTTTCAACTATCTACAACCAAATGGAGCATGTTTTGTGGACTAAGGTCTCTGTTTTAGTCGGCAGCTAGATTTCGTACATGTAACGAGAAGTAGACAGCTTTCGTGTCTATCCTTAAACCAGAGCATAGGACAGTCATCCCAATCTTGTTGACAGGTTCATGACTAGTCTGTGTTAGGACCGTGTGTAATCACTCCCAAGTAAAATATCATTACAGGCACGGCCTATGAATCAAGGTTATCCGGGTTTTTCCGTCGGCTTACTGAACTCCCTCATACCCCTTGGTCTCAAAGACTCAGCACATCCTAGGAGAGAACATTTACCATGAAAATGGAACTATTCTTCTTCTGTATTTTACTTCTTTTTATTGATAAAATAGCAGTGTGTATCATTTTTCAGAAGGAGGGAAGGTTCGCGGTCGATAAAGGGTTGGCAAGTGGGGAAGTTTACTTGGCGGCGGGGGCATTCGAACTTGCGACCTTCACGTCCAAACGCCACAGAACAATATAAGTTCTCCCGAGATCAGGTTCCTGTGAGTCCAGGCCTAGAAAATTACCACCAATGCGGAATCAATCGTCGGAGCTGGTATTACAACCCCTGACTTTCAAATTAATAAAGCAATATCCTCGGTAAGCCCCGCCGAGTTGCATCTGTGCCAAGCTGAATAGAAGAAAATGGCATATTTCTTACTGTTTTGTTAAGTTTGCGGATAGTTCGAACGAGGTGCACGGAAGAAACTGCCAAACAGCAGACAACTGTGTGTGTGTGTTTGTTAAAATAAATGAGATTGTATGTGTCGTCCATTAAATTACCGAACAGAACACAGTGAGAGGACGGACAAAGCTCAGTAAGATTATTTGTTCATAGCTTGACTGAATGGCAGCCTAATACAATTAAGACGAGAGACGAACAGTTGACAGGTGGCCATGTTGTTAGTCTGAATGTTGTGTGCGCGTTCGTCGAACCACAGTGTCTTCCGTCAGCCCAGCTTGGCAGGAAGCCAATGGTGCTTGTGCTACACATGCAGTGAAACATAGTAGGGAACAAGCGGCCTGGGGAAAGGCATGCTGTGAAAGGGGAATGTGGAGGACATGGGAAACTGGTTATGAATTTTGGTTCTAAAGAGAGAAAGATTATAGGTGGATCGGAAATAGGGAAGTGAGCGAGTGTCCCACTGTCTTACAGTCCAAGGTTAAGAGAATGAAGTAGGAAGAAGAAAGAAGTACGACATCTAATTCCAAGGACATCATAAGGGTGACCAACTGCCCGAATTTAGGATAGGTGAGAAAAGGTAACATGAAGAGCAACTGCTGAAGTAAGTTCTGAACAACAAAATCCGAAATGGTGTCGGCAGAAAGGGGATAGCGAAGTAACTGCCAGACAGTGGGCTAGTAAATCCAAAGTGGACGTTAACGTGGAGTAGTCCTTAAGTCTGATAGCCTTGCTTTGAACCCCAGCAAAAAGTGGATGAGAAGCAGACTAAGAGCCCTCCCAGCGACAAATGACAGCAGCATTCAAGTGTGGGGAATATTTAAGCTACATACGACAGAAGATGAGCTGAATTGAAAGAAAACTCCTGGAGCAAATAAAAAAAATCAACTTTGCGCACTGGGCCAGAAGCAAGCTAAAGGATGAAGGGGAATAAGGATGCTGATGAACCAGTGGATCGACCGAGTAGAGGAACGAGTTTGCGGAAGACAGTTCAGTTGATTCAGAAGACAAATGTGGAGATAGCGAATGATGTTTCACATAAACTGAAAGAGGAGTGGTTTTGCAGACAATGAATGTTCTGTAATTATTCGATCCTCAGGAGGAGTTGTGTCCACGATCAGGATACACTGAGGATATTATGGTGGTGGTCAGGACGGAGATAGTTTGCTTACTTGGGGGAACTTGATGTCCAAGATACGGGAGTCGGGGAGAAGCTGAAAATGGACAGTTCCACCAGAAGCCATTCTTGAAAAACTCGTTAAAAAACAGTAGAAATGTCGAGCGAGACCAGGCGTGTTTCTCTGTGCTTGTCGAGTGTAGTCGACCAGGAATATGAGATGAGTATCAATAGGTAAAATGACGAAATCGGAATTCATATTGGCGGTAGCTCAGTAGTTCTTTGCTTTTTGGAAGTTGAGGCATTTGCTAAGAGATGACAGTTTCGAACACTCCGGAAAAATCAAGTATCAGCTAAACTGAACAGTTGTTGTTCGGGTCAGAGGACCACTGCTTAAAAGAACACAGATAACCATGACCTGTCTCTAAGGCATTTTAAAGATAAAAGTTTGAGAATAAGACAATAACAGTAACTTTAAACAAGAGCCAACTCAGGAGCACACATTTAAGGACGACGTGTGGGCTACCGTCCGGATCGGGTTATTTGTAACCGTTCAGAAAACGCAGCGCTTAGCATTTGCTTCTAGTGCTAGTACGAGATGAGAAAGGCAGAACAGTGCGAATGAAAATATCGGAGGTCCATAATATCTGATTACCGAAGCGAAAACCTCAGCATCTTCATTTGGTTCACCATAGGAATTGCAAATGGCAGGGGATTGGAAGGGAAGAAATTGCGACAAACTGCATTGGCAAGGGGTCAGCTTGTTCCGTTTAAGGTGACCGATGACAGTAGGCGTTCGGTTGCAACTGACATAGTGTTCGTTGGGTGTCTCATTGTTCGCTGAGAGCCTGTTCCCAACTTGTAAGAGGCAATGGTGGGACACTGGGTTTGTCGAGATACACCGGTGGAAAAATTATAGTTGCCTGAAGCCCACATCACGATTGCGTGCATGGTTAAATAGTCCGGGATACTCGGGTTTGTCTAGTTTGTAAAAGTGTAGAGATAAAAAGATCCCCACTCTGAACAGCAGTCTCGGCAAACTTGGAAATTGGTCCAAAAAAGTTCGAAGCGGACCAGTGATCGTTTCAGAGGTATGACCTCAAGAAATCGCATAAACCATAGACGGATATGTTAGCATGCGTTTCGTGACAGATGGTATATCGGGATCAGTAAGTTGGGTAGAACAGCGAACCATTCATTAATTCCGCGAGCCAAATGAAAGAAAGATCTATATGTCCAAGAAGAAGAATCATCCTCTGCGTGTGGCCGTCGGACAGATCGGGGATACGCGTTGGTAGATTAACTAATACACGTTGGTAGGTTCTCGACCACGACGAAATGTTGGACTTCACTGTCCGAATGTGAACTCTCGTATGAGTGAATCAATCACCTACGAATGTGTCGATTTAAATCTCCTAAGAATGTCCCGCGAAAACTGAGATCTGCGACAGACAAATGCTCGGTGTTCGAAGGCACGAAATCGAGAACAGGTGAGTCTTTGCTGTTCGGAGAATGGTAGACCGCGTAAAAGAAGATTAAACGTCAACTATGTTAGCCGGAATCGACGATTGGAAAATTCTGATTTTGTAGCCCTAACACGATTTATTGCCGGTCAAACGCACAAACAGCGGGTTTTGGTAAAAAAAGGAGGAATAAGACGTATGGTCAGCCGAAGATAAGGTTTAAGTTTCGGTCAGGAATAGGGTAAGGGGGGAAGAGTAGGACGCGTGACTACGGTTTTGCAAGTGAATAGATTGAGCGGGAGAGTGAGAATGAATGCGTTTGCAAAATTTTGATCCATAGTGTGGATAGGGAACTAGCAACAATGATCCTGAAACTTAAAGTGCCAAACTGCATGAGACCCTCGGTAAATCAAGTGCATTGGTGGTGACGAGGAGAAGTACATCCTTCGACCAGTTGCCTTGTAAACTCTGACGCAAAACTCCCATACTCTAACAAGATGCTTAGAAAACGGGAACTATTTAACATCAAAAGACAATGGCAGAAACTCTGGTCAAAAAAGTAAGGAAACCATTCATCGTACAGCTTGGACGGATGGGTTTGGGGCATAAAATGTAACGCGGGAAGGAAGAATCTCGGAAGCGAATTTCCACCAAACATCGCGCGTTATAGAATCAGCTGGCGAGTAATGGCTAAGTAAAAGCAATATGGCGATGGTCAACCAACGTCGGCCTTCTGACTTTACCTCGCTGTTTAGCCTTGGTTGCTGGGTTCAACTAGGACAGGTGATGCTTTATCCTCGATCTCCTTGTTGCCCATCCGTGGACTGCACTAACTTATTCATTTCTGATTACCGTTTAACGAATCGATTATTCCCGAAGTTCCAAACTTGATTCCGTAACTGGATGAGAAAAATCAAAGACGATAAATAGGATGATCAACTATTTATTGATGAACAAAATAGATTAAAAATGTTGATGGTTCTGGACTAACCAGTCAGACCGGCGAACCAACGAGGCGCCACGGTTGTTGTGAAGGAGGAACGAATAAGACCATGAACTATGACGGAGTCGCATCACATTTGCTAAAATTTGCACGTTTCAAAAAATCAAATAATGTTTGGTTGTTATCCAATCTGCAGGTGCAGTCGATAGTGATGTACTAAAAAAGAAATCTGCTGTCAATATCCTTAAGGCCCCAGTACTTGCCAGATGGAAAGAAGCATCAACAAATAACATGAATTTATTTACAGCTTCCCGTTCGTAGACTGTAGTAGGGGCAATTAAACATGGGCGGTCTTGGTTGTCTAGGTAACTGCATCGGAACATGAAAAGTGAAACCCTAATATAGCACAAAAA
>LUCM01002086.1:158817-169758 GCA_008360955.1 Fasciolopsis buskii | reverse complement strand
TTGATGCTACAGATTCGATTCTGGTGGGAAATATCAATTCGGAGTGTACATGTATGTGGATGTTTGGACAGGAGAGCACCGGGTACGCATACCTGACGAGCGACAATAACCGCGAAACCGGTCGTATGCTCCCGGGAAAGTGTTGTTCACGCTTCCAAACACTAATTGCTACTTATATATATATATATATATATATCCTATGCAATAGTAGTACTGAACGCCTCCATCTAAGGACCTGTTAATTTTGTTGATGAAAGAATGGGATGTGTTGGCCGTGGAAACACAAAATGAACATTTCGAGAAGGAATTTATTCGAAAAGCTGTCCCGCTTTCTTATTCTCGTCCAAGTTTTCCTAATCACAACGAATCAATGGACTCCGGATGGTACGAATTTCGTCGTTGTTGTAAGGCAGACATACTCTGCAATACGAGAAAGTAGCCAACATAAAAAACCACACTGTCTCCGAAGGAAACTCCGTGTTTCACTCGACCAGAATTTAGCAAACGCGTTTTCTTAAGTATTGATTTCCATTCTGTGCGTCGTCCTTCGATTCAAATATGCACTTGGTTTGAGGGCATACTTCATGTAAAATCATATCCCGACTTGAATATTGATTCTATCCAAAACGTTTCACGCCGTAGCGCGGTAACTAAAGGAAGTACCTAGGCAGTGGATATTTACTTGGAAATTCTGGGGTTTCTCGGAGTATGAAGTTGAAGCAATTTTATCTTGGATATACTGAGTGCGGTGTCGAAATGACCAATATATTGCTGAACAATAGTGGCGAGCCCATCGATATCCACTGTTCATCGATTTCGGATTCCTTGCAATACAGTCCGTTCTTCTGAACGAGCTCGTGATGCTTCGTAGTTAAGATATACACAAGGTTGCCAATATGGGATGTCGACTCAAATGCTAACCCATTTCTTTACTAGATAACCCTAAGGCGTGTTATCTTATGTGCTAGCCAGTTTCGCTGAATAAAAGCAGTGCCAATGTAACTATTTATTTCCTTATTCTGCTTTCCATTTGATCGGAAATTGCTGGGATGAGTTTCGGCAAGACTTGTATTTGGTCGACCCATGAGCTAATGCCCGTCATGGTTTCAAGTGACCTACGTTGTGTAAGGTATCGTGATTGATTAGAGTCATTCAAGTGAGTTAGGTACCTCGCAAAAGAGCTACCTACGACCGTTTTATGTATTGAAGCTATGAAGCTTAGAACGATTAGACAAGACCGAGGGTAACAAATGAAGACCTGTACTAAAACATGAAGCATTATCATGGCCGACCTAGTTGAGAATGCTCACATGGAAACGGGTGCAACGGTGGCTCTATGGATTTAAACATTTCAATGATTTTATGATTTTGTGTGTAGACGAGTTGTTATCACAGAACCACGTGACGAGTTATGAGGAGATGAGACCAGAATGAATTTTGGAACAATTATACAAGAATGTCATAATTAGTACTCCGAGAGAAGCAAAAATAATTTCTTGTCATATGCCCTTGGTTTATGGTCCCAACAAATCTCTTCCTATGCTGCAATCCATAGTTGCTATGTCATCGGGTATGATTATGCTTTCCGTAATATCGCTACGCCGTGGTTGTTTAATCGGAAAAAGTTTAGGGCGTTGGAGCATAAAATGATCGTTTCCTGTTCTGTTCTGTTCTGTTCTGTCCTGAGTTAGCAGTCCGTGGATTGGTGAAAAACCCAAATCGTTGGCAATTTTAATGTACAGCAGAAAAAAAGTGCGGTATTTCTCAACTTTCTGGGCGCGACCAGTTTCACATTGGAATGTGAGGATCGCGGAGCAAAACCAATCAGAATGACTGACCATAACAGAGATACAAATACCACAATCGATTTTTTGTTAAGTCATAAACAGGATATCGCAAACGTTCATCGCACTAAGCGATTGGACACACCATGAACTTAAAAAGACAAATCTAAGCGCTAGAATAATGTGGCATTTTTATTGATCTTGCTTCAGTTGTGGCTTCGGACAACTTTTCTTCCGCGGGATCTTATGGAATGAAAGTCCATTCCGATCTCATCGTTCCACGTACTGTTTGATCCACGTTTAGTATCTAAAGATGAAAGATTGCGTATAACTTAATAGTGATTAAATGCAATTGCAAATGCTATAGAATACCATCTCCGAAGGTCTATTTGAAGTGATTCAACTCAATCCAAAAGGATGACATAAATCCTTGTCTTGATTGCTTTGTTTTTCACATTTTATGGGACGTTTTTTCATCCTTAAATGACACATGAGAGAAGAACACTGTTCTCTTTTAGGGCTTTATGGTTTCGTATTTATTGATGGTGAATTGAAATTTGTCAGAGGATAAATACGAAATGATTTTGAAATGATTTTTCGATCGATAGAAATCTGGAGACGAATGGTGATCCGCATCAAATTGGTCTCTTCAACCTGTTCACTGCATCGCGTGACGTGTTTCGATTCAACACCATTCACGTCCGTGGTTTAGGGAATGATAAATGGAAGACAGACGCAAGTTCATATCCAGGCCCTAGCCAAAGTACAAAGCAGGGGAGAAATCAAATGGGTTAGTTGCATGTGCAATGTTAATTCTTCTTCTGTGGAGTCAGATGGAATGCCTTCAATGATAGAACCTGGCTAGTAAGTGGCTCGTGAAGTCTTGGATCCGCATCAGTGAAACCAAAATCGTCTGAGGATGTGATACTGGTGATATAAACCAATCAGTAAAAAACTGGGAACTGTACAGACCTTGATTTATCAGGTCTCTAGGTCAAGGCAGTAGTCAAAGTACTCTGAAACACAAGTGCTTCCGGAAGGAAGACAGCTCTTGACTACATCAAAATTAAAGAAGGAAAATATTTGAGTCATCATATCTTTGTAGCCAAGTCTAACTGTCGTCGCATGATTTCGGTTGGTGCCGAATAAAAAATCTATCAACATGCACAATGCATATGTTATATTTGGCAATGAATTTGAGTCTTCATTATTCAAGTAAATGATGGGATTTTGGTGATCACTCGTTCGGAAACGCCAGTAGAAGGCAGCAATTTCCCCCTCTGCATTGTCTCTAACCCCAGCTTTTCGTTCCTTTTGTTGCACACACACACACACACACACACACACACGGAGCCTCAATCCCATCCAAGTGTTGTGACCTCACGCAGGCCTCGTGAATTCCGATGGTCGGACGGCAGTTGACGTAGATTTTACTCGTGGAATGTTGTGCTCGAATCCAAGCCTTCCTGATCAACAACTGGATGGTATTCGGTGATCCTAAGAGCTTCTGATGTTTGAATTTTGGGAAAAATAATTTTAAACTTCAACACTGACGGTGAAATTGTACCTAGCCACAGGCGGATTGGCAGTGAAATGCTTTCGGTTGATTCTCCGATGCACTAACACACAAAGCCTTCATCCATCTATTGCATGCGTGATTGTGCAAATATCTGTTCGAAACGACGCAGTCAACCAAAAGAGTTATCAGGGATGGATCCAGTCTGGTGAATTATGCTCCGATTCATCATTATTGGGAGCGAGAGAACTATGGAAAGAACCTTTAATAGTAGGAAGTTGTTAGAGTCCACAGAACTACTGAAGAACCTATAAATTTGTTGTTAAAAAAACAATACTGCTGTTTACACATTTGCAACCCTAGAGGTCATTTCGAGTAGATTCGCCTCAATGGCTGCAAATTATTACCGGCACTGTTTGTGTCCTAGTACCTCGTCAAAATCTGAAGAGGAACAAAAATACATATCTCCTGTGACAACTGACCTTATTTATCCGAAGGGAAGTTTCATCGTATAATCCGTTTTTTTTTATTTGGGTACGATTTGCACAACACATTTTCGGTACCGTTATATTAATCGCGAACAGATTCACGTGTCATGAACTCTCGCCGCGTAACATTCACCCGTCATGCACACGATACGGTACATAACAAATCCAGACAACAGCATGCAAAGACTCTTGAAATAAATCACTGGTGAACTACAGTCCACAAAGATTGGTCAGCTTGTCACTTTCGTTTGAACTACCCATTGTATCACGTGATCAGGTGACCGAAAACCACACTGCACAAAAAAACAAAGTTCTGTATTTATTCCATCTCACCCAGAGGTCAGCATAGCCGAAGGTCGAGTAGAGAAGAACCAAACATAGCAATCGGATGATGCACATTTGGCTGATGTAACCGAAACGCTGGAACTCAGTGTAACCGCACAGATTTGATAACGCAGACCGTCGGTCGGAGTCATTTGCAAACAATCGACTGCATACTAGGCTCGGTGTGATCAGAATGAGAGGCAGTATGGGTTGCTCGTGGGGTTAACGATGGGACCGGATGAGTTCAAAATGGCTGATAAACATTAAAGAGGACAAGTTGTTTTAGTTGATTTGGATGATCCGTTGCTTTCAGTTCTGATCAACGCTCCGACACATCAAACGGTCACAATGATAACTTTTAATACGATTGGGCTTCTTTTGTGTCACCGTTTACTGTTATCAGGTTATTTGTCTTTAATGGATTCGTGGTTTCTGTGATCGACAAGGCCAACCCAATAACCGTAACCCGGTTTGTTGCTGTGTCATCGAAATAGTGGTTCGAGCAACACTGGATGTTCATTTGCGTACTTCGCATAACTAAGGTAACTGATCGGAAGAGCATTTGCTGAGTATGCGGAAGGTGGCTGGTTCGATTCCGGCTAGTAGGGTGGACTTTTGAATCTGTAGTGCGTAGGCGGATTTCTTATCCTAAAAATGTGTAATAACTTAAATGATAATCGACTTGACGGTAGAACAACAAACTTGTCACTCTAAATGAATGAAGATTAAATTTGTAAGCATAAATTCACGAAAACGCCTACATGATCGATGCTTTCTTGCGTCGTTTGGTCGTCAGCACAAGGGCATACGTGTTTGGATTTGATGTCAAATTTACGTGACCAAAGCGGTGTGAAAAAGCACAAAATATCAACTCGAAATAATTTATACACGGGCGAATGCCACGCATCATTTTGGACTTAATTCGAGAGACATGGTATGTGCGTGCATGCATGTGTGTAGGTTCTATTTCTTTGCTCGTCGTACAAAGCTCATTCATCGATCGGTCCTGGGCACTCTCTGGATTGCCTTCGCTCAGATGACCGGAGTTCGGCTTTCAACCCAACACCATTCAGATGGGGCTAGAGTTAATTTAGATGAATAGAAACTTGTCATTTGGAGTTCAAATGACTAGCCAATAAAAAAGAGTAAATATAACCTATTCTGATATCGGAATTGGGCAATCATAAACTAATGAAGTTACAAACACGTATGAATAAGTTGGTAGGATATCCCGCTTACTATGACAAAGCTAGGGGCTCCGAACATGGCAGATACTGTATCAACAGTGCGCTTGAAGTCTCGTCTAGTCTGCCCTTAATATCCTGGAAGAAATTTCCCAGGAAGCGAAGAATTCAATTCGCAGACGGGACGATGTAAATCCCAGTGAAAAAGGCATACTCAGCTTGGATATGTCTGATTGTGGGAATAATTACTTGTAACAGATAGGGAAGGTAGATAACTCCTAATCTTTGACTTGTTTCAGCGGAATATCGGTGCCGGTTTGCACTCTGTTTACTCCAGAAGGGACAAATAAACTCTCTCTGGTCAGGATGGTACCTAGGCCTCACTTTCGTAAGCAGTATTCAGTGGTTTTCACCTATCCATCTTATTACTGGTAAGCTGCGAGATCTTTCCTTTGGAATAGGGAAACTGCTTCAGTTCCGCTCCGCCCGGAGAGTACTGGTCACTTTTGTGTGACAAACCATTCTACCCATTTCCGTCTGTCTGTGATCTAATCACAGACAGCTCCTAATTCCGTTTTACCCCATGTAGAAAATTTGCACACGGAAATTAATTGTGATTCCATCTGTGACAGACAAGGCAATGACTTGCACCGAACTGTGGAACTCACTTGGCACGTGACCAATGTTCATGAACACTGGGTCATATTTTGACATTTTTTTCTCTATTTTGAAAGTGTTTCAGCGGTGGAGGGGGTAGTCAGTGTCTTCGTCGCGAAGCGCATGCAAGATGGACGTACCCAATATGTGAATCGATTTGTTAGTGAATATTTGGACAAATCTTTGTGTTGGTCATCAGCCATGCGATACATGGCGAAAGAGAAAGCAGAAAGAGAGGTCTACGCTGAATTGATCACTTATGTCACCTCTCCTAGGCTCTTCAAGTAGTCGACTGGCCGTCGTTATCCATGGTCCCTGTACTTCCCCATACCTTTCTCTCTCTCTCCCTCTTCTTGTGGATACAAATGCGTTGACAGCTAGTATCCTGGTATTGTTAGGAAAATCTGAGAAGGTTTTGTAATATAGTATTCGGCCAGTCGTCCGGGCATTCTTTGTCACAAATGATACTCCAAGCTGTGGGCTACGTCCATTGGCGTCCGTCTATGGCGTAAATGGTATGGTTCCGTTTGTCTGAGTAAAACGTTCCAGCAGCCGGGTAATGTTTGTCAAGCTATTTCACTGTATAAGGATGTCAGCCACGTCTAGTAAATGTATGCCAGCGTTTAGCTAGTGATTTTTCAGCTTCCTTAATAAGTTACTTGCGGATAGTGTGAAACAGAATTCAAAAGATATCAGCAAAACTCGTATAAGGACTGGCAGCACCTGCCGGAATAACCCAACCTCAAACTACACAACTGAAGATGCCAAGGTAAACACAGGCTGGAAAACACGTTGAGATTTATTTACAGATCACGTGCTTGCATGTAAGTTAAGAAGCATCATTATTGGTAAAATATGGTCGGCCCATTGGAACTCGGGATGTTTTTACCCCTCGTCCATGCTAAGCCGCAATTGACCGGTTGTATAAACAGATAACAGTTAGCCAGTAAACCAGACTGTTTCACGTGAGTTGTAAGTAAGTTCGCCATAGATGCATTTGCCAGAACATGAGGTACATGTGAACGCCTATAAGAGTCAAGCATATCTGGTATTTAGGCAAAAGATCGACAGCATTACGGTGGTATCGGGCTGACTTCACCAATCGACAGAACGGAAGAAACCGTCATAAAAAATTCACTCTCATTGATAGATTAAGTTAATCAATCAATCATACAACCATCATACACCCATTATAGGAATGCGACATATGACATTGATTGCTAATTAATAGGATAGACTGACTGTTGCTGGGATTCCGACTGTTATAGAACGATCAATTTGTCTTTTATTTACGAATCATGGATACCTAAGAGTGCGCCTTATTGCCAGAGGGCTGCTTTACTCCATCTGGATGTTCCCTTATGAGAGAAATCGATGTACCACCTAATATGACGGCAAAAATATGGCAATTGACTTTGCGAACGAACTGGCTGAATTTACACTATTGTCTAACTGGATTAATCGATTAACTTGGTGAGCGCCTAACCGGGATCTAGAAGGGCCTAGAAACGTAATCATATCACAATGCGGTCTGCTTAAGAGAAAGATAAACCGTGTCTTCTTGATTAAATGCTATTCACAGTCGTGTTATGCAAGGGATTTTAAGCGGAACTGCTAGCCATCATCTCCTTTCTCTTGTATTTTATCTTTCACTTCATTTATTGAGGAAAGGGCAGTGTGCGTCATCTTCCAGGAAGGGGATGGCGAGCAACAGTGCTGCAGAACGGAGAGGCTGAACGGCGCCGATAGGATCCGGACCGGCGACCTTCACGTTCAGACGCCACGACCTAATCCGCTTGACCACCGTCAGACAGCAAAGACGCCTCACTTTTTGTTATTTTGTAAGACGAGCAGCTTGATGAGCAACGGGAAACTTTGCCAACATAGACAAATAAAACCCAACTTCGTTACGACTTATGACGGCAATCGTTTTCAGTAAGACCCGCCCTAAACTTCAGGTTCAAGATCATTAAGTGACAGTCGATCGAAAGATCTTTCCACTGATCCACAGAGGGATACGCCGTCAAATTTTTTGCAGAGAAAACCGTTTCGAAATGACTTCAAGGTTTATTTCTTAGCTGATAGGAGCGTCCTACAATCTGATGAGATACTGACCAATCGGTGGAATACATTCCGGAAGGAGGGTCTATCTCGGTTGCTCCGGTTCGGCAGCGAATCCTCAATCGATTCTATTTCGCGGCCGCCGTCTCCATTTCCGACCAACTCCGGGGAGAAAGACCAAGTCGAGCAGACAAAAGTTCGTTCATTACTCAAAACGAAATAACGTTTATTAGCCTTCGATGAGCAACATGTTGACTGATTATCCTGCCTCGGTACGCATCGATTTTCTCATTCGGCATTTTCGCTCCGCTTACCGACTGACACAATCGGCGCGAAATCGCCACAGCTGTGTTGATTTCTGATCCGGGTAGATGTTATTGATAAGTCAGTATCCATTACCCTTACAGGAGCAATCACGACTGGACCCCGGGTTACCAATGAAACGCACAGCATTTGATCGGAGCAGCAGCTCTCGAATCACCGAAATAGACATGATCAGAGTTTGAAAAAGAAAAACGGCCTGAGGGTTTTGAAAACTTCATTTTTTTCGACATTTTAGTGTAAAGTTCGCGGATTCGATTCCACCCAAGGCCGGCCAACTTCCCAACTTGGCAGTAATTCTTTGGCCGCGCCCAAATGTCTGAAAATGATGTGTTGTACATTATAAATGTACATTAATAAATGAATCAATAGACAAGAGATGAAAACTCAAATCAAACTTGGTTCCTTGAGTTGCACTGAAGAGTAGTTAATAATAAATCGAAACAAAAACTTCAGAAGTCAGAAGCAAGCGGAAACTTTCCAAGATTATTGTACATTTTTTCTTTTAAAAGTTCATCGCAATGATCAATGTTTAAGTTCATGTCATTAAAAATTAGTAGTATCGCTATGATTAGCATCGCGTCTAAAATTAAATGCACCCTCGGTTCAAGATCGTAGCCGAGGGAACATTTCAAGGTGGGCTTCTTTTTGAAGAAAAGGTAGGTTGTCAAAATGAAATGAATGAACACCAAGCTCTGTCGTCAGCGAACTTTGCAAATTGTCTGCTCCAGTCAAGAAACTCGGCAACCTTCAAAATCACAAAAAATAGAACCCAAAAGTTAAGATAGAAGCCTCGCGCATTGGGCTTGACCATATTGTGGTCCATGAGGGTATGCGGTGGCAGAATACGTGAACCAAATTACTCGAAATCTCTTTTGCAGTATGAATCTGACAGAACACGTCTTTTTACTTTAATTTTCGGGAACAAATCAACTGTCGGACTCTTCATTGTCGGACGCTTCATCACTGGGCATTGTGTCAATCGGCTTCTTGTTGAACAGACATAAAGCCGATAAACGTATAGTCTACGTGTAAGTATCTACCAATAAACGCCCATTCTCTGATTAACCGGGCGCTTTCCGAGTTAGTAGTGCTCCTTATTGAATGGCGTGATTGGGTCTTTCGGAAATCTTTCGTTAATAGTCCCTATTCAGTTCACCTAAGGATCATCTAACAAAATTTAACCGACGAGCCATGTCCGTTTCAAACCATGCGACGGTAAGTTGTGGGCGATCAGATCACAGAGTAAAAATTTACAGGTACAATTGACCTCCACAATCATTACTCATTCAACAGTAGATTGAGTCACGTGAACATACAAGTATACATGAGCTAACTGGTGCAGTCTCTGGGGAAGTGAAGGTTGGATGGTCAGGGTATATTTGGCGAAACCCATGGTTGGTGTCACCGGATTACTTGTCAAACATCTGTGTGTATTCAATATTTCAATCGCGAGTCACAATCTGCATTTTAGAGGATGAACACCAATGAAGGACCATTAGCTACTCCACCAATGAACTACGCACTATCCAATCCATGTAGTTCTAGGTGACAATCACCTTGTTACGTTGGCTTCTATTGGAAATGACAGCAGTCAGGCTGCTTGTGGTGTGATTTTTAAGTGAATCAGTCCGAAATCAGGGCTCAGCCAGACTATGTTATCAGATGATTCTCAAAAAATTCTGTGCTAATCAATATGGAGAGAAAATTGTGCAACATTAATGAATAGCAACCGGTTCATCCATTTTGATCAGT
Source organism: Fasciolopsis buskii (assembly GCA_008360955.1). NCBI lineage: Eukaryota > Metazoa > Platyhelminthes > Trematoda > Plagiorchiida > Fasciolidae > Fasciolopsis > Fasciolopsis buskii. Next base: position 159,668 of record LUCM01002086.1, on the reverse strand, counting down.
ACTTCCGGCTGAAAATACAGCTACCGAGGTTGCCATACCAAAACTTTCCTCGGGATACCAATTCAGGTCTTGTCATTCGATCCAATTGGGAAAGTGTCTGAGGGTTTCACCGAGCAACCATCCAACCAGAGCGCGAACGTAAGGAAGTCATTATATGGATTTGTTCCTCCGGATAGCTCGTTTAACTGAACGTTGACCGCCAAAAGTGCGGTCGCCGCTTGTGCATTGCTCACGCGCGCACCGCTCGCATGCTCCTGTCCAAATATACTCAACCTGCTACCGCTTCCGACCGTCTTTTCGTTGTACCGGTCAAGGGTCAGGGTTGTCAGTATTGCAACGGTACGGAGCCGAGTAAGAGTAACTCACGAGTGATCACAAAGGTTAAGGGTAAGCAAACGCAATACGAGATTCGCGTTAGGACAATCGGTCCTACATATATCCTAGGGACGGGTCCCTTTGCAGGCTTTATTTGGTTGGACCGTTCATCGCCGATTTTCTTGCTTTTTCTCAAAGAGTTCAGCTTTTTTGTCGATTTCGGCTTTAAGTTCTTTGACTGGATTTCCTTTCACTGGTTGGTAGATTTCGTTATCATCCGGTAATACTTTCATCTTCGTTTGGTATTCGGCGTTGTCGAGTACTGCTATTGCTTTGCTCTTGTTTGCCGGGAGTATGAATATTTCTCGATTTTTCTGGAGTGCTCTAACAGCTTTGATTTCGTTATCAGGTAGGTTAAACTTTCGCCTAGGATGCGCGAGTTGTTTACAGATTTTTAACCGTATGTCTTGACGCGTCTCTTCCCCCAGTGCGTGGTTCCGTAGTGCCGATTCGGTGGAGCCAATGAACCTGGGATG
>LUCM01002086.1:136264-149794 GCA_008360955.1 Fasciolopsis buskii | reverse complement strand
TATCTCCACTGTTCATGGTTCATTGTCATATTCCTCAGAGTCTCCGGCCAACTAGTTGACGGGTCTTTCGGACCCAGATCACAAAGAAGTGAGACGCACTTTTTAACTTTACCTAAGGTTCCTCATTCCACGTTCCCACGTCATTTGCTGACCCCCACATGGCTTCTTCCATTCTTTGAGAGGAACGCAAAATAGAGCACGGCGTGGTGGAGGAACGCATGGCATACGCAACACGTGACCGAACCAGCGTAGTCTACTAAGTTTCATAGGCTAAGGTAAGGTATTGTCATAACCGGCACCTAGTACTAGACTGTGAACCTCCACTATACTGTTCCGGTCACTCTATCCAATCCTAGCGATACTACGTGGACATCGGAGGGCGAAAACCTCCAATCGACGAACATCTCCGGCATGCCTACTCCATAGCTCGCAATCATACGGACCAAATATAGTTGAATGGAATAAGCGCTTACAGCCACGGTGTGTCACACGTTGCCATCCTATTCTACTATGCATAACCTCATTTAATGGTGTATGTTCCCCTGAGTAAGAATCACGGAAAGCGGGTTTGTTGATCACGTTGTGTTGTATTAAGTTTTTAATCTTTGAAACTCTCCTTACAAAAATAAATTACACTTTAGTGTCTCGTGTCTTCTTGCTGAAAGTTAGCCTTGGATTCCCGGCGGAAATATGCAAAGAATTGGTGTGTCTCTCTCAAGTGAATTTATCATTCATTTTTACTTCTAACCATTCAGATGAGATTCTAGTTCCAACCTAACAAAGAAGAGTACCAATATGGGATGGGCTGGGATGCACAGTGTCGGGTGCACATACCTGGTGGGCAGCCGCACGTTCGAAGTAGGTCATGTTTTCTCTAGGAAATTCTGTCCATCCATCAGCATGCGGAGCATACTCCTTACAAAAACTCCAGAAATTTTAAGTTTGTTTCTCTCAATTAACTCCCGTACAATTTTGCTGTGTAGATAACAAGTGCACCTATGTAATTGTCCGTTCCCTAGAGAATGGCTGTTAACGTTCATCCATTTCTTTTGCATTGGTGTCAATCGACGAGTTTCGAGTGTCCACCGTTGACGAGAATAGCATTTTTCCAGCTGGATGTACTTTCTAGTGTATCAGGAAGTCATTTAACATGTTTTATTTTGATGTTATTCCATCGAAACTCAGTGTTGCCGGTTGACAACACCAAATCAACGGTCGAGTGTGAACATTTCCGTTTCTAAATGATTTCGTAAAGAAAACCGCACAACAGCACTTTCAAATCAGTAGTCAGAAAATACAAGATATCTCATTGGTCCAACGTGTATTCTTACCACAATTAGAGAATTTTGGATAGCTTGGGAAGAGGAAAATATGTAAAGACTGAGTATCGGATTGTAGAACAACAAAGATGGCAATCACGTGACTCAGTTCAGTTTATTGACATCTACTAAGAAGTTAACAGTGTTCCCATAATGATAGTGAAACAGGGAAAGTTATCAGATTGAGACAACCAAAAAACAAATGCAACAGAACAAAATATAATCAAAAGCAAACGATTATCTTAGAAGTTACAACGGGTTGTCGGAGGTACACTAGACCCCCGTTGACGAAATGTCCGTCCGGTAAACTTTCCGACAACCAAAATCCCGGTCACAATACAAGGTTACAAACACAAGCCCCAAAATCCTAGGACCCAATGAGGACACCTTCAGCTACCCGTTTGATGCTAATCAAAATCTAAGCCCCGAACGAATCATACGATGAGTGTGGTGGCAGATCTTGTCTTTTAGTCACCAAGGCAACCAGTTCCATTGCCTTCCATCATCTTTATCTCTATGTATGCGTATGTCATTCCTTCATACACTCAATCCACTGTGGCCCACTTACTGCCGGGCCATGGTTTTTGGATAGGTCGAGAACGAATATGTTGCCCGTGGTAATCGGAACCACGAGAAAACCGTTTGTCCATTAGTGGTGGTGGGTGTACGCGAAAGCAGTTACATGGGTGTGAAAAGTTTTCTCTCCAATCTGTTTGTCCTTCATGCCATTCTCAGTTGACCGGAAGTGATGGTCAGTGAGCAAAACTAAATCAAATCGAAGTGAGATTATCAACTGAAATAGATAAACCAAACCTGTTACGAAACCATGTTTCATACGTCCCGCGATATGGAGCACGAAAATTGGTCCATCTAAAACCAACTGAGCCTGAGGTGATAGCCGGAATGCTCAGATCCTTTGAGAACTAACTCAGACAATGGACAAAATGATCCACACTGAACTGGACCCGAGAAGAAACGGTGATCAATCACATTTGATGTACAACATGTGGTTCTTTGTGACAATGGAATGGGCTAGCCTCGGTCAAAAAAAGTATCGATTGGAGGAGATGGATGATGATGTCATCGTTATGACGAAAATAAAAATGGCTAAGTTCCTTGTGATTTTCGGTTTGTACGTGATGGTGTCCTTCCGAGCATGGTGCAAACCGGCTGGCCAGTAAATCGTGGATAGTTTGCTTGACGCAAACAAGTTAGAGGTAGTGAAACGGAACAAAGTTACAGGCTCGATCCATCCGAAATTCAGTTTAGCCTGACAACCAGTGGGTTATGATGAAATTTTCGTTTGTGTACGCGAGTAAATGACTGTGCGTGGAAACTCCTCGGCTAACAAGACATGGCGTTCCACCTTCCTTCCGTGTTAATACACAAAATATTCGGAACATATAGTCACAAACCGATTGATCTTTACATTCTTCGCTTCGATGCGTCAGCTGTTGATGGCAGATTAGGACAATTTGTTGAAAATATTCTGATTTTAGCATTTTGGTCGAAATATCTTGCAGATCGTTGTGGGATTTGGGCTCAAAGCAGCAATTCCAGTACGTCATTGTCATCATTATCAATATGGTTAAGCGTTAACAACACGGTCAGTCGCACTGACCGCCATCTTTCACCCAGGTTTACACGTTGCCATTAGAAGGAAACAATCCGGACCGCGGACAAGGAGTGGACGTACATAAACGGGAAAACAAAAGAATGTCACACATGGAATACATTCTAAACACAGAGGTACATTTTTTAATCGCTTTTTAGACAGAAAATGACATTGTGATAGTCATTGCTGTTTGCAAGCGATAGGCTGTTCTTTGCGAGCAAAAACTATGCGCACTCAGCGCAGTGGCTCATAAATTGACCGCCAATCCATGCAATTTCTAAGTAATTAAATTGATATTCCTTTTGCAAAAGCCATTAAATGGTATAGAGGTGTATACATGATTGGACAGGGAAAGTATCGACTACGAATACTTGGTGGATCGTGAAACGGGTCGTGTGTTTCAGCTTGCAAAATAGTTAGTGACTATTCAGTGTTTTCCGCGGAAAGTGTGGGCTTGTCTGAATTTAGTAAAGTGCACAAGAAACGGTCGTGCTGTAAACGCGTAGTGGAATTACAGGAGACGTACAGAAACGGAATAAGATCTCACATATCATACCTTAAAACAGTGGATGTGTCAACATTACTGAAGTTCAAATTATTACTACTATTATTGTTACTGTTACATTTACTTTTATTATCATAATGATTTAGGTGAGAAACTTAGCAAATTCCAGTCCATAATCCAAGCGATTCCAATAACTACTGACAAGCCGTTGGTGACTGAATGGTTTGCAACATCCATTCCCGAATGAACATTAAATTGAGAGTTATAGATATATTTTGCTAATCATATTTGGTGAAAATAAGACTACCCCATTGACGATGATAGAGATCGGACCAGAAGGATGCTAACTGGAACTCCCCTGGTCAGTGCAGCTGAAGACCGAATACCATACCGAAGAAATTCATTTGGGTCAGTGACGTCCGGACCCGAACAGACAGTCACCTAATTCTTCTTGAATAGAACCGAAGTTGATCATTAAAGAGGGATTAATTTAGACAAATGTTGACAATTCGACTTACTCCTGCAGCTGATGCACCTAACACAATCATATACTAATGGGAATTCCGAATTAAAAACAATCAGTCAAATTATATTTAAACATAAGACAAGTGAAAAGTTTCAACTAGTAGCTTTCGGGCACAAAGAACCGGATTGTGTAATCAAATTCTCGTTTGGTAGTTTAATCCAAACAACAACGACAACAACAAGAATAAAAAAGACGAAAACGGCGACAACAACAATGGCAACAATAACAAGAACAACGACAAAAACAACAAGAACAACAACGAGAACAAAAACAGCGACAAAAACAACAAAGACAACAACGACAGCAACAATAGCAACAAGTACAACAACGACAAAAACATTAGCGACAGAAACGACAACAACAACAGCAACAACAACGACAACAACAAGATTAAAGACGATAATGGCGACACCAACAATGGCAACAATAGCAACAACGAAGACAACAACGGCAACAACAACAACAACAAAAACAACAACGACAACAGCAATAGCGAAAATAACACGAATAACAACAACAACAAAAACAACAAGAACAACAACGACAGAAGTAACAAAGACAACAAAGACAACAACGATAGCAACAACAACAAGAATAAAGACGACAACAGCAGTAGCGACAACAACGAAATCAAGAACAACAAAGACAACAGCAACAAGAACAACAAAGACAACAACAACATTAAGAATAGTGACAACAAAAACAGCAACGACAACGACAAAAAAGACAACAAGAAACAACAACCAGAATGGAGAAATTGGCGATAGGTAGAACATGAATCTGATGAAGATTACTAATACTGTTGGGTCTTCTTAACGCTGGTAATTTCCAAATATTCTGTTATCATCCGATCTCGATTGATTCCTCGTGATCGTCGACGTCCCATCGGTTGTCATGTTCGGGAAATTGTGCTCGGTCTGATAACACATGCAGAATCCATTAGATTCGCTCCGAATATCAGAGAAGTATTTTCTATTCCGAGTCGTCTGCACTTCGCACCCAGATTTTTGTCCTATTCTGTGGCCACATTTTGTCGGAAAAATGATGAAGGCTCACTGATAAAAACTTGTCCGTTCTGCTTGTATGCTTTCCTTTTTTCAATGAATAGCACCATAGAAATCTGTGGATGAAATTTCTTTTCTTCAATTCGGCACAGTTTTAGGCTGCTCATTGCTTCCACGTTCCTAGTCTGAGGGAGTAAAGTTCGTTGTTCATTCGATCGCAAGTCGAATCACAGAGCCGACACCGCTCAGGCCAGAACTTAACCGTTTCGGTCATTTCGGGAAGAATCAGTATAAAACCCCGAGAGGTCCACAACGATGCATGCCGTGGGTCAACCCGGCCGCAAACGAATTCAGACCGAACCGAGGCAGTCAATCACATATATCTGCCCGGTCTTTGTCTGTCCATTCACCGTGGACTTAAGCCTGTGGGTTACAAGGATCAATCACGGAAGGTGGACAAACGTGTGTGTGTGTGTGTGCGTATGCCCATTTGTGCGGAACAGACCACACCCTGCAGCTTTCTTAAGTTGCTTTGTGATGTCTAGGTCGAGAGCAGTGTGCTAAACCGCGTTTACATTTAGCTAAAACGGATGGTGCTCCAACAGACTGAAAGTAAATCATGCAGAGCGAAATTCATCTACTGAGGTTTGCGGAGCGAGAAGTGGATAGAATATGAGGCAGCGTTGAAGCGTTCAGCTATTCCATTTTGAACAATGCCTACTTGATAGCACCTCTGTGAATTGGAACATCCTACGGTTTTCGAGGCCTTGAAATTGATGCTGGCTACAAGCTGACTGATGAAGTACAAAGCTTCCTACCAAATATCGTGCAATGAACACTGTGATTGCTCCACTCCCTCACGATACTAAGGGACCCATATTCTTCTCGAGAAAGATGTTTCTTGTACTTTGCTTTGCTCACCCCTGAAAGCGATTCCCAACATCCTTCAAGCGCGGCACAGCATGATCTCTAAAGGAAGAGAAAACTTTGTGAATGCCCGAAATTTTATCTGAAGAATAATCAAATAAAACCAGAGACCTTATTTATACACTCAAGAAGGGACCGTGAGATACTGGTTTTTGCATGGGTTAGTTAGTTTCAAGCTCCGTAGACAATCAGAAAGGAATCGTGGTATTGCCATGCTATCAAGCACAGCTGTTTAATTGCTTAGCGAAATCGTCACGGTGTGAGAAGGTGTCATGACATATATCCGTACCGACCATTTTATTAGGCTGCCAGCTCTTATTGAAAATAAATGTCCGTGAATCGGTCATGTGTACGACCTGAATGAATGGCTATCATAGCCGGAATTTCTGACCCCTGGTAGATAGGTTAAGATGATGGTACCTCCAGTCAAAAAAATCGAGGGGAATTGGTGGCACCAGGTTTGATGCTTTGTTCTTTTCAATGCTCCCAAAGTGTCAACGTCAACTGTTTGAGACGGGGAAATTGGATTAGATGAAACACATACGGCAACTGCATGCAGCTCGTTACGGCCACAGCGACTGAGGCCTCCCCGTTAGGGTTTCATTCATTCGAACCTATCGTCTTCGTTGACCTTGATCGTAGTGACCTTTGAACTTGGATTTTCTCAAATCCGCCTGGTTGGACACTAAAAATGGCATCGCCCGAAATGACAGTTAAATAATGGATTGTTGGATACTGTGAGTTCCCACCGATCGAATTCTGAATGGATTTTGATGCCGGCAAGATCGTTCGTGAATTGGTATACTGCAGCTACGAACAGCCAAACAACAATTGTTTGTTGATCATCTTTAATGGGGAATGAAAATTTCCCCACTTACATGAAAGCCTTGCAACGGCCTTCTCCACAGCCTACTCGGCCCATTGTTTTTTAATCTTTAACCGTCTACTTCCTCCATTAAAGAAATAGCAGTATAAATCGGTTTTCAGGAAAGGGACCACGGCCAGTAGAGAGCTGCCGAGTGGGGAAGTTGATCGGCCGTGGTAGGACCCGGACCGGCAACCTTCACGTCCAAACGCAAAGACCTAATCCTCTTGACCATTGCCAATGCTGGCAATCACGAGTCGAAAATGTGAAATAAATGTTATACACTAAGATGCGAACAGATTGCTCATTTAGATAAACCTAACCTCTAGATCCGTTCAATTTTTGGCGAATGTGCGATTGTAACACATCAAGTACCGATGATGAACTGATGGAATTTGGACAAATCTTGGCCCCATCGATCGCAGATGACCGTAGACGAGGTGCGACAGAAGCACACGGATTGTAACGCGAGCAATATAAATCAACATCAATCAATATAAATAGATGAAACATCATGTGGTGAAATTCAACAAACCGTTCGGAGTCTGCCCGGTAGCCTAATGGCTAGGGTGTTAGACTCAGAATCGTTCTTCCCGGGTTCGCATCCCATTTCGGGCGTGGTCGATATGCACTGACGATTTCTTACACGGATAAAACAGCTGCACAGTGCTTCCATGGTTTCTTTATGGTGAGTTGAACGATGACATCACATGGTGAATCATTTCATGAAAATATTAATATTAATATGAATTCAGCTTGGTTCCAAATACAGTCACTTAAACACATGTATCCATTTCGTGGACCATTTTGTTGTAATCCCAATAGAACGGGGACGAGGCAGATAATTCGTTCTGATTATTCATTCGCAAGCCTTTAAAATAACATAGAGGTTAAAAAATAGGGGAGACGTGTAAAGGAAGTTCAATTCTCAAGTATCGAACGGAACAACAAGATAACATACATTGATAAGAAATCCAATAAATCATAATATTGATTACGTCATATTTTTCTGGTCAGGATAGATGCAGATCACGAAGCGATCGTTTTGTTTGCTTTCATCGTCCAAGATTGTGAATTTCGACTGCATGATATTCTTGATCCGATTAGGCTGGCTTGATGACATTTTATGACTGAATGTGAGTGAATTTTCTGTCCTCCGAATGCCTCCTCCTTTCCATTGATCAGGTTTTCAGCCACTGAATGTCTAATTGGAGCATCTTTTCAATGCTGTTAAGCTCAGCGGGAAAACGTGTAACTCAAACATGATTGCATGGTACGATGATTGGCAGATTCGATTTTTGACCACTCACATCACGAGATGTTTCCCGGTGTTTTGCATCGTTCTGGTCTTCGGTGTTTCAAAGCAGATGTCGGTAAATGGTTATCAGACATGGAAAACTTGTTCTTAGCTGATCAGTTGGATCAGGCTTCTATCACTTCGGAAAGGTTAGAGATTCAACTCCTAAATTCACCGATCACTTCGGTGGAACTTGGAGCCACCCTACTGGTTACCATATCTGGCCTAATGAGACCTTATATGGTCCTACGACATTCAAAGCTTTCGGGTCGAGGTTGTCAGTTCTCCTCTCCCTCTCCTCGGCCGTCATGTCGTGGGCCCCAGTGGTTGTGAAGCCCATCTCTTCCTCTGCGCTCACGTTTATAGTATGTCAAGAGAAACAACAAAGGCGTGACCCGGATTTGTGCAGCCAATCAGAGCCTATTCCTATATCAGTTGACTTCCCGTTTGACAGTAGCTGCGCATACCTTACGCACTGTTGTATGCATTAGACATCACTGGATACCTGAATTTTAGTTCACCAATTACTTCTACCGATTTTCTTTCGGCATTTCTGTCACTAAATTTTAAAACAAATCTGAAAGAAGCATCAAAATTTCACTGCATTCGGTTCAAGCTACTATATACACGATCCTAATCTACTTAATTTTTTGGTGTCACTACCCTTAGTCTCGTCAGTTCTTCTGGTTCCAGTGACCACAGGAACAGCTCATAAGGCAATGGTTGTGTGGGGTCAAATTTCCAAGCCGGATTTCCCTGGAACAGTGCAATCTCAACTGCTTTCAATCCCAGAGGATATCAGATTAGTCGGCTATTGACAAAGTTAGGGATTTACAATAGAGAACGAAATCTGTACTAGTCGGACATAAAATGATCATTACGACTCATACAGATAGGCCACGTGATGATCACTAAATGCCAATGACTACGAACTGAATCTGGCAGGACAGCCGGTTAAATGAGACTTCATCTTAACGCGGTTTGACAGTACGCTTGCCTCCACGACCCAACGAGCTATACAGAATGGCTTAACTAAAGCCGAGCATTCGCTGGTGCCTGGAAAGTCCGTGGGTCGAGGTCTGACAAAGTAGTCTCCTAGTCCTCCAATTCGCGGTTCGAATTGAGCTGGCAACTCATTCGGAAAAAAGTGAATGGAAGAATGGTTGAGCCAAACAGGTGGGGTTTCATTCGTTGACCATCCCGCTGCCTTGCAAAACATATTCTTGTTGGAATTAAACACTGGTTGAGAACCTACTTATGGACTGGATTGTTATTAGTATTTTTTCACCATTTCAAGGGCAGTACACAAATAAAATGTATTCCATCTCACGTCAACCTCCGGGAATAATAAACAAAACCATTATGCCTATTGTTTTGAGTGTAATGGGTAGTGAAAAATATGCTTCTGCTCAAATTTACCCCGCTGGTTTAATGCTCCATTGCACTGTAGAGAGAGAGGGGTTTTTGAGTATTGCATTCTATTGTATTGTATTTCTTGTATTGTATTTATTGTATTGTAAAAAAGAAGAAAAGTCACGCTCATCATCTTGCAAAAATGTTAAAAGAAGAAAGCTAACTGAGGAATAATTAGAACCCATCATAATAAGTTGCTCAGGAAATCGGCTAAAACACAGTCACGGTTTGTTAAAATGCGTGTTAAATATGGGACAGTGGAGTTCTCATAGAGATATTGATTCTAGAGGGTATGAAATGAAAATCGGATCGTGTAGAAATAGGAGGGCGACAGCTTGAAATGTCGTTGTGCAGAGGATGCGTGGGATCAGAAAGAATTTTGTGAGCAAACTTCTCACATGCTGGTAAGTGCGGATCACATAGATTTGGGGACAATTTAGTTAGTGGTATGAAGGACACAGAGCTAGTAATTGATAGTCTCCAGCGAACTATTTAAAGTCATTATTAACTGAACCTGCAAAAATAACAGGAGAACAGTAAAGAAGGATTGGGAAGACACATCGGTATACAAATCGGGAGATGGTGCTTCGTTTCACCTTGTAGCGTCGAATCTTCCTGATTTGAATTGACAACCGTCAGAGACTCTTTACACAGGTGTGGGTGTGTGAAGTCCACTTCAGAATTTCATCAATAGTGGCTCTTAGATATTTCACAGAATCAACCCTGGTAAGTTTTTTTGAGTTGATGAAAGACGTTTAGGATGGGTAGGCTCCCCAGGAAAGAGAGAGAACAGATTTAAACCAGCTCGTGCAGAAAAATAGTAGATAGAAGATAGGTTGTTGGAAAAACTTTGAAAATCATCGTTGTTCGAAACGGCTTGAGAGAGGAAAACACCATTAGCATACATAAACAGATAACAAGGGGAGTTAGTTGATAGGTCCCTGATGCAAGTGGAGAAGAGAAACAGTGACAGAACAGCACCCTGTAGAAATTCTGAGTTGTCAATCAAAGGGGTTTGCAGTTTTATCGTCCATTCGTGTGCCTTTGGCTCGGTTGACGAAGTAATGAGACAGCCATGCTAATAAAGGCATGGGACAACCAACTGTTTCCAGTTTGTGAAGTAGAGGAAACCGTGGGACCGAATCAAATGCCGACGACCAGTTTAGAAAAGCGCAGTGCACAGATTTCATTGATGCGTTTAAGGACTTACAAATGCGATTAATGTGGAAGGCGTCAGCATCAAAGTTGACCTGTTAGATTTATAGGCAAACTGAAAAGGGTCGTCAGGAGGATATACAGAGGAACACAGGAACTTAAGTACACCAAGCCCCGCCAGTTTAAGACCAGATGTTGAGGCGATGGGGCGCAAGCGTTTTGTTGAAACAGTAGAACTGCTAGGTTTTGGGATGTGGATAATAGTTACGGGTCTCCAGCAGTCGGGGGTGGAAGAGGAGATTAATAATGCGTTAATCAGAGAAGTGAATGCATCCGTGAGAGCCACAGTACTATGCCTTAAAAGAGCTGAAGACAGACCGTCAGAATCAACCCCGGAGGTAATTTTATTGGTGCGGAGAAGGTGGAGCAACTTTTCTCTGAAAAATTTTGTAACTGTCGTATCATCGCCCTGTCGAAATATGATCGGGGTTTAAGTGGAAGGATGGATCAAAGCACGACTGATGCTGTCGACATCCGCAGAAGTTTTCGTATGCCTCTTCTTTCCACACAACACTCGAATGCCTTGTCATAGGAATCGATAGTTGTTACCACTCAAGAGTTTGCTGGCGAATATCACTCGATGTGTTAAAACTATACTATACGCTTGAGTTAGTACGAGGTTTGTAGAACTGATCCTTGCATCGACTTGGAGATTTCAGTTTCTGGGTGGAGATACGACCATTTGAGATGAATAGTGTTCTGAAGGTCAGCTGATATTAAAGATTGCACTAACCGTCTCTGTGCACAGTTTCATGTTGTCATTGGACAGGGTTTCAAAAAACAAACAAGCCGATGCAAGAGATGCAAGAAATCAAATGGCATGTCGTTTCTCTGATGTGGGGCCCTTACAGGTTTTGTAGATAATTGGGATTCGATAGATTTGTATGGTGATTGCACTAGTGGAGAGAACTGAAATCAACCAAACTTACTACTTACACTTATGTGTTCACTACATTCAGTTGTCATCAGCATTCGGGCACTAAGGCAGATACACCAACAAGCTGCTCTTGATCTATTCTGCTTCTCCGAAACTCAATTGTGTAACCATCTTATCCACACCAGAAAGAGCCCCTATTTCTTCGTATGCTTGGTGATACTATATTGTCCGATCATGGTCATGCTGAGGTTAGAATTGTTTAGAGGTCGTGAGCCAAACTCGCACTGTTACACTGAATCCTAGTCAACAGCCGTTTGTTTGCAGTTCCGCTAGACGGTTCTCTACGTCTTAACAGCAATCGATTGAAGTGTCGGTGTGCGATCGCGCTCTCTGTTTGCTCGATCATCGACAATAGCTCATCTGAAGCGAACGACGAGTTCCATTGGGATTTGTATAGTCTACTTAGAAAAGTGTGTTCAACTAACTTTATGGTTATTGCTAGTGATTTAAGCTCCGAAATTGGTAACTAGAAAGGCACTTCAGCGATCCACTAGCCGGTTCAGTTGATTGCACTGACACCGATGACTGTACTGTCCGACTTTGTTCCAACTTGAAATGGTTTCTGACGAACACAAATTAGATTCACAAAAAAGAACGACTGAGCTGACACCAGCTTTCGTTTTTACATCCGTCGCTGGTAGACTGGCTTGGTTGTAGGTAGTCGATCCTTCGGGTTGAAGCACACGGACTGAGACCGCGTAGTGGTCCGTGCATCCTTTGGTGTTTTCTAGTCAGTGGTTACATCTAAACGTAAACCATCCTTCTCACTTAGCTTCCCAAATATCATAACTAATGTGACTTTCAACTGGCATTTTATGCATAGCTGTTGTCATCTGCAAATGTTCAGAATACGAGCAAAAATTGCTCAACAGTAGAGGTCACGTACAACTACAGATCATACGGAACATAAGCCATGGATATATTCGATCACACTTGTTTTGTTAGGTCCCTCCCGGAAGCCACATAAAAAAGGAGATGTGTAAAACCCTGAGCCTTCAGCTGACCAAGAGCCTGAGAAATGACTGACCAGAGGGCTGGGTGTGGAACTGTGGGAAAACGGAAAAGGTTGCGGCTATGGGCAATAGTTATAGCCTTTACCAGATGAATGGTGGTACCGGAAAAAATGGAAGCGGAGTGTAAAGGAGGTTTGCACTCATTTACTCTAAGGAGCATCGATTGGAATGGTGGGTTGAAAGTTTTGGAGAACAGTTTAGTTGGTCCACTGTTATAATGAGTTTTCTGCTTGTCTGCAAATGAAGGGGTACAGCCCTGCATCGAAATTGGAGATGATCGGGGTGATAGGTTTTCTAAAATGACACAAGTATCTGGACCAGATGGACTGTCTCAGTCCTTTTACAATGACGGTGAGGACATTTTAACGATGGAGTTGTCAGAACACTTGCGATTGTATTGGGATAACTGGCAAATACCCGAAACTGGTGAGATTAAATGGCTGGACGGGTTTCCTACTGTAAAACAAAAGAAATAGTTTTATAAGTATTTCAGCTGATCTGCTCCTAAGCGTTGTCATCTGCCGGTTATCTAGTGCTCGCGAAAGATCTACTCGTGAGAATCAAAGCACTTTCCTACCAGGGAAGATTTATGTCGATCTCATCGCACGTGCATGATAAGTGTTAGAAAGCAAGCACACTCTCCGCAAACCCACGATCTCAATCATCCTTGATCTAAGAGCAGCGTTCAATACAGTCTTTCGCGTAATTCAGCGGCGCTGACTTATACTGCAGGGCGTGCCAGAGGAATTCATTTCAGTTTCCCAGTCTCCGTATGCACACAGCTGAAGCCGAGTTCGTGCTTACGGTCAACCTTTTGCTGAGTTCACTACAACAACTGGTGTTTGTCACGCTTGCCATCTAGCCTCGTTCCTCTCCAACTTTGTAACTGAGTTG
>LUCM01002086.1:104107-122383 GCA_008360955.1 Fasciolopsis buskii | reverse complement strand
CTCGAACGGGACATAACCGCTGATCTAAATACGAATAAGAATAACAGGGCATTAGTCAAAAAAGATGGTTACTTGTTGCACTGAATGCATTTTCATAACTCTAAATCTATATTAATGTTAAAATCCTATTTAAACAAATATTTCACTCAGGTATGCGTACTTGGTACTCTCTTGTCCAAACATCCCTATACATGTACACTCCAAATTGATAAGTTTCACAGGAATCCAAATTTCGGGCGTCAAGATTGTATATATATATATATATATGCATATATGATCGGGGTGCTTGGCGTTTAGATCGCAAACGTTTCATCAACAGTCGAGGTGACAACATCAGTGCAAGTCTGTTTTACTTTCTCACGGTGGTCGGTATTTTCCAGGATGGGCGTCATTCGTCCTTTGCCATCCGCTAAGATGATTATGTTTTTATCCTTCCTCAGAGTGCGTAGTGCTTTGTGTTTCATTTCGGAGAGAGGCTTGAACAATCTTTCACGGAGTAGGCCACTTTGAGTGGTGATGAAACGTTTGCGATCTAAACGCCAAACTCAGCGATCAGGACGCCATGAAGATGTTCCGACATGTCTTGCACCGTATTACTGATTCGTGTCGTTCTTCGTGCAAAAGTACCATAGGTGAGTTTATCGAAAACCACCATATACATATATGTATATATAGAAGTAGCAAGTAGTATCTGGATGAGTGAACAGATTTTTCCCGGAAGCACAGGAATGGTTTCGCAGTTATTGTTGCTCGTCAGGTATGCATACCCGGTACTCTCTGTTCCAAACATCTTTATACTTTTACATTCCTAATTAGTGTATATATATATATATATATATATATAAAGTCTTGACTACATGTGACTCGCAAGGAGCTGCAAGATGCAACGGTTTTAAAAACTGTTTGTTGTTACTTCGACTGTTGGCCTCACAGGTTCTACTCACTCAGCTTGGCGTTCAAATAAAAAAACATTTCAGCGTCAGTCATGCTGACAAAATCTGCCTGATCCAACTCATCATTTAAATGAATGGTCATTTGGTTTTTATTTCCGATCCAGTTAGACTTCTGATTTGGGTTCTACACGGTCTTTCCATACGATGACTGGAGATGCTAGATGATATGACCCAGTGCTGAGATCGGTTGCGTTCTTGGATCCAAAATCTCCCTATTTCTCTAAATAACTGTTCAACTTACGACCTTAGAATTGATCTTTCGGTTTTCCTCGACCACTCTCCTTTTCACAGACCTTGCTGTGAGGCAGGAACAACAGACAGATCACATTGGTGCAAGATTAGTGGTTTTAGAAACTGGAAATAAAACAATGTTCACTAGGAGTGAGTTTTGGCGTTTTTCTTTGAAAATTAACGTCTGCAAGATTTCTCTGTGTTCCATATGTCTCAAGTATTGAACATTTCGACAGGATAAAAACAAACACTGTTTATTGTTATCTAATAAATCAGTCGATTTTAACTCCGTATTGTTAATTTGTTAATTCGGGGGCAAATATACGGATGAATGTTGGTCGCACGTATTTACCTAACTGGGAACCTATCCGATCAACAAGGATTTTTTTTAAAATTCTCTGTCTTTTTATTTCCTTCTCATCTTTGATTCAACAAAAACGATTGAGATCAGTTGAATGGTGTCACGTGAGATAAATCGACCGGGTGAACTGCAAGCTCGAATGTCAACGTGATAACTGATTGACCAGGTTTCTGAAACTGAGTAAAAAGTCCCGAATTCAAATGCAAGCATAACAACCACATTTTACAAATTTCGATGATCGTCAACGAGTGCAGACTGGAGCAACATTTGCACATGGTCATAGGATGAAGCAAAATGAATCTTTTGAGTTCATCTTTGATTGCAAAAATGCATTTTTAGAAATTAGTAACTGACATTGCTTCCGTTGATGATGTTGATTTGGGAGTAAGCTTTGTGTATTCTCGGAGAGCACGTATCAAACGATGGAAAGATACATTGAAATTGGATTTGGAGAAGAACTGAGCGATCAGGAAATCCTTTAGAACGCAAACTAATAAGCAGAAATCTGTTGCCAAGGGGGATTGTGATGCACTTACCGGTGGTCTGGATAGTAAACGACGAACCGTTTCACGGACCTGTTGAGCATCTTCCGGGTCCACCAGGTACGAATATGGTTCACCCACATATTCCTCAATGTACGGATGTTGACTGGTTAGCTGCAGAATGTCGCAAACATCAGACTACTTATTGGTAGTGGATTTAGAATTTGGTGAAACAGTTAGCTCGTTTATTATTATCATTTTATCAGTGCAAACATTAGTTGAAAAGTAGAAAGTTCTTTCGTTTTTGTCAGTCAAAAGTAAATTAGAACTTAAACTTGTCCAACGTAAGTCTACGAATCATATGCAACACAATCTTATTGTCGCTTCATTTCGCCCGTGTTTCCGATCAAAATGGCCTGTGGGAATCGCTTCTGCATCGGTCGAATATCAGTCCGTGTTTCAATAGCTAACTCGCAAATTACAATAATAGCGGGTTGTTGAAAAAGCAAAAAAGACAAACAGTCGAATTACCGGACGAACGAACTCCATTGGTTATTAGATGGACAATCGGAAAATGTCAAGCCTAAATGATTGGGCTCGTTCAGATGCACGTCATCTACCAGGGAAGATATCAACAAACGAACGAATATGAACGCGCCGTTCTATGACTGGGCGCGGGCTCCTACTTGGTAAATTTTTCAGACAGATTTGCCAATCAAGGAGTCAACATCTAATGAATTATTACTTACTGGGCCTATTTATTTCTGCCCAAATATTTTCTCGTCAAAAAACTGGCTACGACTTCAGCAAATGAATTTGTATTTGGAATGAACAACCATTTAAAATGTCCCTTGCACGCATGTAGGGATTGACATGGGATCGAAAGTGGCAAATCGGAGCGATTGACATAAAGTTCCGAGTCGCATTTCATTTTTTATCTTTTATCTTTTTGCCTCCTTTATTAATGAAACAATAATGTACATCAATTTTCAGGAATGGGGCCGCGATCAACAAGGGGCTGCTAATTGGGGAAGTTGACCGGCGGTACTAGGATTAGAACCACAGACGTTCACGTCCAAACGCCAGGACCTTATCAAATGCCTCTAAAAAAGAAAGGGCAGAAAATTTGCGAACGAGTAACGCTCTCATACGCAATAATTTTATGGTTTATCGTTCTTGATGCTCCTAATCCATCCCAGACGAATCTATCTCGCTTCGGGACACATACGGCAGTAAATAAAGATGCACGTTCTGATTTTTAATCACACAAGTTGTTGTTTCTCGACCTCTTTTGTGCATGAAAATTGTCTATTTCACCAATAGTCAAACCATCGTTCCACGTTTATCATTTTTCTCCTAATCTCCAGATACGTTTTGGCATCGTTACTACCTGTCGCACTGCTTAGTAGGCTCAGAGTAATTCGATTTACATGCACCATATATATATATATGTTAGTAGTAGGAGATAGGATGTTTTTATGAAGCAATTTATCAGCTTTCATTTCGCCATTAGGAAACCACGGAAGCACTGTACAGCTGCTTCATCCTTGTTAGAAATCATCAGCAGTGCATATCCACCGCGCCCGAACTGGGACGCGAACCCGAGACGAACGATTTTGAGTCGAAAGCCTTAGCCATTACACTATCGGGCAGGCTCTCAACGGTTTTGTTAGACTTCACTACATGATAATGTTGCACATATCCATCAGTGATTTGCACGGCTACGGACCGCTAGTGCAAGCAATCGACCCCTACTGATGGATGACTTTTCTGCAGGCAGTCTAAGTAAGACGAAGGCTTTTGATATGGCCAAGCCTGGCGAGAAAACGCATTTCGTAAAGCGTTACCTGTGGCGAAACTGAAAAGTGACGAGGATATACAGCAGCCTTGCCGTACTCCAGTGAAGACAACTGAAGGACAAATAGATAAGTCTCCTGAATAGCAATGTTCAAAAAAGTGGCCAACTGCAATGCTGTCGACGGAATCGAGAACCATGCCGAAGATGATTCACGCAATGACCGCTGGCCTTTGAGAGACTCAGCGGTGACCTATAAATTGTTATAGAGTGAACATATGTTCAACGCATCCACGACTGTCGGGAGTCCCAGCATGCTTCTCGCGTAATCTGCGAAGTTTAACGGACGCTAACGGGTTGAACCATATTGAGATATACGAAATGCTACTGTGGACAACGCAGTCATGGAACGAGGCGTTCCAAAGGTGGTGGATAAAACGAATCCTACTCATTAATTTTTCTGTCACCCTATAGCCCCCCACATTGAAAGGGATCCAACGAAAGATCAGCGGAAAATGGCACGTTATGACACCCTGCTGCCTGTACTTATTTGTGGATCTCAGCCCAAGAAAGCGGATTTGTAAAGAAAGATCGCAATATGAGTATTAGAAAGAATGTGAAGAGGACTGATGCCGGAGGCTAACTAAACTGCTCTCTACCCGCAGCGTCCACTTCACCGTCTTGGACTGGAAATAGTCTAACTGTCCACTTCGCAAATTTTCCGCACACGCCTAATGTTCCTCCGGCTGTGATTAGACTGGGATGGGATAGCTAGCGGAAGTTTCCTAGGGGGGAAGCACGTTTCGTCTCTGATGCTCATTGTGACTAGCAGATTCGCGATCTATATGTCGGTTTCTCCACTTGGCAGCGCTCTGCTGGCTGCGGCCCTTTTCCTAAAAATGTTGATGGGAAAAATAAATAAATGACAGAAAAAAAGATGTCCGTAGTGCAACACAATCATGGGCTTTTTATTCTTGTTTTCCAATCAATAAATCTGGTACCCCCATAGGGTCAAATCAATCCATATCAGACATTTAGTTCATCTTTACGCTACTAATTGACAAGGGTTAATTATTCTTTAGTATTAAGTTACTAATGAGTAGGATATGCGTATTTGTTTAATAACGTTTATAGTGAATAATGGTGACGGGCCGAGGACTAGTGATTTAGAAAATAAATTGCCGCGCGGCGTTACCTGAAGAGACCGATAATTTGACTCACTATCACCGCGTATTGCCAGCGAATACATCTCTGGTAAACACGCCGCATGGCGAATCATAACGTAGTTCATTATGATAATACTAAAAGTAGACAGGAAAATGCATATGAAGGATTAGTACAAACCTGTCGATCGGTCGGCTTCTCTCGGAAAAACGGATTTGTCCTTTTGCTGTGTGGAACTTTGAATTTCACATTCAGGAAAATCACTCCATGAGCAATAGCTTCCAATGGACTTGGGCTCTCGTATGGAAAACCGAGACCAACCAGCACCTGCTCAGGATCGAAGAGGAGGAGGAGATGGATGGATGAAATGGTAACGAAATGTGGGGCCGATCGGTTTTTAAAACATGACGAAAATAGTATTATATGTCTGGCCGAAATCCGAAGCCCTAAGTAAAAGTTATAAATTGATAATCTAATCGGTTCAGCGTGACTGTGATTCGAAAGCCATCAGATCCTTTTGAGCACACAGAACAATAAACTTCCTACATTCTTTGAACGTTGTACTATCGGACATTCTTAACTCCGTCAGATGGGCTAACTCAGATCATCAAGCCTTCCTTAGTAAACAGTTTGTCAATTGATGAATCGTTGCGATGCCACGCATTAGTGAAGATTTCAGGATTGGCAAGTACCAGCCACTACTCAACAAAGAATACTACCGTTTGAATGTCTGACCAATCAGTTTGATCAGGTAGCAAATAAACAACCAAAATCGATTTGAACTATTTTTATCACTGAGCGCATGAAATAGTTGTTAGGCCGTGAGCGATCCAAAAGTAAACTAATTACATCGGTTGAATGCCGGATCGCAATCTTTGGGAACTTGAATGCATTAGTTTCCGAGACGATAAAAGTACCGTTTCATGCCCCTTAGTAACTTGATGACAGGAGGAAAAATGCCGTAAATAAAAGATAAAAATCGATCTACGAACAAAAGCAAAATGACCACGGGTTACACTGGAATTAGGCCGTTGGCAAAAAGGAAACGTAGAACAACCAGGGGTGACTAGTGGATTTCAATTCACGCATATGTTTGCGGCCATTGACTGTTGCTATAATTGAGGACTAGGATACGGTTATTGTGGATCCGATTTGATAAGGTTGCTTTCATTCGCAATATGGGAGAGAAATAATTGTGGCAGCTTTGTCAGAAAACACGAGGCATTCGTTTCTATCCGTATGCGAAGGCGTATTGGATATCCAGTAGGCATGTTGAGAGTTAACACAATTGCACTGATATTGCACTAGTTACGCCAAATTACAACAAACAGGCGGGAAAGCCGTACGAGAAAACTAGCCATTTAAAAGAATATTTATGTCTTCTGTTTTGGTTACTAACGAAACCTCAACGAGAACAATCAACTTCAAGAACGAAGTCATAGCCAGTTGAAGGCTACCAACTGAGGAAATGGACTCGACATGATCAGGTTGAAATGCTTTGATTTTGACAGACTGACCACAGTTAGCAAACGGAGTAATTATCCATTTGTCCGTTGTCCAAGGCAAACTGAATAGAATTACTTATTTTTGAATAGTAAACAATATCAGTTGCCATAAGGCCAAAAACGTTCGCGTGGGAATTAGTAGGTCGAGAATCGAGATGGATTGGGAGATAGACGATTAGTGATGCGGAAAATAGTGACGTTTTCGAAAGTTTGGGTATAAAAAACAAAAAACAAAATGCTATAACAAAGCAGACTGGTTAGATGACGAATAACTTCACCAGTTCTGACGTTGATATATATATATATATATATATATATATATAGAAGCAGTAAGTAGTATCTGAATGAGTGAACAAAATTTGCCCGGGAGCACACGACCGGTTTCGTAGCTATTGTCGCTCGTCAGGTATGCGTACCCGCGTCAGCCCAGCTGACAAAGAATTAGCAACGAAGAGCTTCCATGCACACTCCTGATGCTACAGATTCCATTCTGGTGATTTATATATATATATTATATATATAGCACAAATCTGAGTACAAACAGTGTGCCATCGGAATCACGGCGGACGATGAAACACTGAGCGAAAGAAGAGAAAGAAAAAGAAACAATGTGTAAAGTTTATAACACATGCCAGTTCTTCTGTTCTCCATGTAAACATCACTGGCCATCCATCGGTATCCGCCAGTCCTTCATGGGCTAGATTATACCTGGTTGCCCAGATTGAAGAAGAGGGTCGAATTAGGGAACTCTACCCCGAGCCTTTGAGAAAACTGCATAACTCATAAAACAGCAGAACGATCAGAGGACCACGTAGCCCACTGGGTCCAATGATTGATTTTTCATTTCATTCGCACTTCGGATGGGGCTAGACACCCTGGAAGTGCAGCACACCGCTTCACCACAGACATCAGTAAGCATACAGTCGTGTGATTCGCAAGCCACCTGTGGTTGGTTGGAATCAGGGTTTAACCAACTCCCCTAAACTGATTAAGAATGATCAGTCAACCCGGTGGAGGGCGTTTGCCTTCGTCCTGTGACTTTGTTGGTTATTCCTCTGTTACGAGAAGACAGTGTGTAGGACTTCCTCGGTAGAGGCTATTTGAGACGCCGTTCAGGTGGGAGGATTTTGATAGACGTTCTGGGTGACTAGGCAACTGAGAGCTTGAGATACCCATTCCGAACATGCTAAGGCATTTGGATTAGTCGTTAAGACTTTCCGGCGAAGCATTACAAACGTCATTCTTTTTGGAGTTCGATATTTCCGAAAATTAATTGGAAACGATGAGACTTACACATAATGGAGTAAGCATTTTCTCTTACAGTGTTTTGCCAATGTAAAATTGGTTTCCATAGCAAACAAATTAGTCGGATAAAAGCAGACAATTATCGGCTAAGGATAATTATCACAAAATTCAATGGGCGATTAACACACGGAAAACAGTAGTGCAAATGAATTAATAAGTTTTTCAGATGCATCAAAAATATAAGAAAATAATATGAAGTTGGTGATGAAATGAGGAGAGTTTTAAAGCTTCAACACACCTATTTTCTTAATCGGTAAATTCCTTTTACTGTGGAGAAGTATTTTAACATGCACATTCCCTGATGAAACGTCGGACGATTCCACATTGAAAAGGATATGGCAGTAGAGCAAGTGACGAAATCACAATGAATGCTAAACGTGAAGTAAATGGACAACGGCTCTAGCGGAACATAAGACGATAGAACGTTACCAAGCGGTTGAATTTTGCGGAAATGAAGACAGATACGGGACGTCAGTCTAACTAGGTACAACGAGAGACGGAGAACACAGCTTCTCGGTCAACCAAATCAACGTGACCAACAATGATCGATAGCCGGGACAGGGCGCTAACTAATATCACGCACAAAACAAAGTCAAATACGGTTAATGGACGACTGGTACCAATTGACGGCAAGTAAAATAACCACTTACAACTGGAGGGCGGTAAAACTGATTGTATAAAAGTAAGCTTCTGGTTAGTGACATTTAAGAAAATAGGCAAAGATTTCAGAAAACTTACGGCCGATTTCGAGGTTGCTGCCGTTCATCTAGCGACCGTATCAAATACTCCTCTGTCGAATCAGCTCCGTAATTTGACGGACCGGATTAATTTTATCATTGGACTCTCATTGGAATGATACGAGTGTGTACGTGTCAAGGATCCACTTAGCTACCATACCCACATTAGGAATGCCAAGAATGAATGAGCGGCTGTAGTCTCAAATCTGGTCATTGAATTCCGCGAGTCTTTTCTTATTCACATACGTACTACTTACTTAGTGCAAATACACCAAGCTGCGCTTCAGGTACGGTGGTTGTGTGCTAATACCCATATGAGATGATTGCAATGACTAAAAGAACAACCGCAAAAGAGAAAGGATGCTAAAACTGCTGAAGATTTGTCTCGTCTAATTAAAGACGAGATCAGCCTCGTCGACAACACTCTTGATCACCATATTCTAAGTAGTTGAAACGTGAAAAGTTTATGGAAAGAGATTCGGATGTATTGAGGCCGGAAGCAAGGGTTGCCTCCTTGTTTATTCAACGTCGACGTCCACAGTGCTGCATAAATTTAATGGGTTACATTAAATCGTTCACTACATTCCTCTATTAGGTGCACGGATATCGAGCTTGCAGCAGAGAAAAACGCATTCGAATTGCTTAAAACTGCCAAGATTCCAGCCACAACTGGACCTGAAGCTCTATTCACATGTAGCCTGGATAGGATGTCCGTACTCTGTCCGAAGCAATAGCGTATCTGATTACAGGCTCTTCGTATTGATGTACCATTCTGGCTTGCTGAAAATTAGCAACAATTGTCCCAACTACCAAAAAGACGACATTAGTCATCTTTTTCAAACGATGTCATTCCAATAACTTTACATGGACTTTTCAAAACTCACTGAACTTGTTACTGGGTTGCTTCTTAAAATGTACTATGACTCCATTCGATCACATTCGATTAGTCTACCAATCCCTTGGGGGTACTGTTGATGCGGGTATTCCATTTGGTAAACTTATTTTCAAGTCATTGAATGACTTTGCAAGTTTATTCAGACCTGTTCTTCATGACTACTCCTCCGTGTCTTGATACCATGACCGGGTCACTTTTACCTCGGGCCTCAATCTTATTTGCCAACAGGGCTCACTGACTAGTTAATGGATGCTTCTCAAACAAGAGAACTGGAGGGGCATTGTCTAAAATTTGAACCAATAACTAATGTCCCTTAAGTTACCATTTTCCGTTTTTTATCCGGTTGTGTGAACGACATCGTCAGCAGTTCATTTGAGTTTGTGATCAAGCACGCAAACCATGGAGTTATATACCACCCTGTACCAACTGACGGTGGCCTAAATGACTTACCGTTGATTCTTTAAAACTTCGTGAACTGCTCCGAAAACAGTTACATTTCACTTGTGTTCTTCGTAATACTCATCTTCCCAGAATCAGATCTGTTCAGCACATTGCGATCTTTATCTTACAGCCTTTGTTAATCATAGCTCACTATCCATTGTATATCCTAACTACGGTATCTCTACCTTCAAATCCGAAAACTAAGGCGCCTCCGTGTTACGTCCAATGTTAGTCCTGTCTTTAGTTCCCAATGTATCTTTGCAATCCTGTTCTGTGATTCTCCTGTATTCTTACACATACGGGCCCGGGAGAAGCTCGCCTCCAATGTCCTACAAGGCCCCTCCCATCCTTTACAAGGCAACCTCTTTAAACCCCCCTGCGACCTTAGAGCTCGATTCATTTTGCACGTTATGCAGTTCAGAACTAACCCCCTACAAGATTTGCCCTACGTCTTACCTCCGTTGTTCACTGGTAAACGAAGATCGCGTCAACACTGAGCCATCGGACAATCTACTCTGATTTCACTATTTTAGTTCCTGCAAAATGTTCCTACTATCGTCATTAGTGTACCAAGAATAGCGGAAATTTCTATGAGACCGTTGTAATAGCTGAAGTCCTTCGAACAAACAGCGATTGCAATTGTCTCCCCCAATGAGACTGTTTGCCCATTCCTGTAATATCTGTCATCCAAATAAAATAAATGTAGGCAACATGTGAAGAAGTGAGCGAATTCTCCCCGGAGGTGCACGGGGGATTTCGTAACAACTTGTATCCGATACTCTGCTACGTGCACATAATACCTATTCTAGTGCACCCGGACATGGTTCATTTGGTCAACTTAGGCCTAGTAACAGAATATATGAGATATATATCGAAATGTTACAAAGAACGTTATAACTCAGTGTATGCCTTCTAACCTTTAAAATATATATATATATATAGTATTGCACTGAACAGGCGTCTGGGTGCGCAGATGTTTGCTTTCTAGTCAAAAGCAGTCAAACTAATCACCTGGTCGAAAATGTGAAACGAAACTGTTAAATTAATAGTGAGATTAGTTGGATAGGTTGCTCGGAAAGTGGATTCAGGCAAGATCTCGATTGATCAGTGTACGTGCTGAGAAAAAGACGATAGAGTTCGTATAAATATTGTAAGGTACTGAATAATAAAGTTCCATATTTAGAAGAGGCAATGAATCACAATAGATTAAGACCATGTTTTGTCGATGCCCACAGAACCACTGTCTCGTTGTACGGTGTTTTCTGAAGCAGGTATTGGTTAGAGAGTGACTCAAGGTGGTCAGTCGATGAAATGGTAAAATGCATGAAGCATTAACCAATGGACTGGCTCGTATAGATATAGTCAGATTACCGGTTAGGGCTCCACAAGATATAGCCCCTCCCCCAGAGACTGTTGGAGACAATAGATGAGGTAGCTCATTGTTGCAATCCGTGGTATTTGGAAATTCGTAAGCTTTCATCTTAAGTGTACTTGTTCAATTTATTATTTCGTAGTCGACTTTTCATTGTTTCTTAATACATTTTTTCTTTTGAATAGATGGTACCGTGGGGGAGCAACCAAAATCAGAGCTCGCTGGTGCAAGGTTAACAGTCGTGTAAACTGAATTGAGCAATATGTATTGATTAGGAAGAGTATGAAGCAGGAAGTTAAACGAGTATAAATATGAGAGGATGGCTTGATACATTTTCTTATGTAGAATGAATAAGATCGTCAGGTAACTTGTATGTGAACTGAGCAAAAGCGGTCCGTGATAGAAAAAAAAATAAATGCAAGCACGTGACATTCGCCGGTGAAGAATTTCGTAGTTTTTCTTATACAAACATGCAAGAAGAACAGGGAGACAGTGAAGAAGAATGGGAAAACCAATAGCAAACAAATGAAAATTAGCGTTCTGTTTGATCTGGAAATGTGGGGGCTTTCTTATTTTGAACATAAGTCCCCATGGATTCTCTGAACAGGTAGAAATGTGGAATGGTCATCTCAGGGTTTTTCCCGACATTGGCATGCAAGATTTCATTGGACCTATGCTCCTGCATATTTATGTGTTCAAAAAAAGATATATCAGGTTCATAGGTAGACTAGTTTAGTAGTACAAACATCCAGAACATTTGAGAAAGTTGATAGTTTGAATCAAGGAGAACAAAAGAATTCCTTGAAAATTCACATGAGGCACATTGAGAAACACAATTTGGCGAACAAGCTCGATTTCATTGATTCGTAATCATACCATTACATCACTATACATATTCGGATTAGTCAGATGATTAATCCAATCCTTCCTAAAGTGAATTTTTTTCAAATATATATAGTGATGTAATGGTATGAGTACGAATCACTGAAATCGAGCTTGTTCGCCAAATTATTTTTTCAACAAAAGAATTGTAGGTAAAGGACAGGTTAATGAAAGAAGTGGAAATTTTTGTCCCCAAATATTGTCTTTCAGAAGACAATATTACCCTTATATTCACTGCATTCTATTAATAAAGCAATTAAATAACTTTGCGAATAAAAGCCTATGGTAACGGAATACTTCCCACAGGATTAGCTGAATGAACACACAAACAAAAAGAGGTTACGGAATCTGAGACTCAGTTATATGGATGGAAACACGTGATCAATTTTTGTGTGCGAGTAAAATCCCTAGTTGTTTAGCGGGGACCGCTCCTAATCACCAACACGCACTGTGGGACTCTTTGAACAATAAACATTTCCTTGGATAAAAAGGCGGCTTCGAGATAAACATAGGGCGTGGAAGGCCGGTTTGAGTTATTGCACCATCAAGCATGTCACTATCGTTATAAGAGTGCAAGTTAGACAATTCAGAATACACGATAAGTGGGTACTGTCTTTAGTACCAGATGTTGTCACGAGAATTGAAAAGTCCTGAAAGAACTGTGTAGCACAAAAACGAAATAACGCCGTGAAATTCAAAAGCTAAACAGCGAATGCTCAGTGGGCTCTGACCAACCTTCATTTTTCCATCTGTTTATTACCCGCAACGATTTTTTTATTCCAGCTTCCTAAGTCACGATCTTCAAAAGATTTGTCGAGAACTAAAAGCAATCAGCCCTGTGGACCCGGGATTCTTGGTCCTTTACTACTCTCACAGCGTGTGCCATTCATCTTGCATCTCCATGATATCCAACTTT
This sequence comes from Fasciolopsis buskii, assembly GCA_008360955.1. Taxonomy (NCBI): domain Eukaryota; kingdom Metazoa; phylum Platyhelminthes; class Trematoda; order Plagiorchiida; family Fasciolidae; genus Fasciolopsis; species Fasciolopsis buskii. The sequence continues at coordinate 109,344 of LUCM01002086.1, read as the reverse complement.
GTTCATGTTGGTCTTGCGATCGGATCGATTCCTGAATTTTGATATCCTATATACGTTGGTGAAAATTTCAAGAAACAATTTGATAAGCACGAGCACAAGGGCTAGGTAGTAGTCTTGCTGATGACAATCGAGAACGTGCTTTTTATTCGTGATGGCCAAACTCTCGAATCCAGTTAGTTTGCATGCAAATTTGTAGTGTCCACATCGGATATTTTGAGCTACACAATGTTCATTCGGTTTCATCTTCTTTTGATGATATATCTTACTTCGTTAAAACTAGTTTTTCAACTAAGCTAACGCTCCTGGATCTCGCCAACCTCGTGCGCACATTACTGTCAACTGTGAACAGAACTGTCCGTCAGTTCAGTTCAGTTCATTTCAGTATAACTTGTACGACCATTAATCTTGCACCACTGTGGTCTGGTTATGATTAGTACCTAATAGAAAGTACCAATAAATGAGAAAAAACACAACAGTGTAAGATCGACTGTGAAATAATGAGCTGAATAACTGGGCAGAAAAGAAAAAATTCTTGCATACACGAACGCTACCGACCGCGATATAGAATCATATCACCCAGTTTTGGCTATCGCTTTGGGGATCACGTGGACCCCAACGTGCCGCCGTGAAATGTATGCCCAATGTTTCATTATACTGTTCTTGTGAGCTATTCTGAAATTTCGGGATGAAACTCATGCAACTCTAGAACTAACATACATCTTCATTTATAAATAATGGAACTTATTAACTAAGTCTAAGATATTATTTATATGCAAGTTTATTGTAATTCATAAAGTACATGGGGACGTTAACTAGTTAGAGCACAAAGTTTCGGAAAAAACATTCATCTCCAACAGTATCTTCATTGGATTTTAATTTTCCTGTGAAGTACAATTCACCACATTTGCGAACGTACAGTCCAGTCCCGAGCGACCTAGACAAGGGGTAAAATAGGGCCTGTTTTGTTATGGCTGAGCGTGTTCACTTCGTACTGTCAACCTTTGGCGGTAATCACTGTGTCCGTAAGCCCCCTTGACGCCAGATGTGACATTCTCTATCTCGGAAACTGGCCTTAACTACAAAGAACTTCCTGAAACCATAATTATGGAAATACTACAATGTTCTATTTTTTCTACTTGTAATTCTTACTCGTCCATGTACAATAAAGAGGTGATTTTTCTTTTCAACCTATCATAGTGACCAATTCATAGCCATCACGGAAAGAACAATCCAGGATAGACCAATGTAAATTCTGGAATAGGGCGTGGTTTGTACGCAAGAAAGGTCTTGTCTGCAAAACAACACAAATAACAGGTATAAGGTTCTCCTGGTTCTCAGCCTCTTAGAGAAGAAAGTGCACAACGAAAGACCGTTATCCAAATGTCAAATCAAACGGTCACTTGTATAGTTACTATGAGCAACGAACTAACTCATACGTAACGGATGACAATGAAAATTCCACAAAAAGAAAGATTTCTCGCGAAACGAAGTATTATTTTAAACAAACAGAACTGTAAAATGGGCTAAAGAAACAGACGGTTGCGTTGAATCAGCCAACCTTAGACTGCGTATGCGGAGCAGAATAATGCTTTCTTAAATCTAAAACAAAATTAAGTCAAAATGGATGAAAACCAGGCTTAGAAAACCATCTCGCAAGTGGAGAGTATTTGATAAAATAAATGACAAAAATAAAAACCAGTTTAGTAAACCCGTCCTGAGAAAGGAAGGGGTTGCAGTCGGAAGTTTGGGATGGCAGAGCGAGACAAACAGTCCCATTGTCTTGCCCTTCAAAAATCCGATGCTCCGAGTCGGGATCGAGGCAGGGAGATACACAATGCCGAATTAATGTGATAACGCCATTATACTCACAGTCCGCGGTGCCACCTAAAGCTAGCAAATCGGAGGAAACGCACAATTTCGTAGTCTGAGGAAAGAAAACTGATAATTTGGAGTTCCACGCCTAAGGTTCGGAAAGAATCTGGTGCGCAGAACCTTCTTCGTATGTCGAAGACCAAAGGCGACAGAAGAATTTCGTTAGGGAACAACCGAAGCAAACGCAGCGAAAGAAAATGCCGACTTTCAGAAGCGAAACGAGAACGATACATAAATCATCAACATCCTTCCCCCTGAAACGTGGAATGGTACAAGAACGAACAACATGTCAACAGCTCACTGGTGTCGACGAGTTGAGTGATAGAGAAATGTTACCAACGGAGATGGGACTCGAACAACTGACCTCCAAGGAGGCAAGTGACGATCAACAACCAAAACACGCTTTGAAGAAAAACACGTGGACGTGCTATCGTTTTTCGTTGCATTTGAAAATTCATCTTGAACTGTTTCGAATCACCTCTGATGACTAGGACATTCACGCAATGTCTACTGCTTTGTTGTTTTGTTTAACTGCGAATGAACACGGTTAAATTTTTGCGTAATTAAAAAAAACCCTAGAATAATCCGAAGAAGAAATTTGGATAGAAGGTACACCGTGAATGTGCCGACTCACTTTGGCAGATTTCAACAGGTCGAGGTAATCTGTTCCCGAAAGCACTCGGTGATTGGTCACAAACGAGGGCAACTGCCTTTTGTTATTCACATCAGCCACATTTCCGTGCACGTCAAAAAACTCCGACAAAACTTCCAGGTAGGTCTTTGATTTCTGAATGGGCAGAAGGATGATAATAGGGGAATATAGAACATTTTTCGAGTACTGTAATTTTTATATTTGAAAATTCATTCAGTCATTGTGTCGAATAGGAATGACTGAAAAGAAATGTGTGCTTATGCAGCTAGACTGTATTCTATGGGTTGACAAGTACGGTATTCCTTTCGTTTCTCATCGTCGTGGATCTACGCCCCCATCATGCCAGCATATCCGTTCATCCTATATTGATGTTCAACACGGCGAGTATGGCACTAGTCAGCGTGGCTTGCCATGCTGTTTACCACTGACCGAGTTCACGTGAATAAAATGTTCAGTATCTACTTTTTTTTACCATCAAACGTAATTTTGCTTTCGAAGTCGCCCACGAAGGACAATCCGAAACCTGTGAGACATTACGTCGTCAATAACAGTAGAAAGGTTTCGTAATGTCCACTTGGTATTGACAAATGCGACTGAAAAGGCGAAATTGGGATTTAGTGACTGGCGATGTTTCCAGTAGTTAAGAGTTGATGAAATTCAGTAGAGGTTAGTGGAAAAAATCATCTACGCTGGAATAATCCTTTCCGAACCCAGATGCACACAGTCACCGGTGAGGAACTCCTGTGGAAGGAGGGATTGCGTTTGTGATATAATTGGAAGGATTACACTACACCAAACACACGCGTACATACGCGCGAGATCCCATTTCCTTTTGCTTTCAACAATCGTAGATTTGGTTGGAACATGCAGGAACCTACAAATTGACTAAAACAAATGAGATGAACGAGAAAGCCAAGGACTAGGTTCTTTTTAGTATGGGATTTTACGATTGGTCGACAGACGCTTCAGGTGTCATGTAATGAAAAGCTGGACCAAGCGGTTTGCTGGTCCATCACTTACAATTTCTACAATCATTTGTGAGCGTTTTTGGACAAATAGAGAGACAGCTTCGTTTATCGGAGTAGCGACTGAGACATCCCACACAAACTCTTCGCAAACAAAGGCCTTTTACCTTCTGCATCGAAATCCGGTTAGTTTTGTAGCCACGGTATGGCTTTACCACTACTCACCTGCGCGAGTGCATCAACACACACGCGTACACGAATTGTCGAGTTCAACTTGTGGTCGATCTTTCCCCCTCCGCCCTCCCCCCTCCCCCCAAGAACCCAGACCAATTCCTTAGGCTAGGCTTAAAACTTCACGTGACTATACAACCAACTGCAGCTTCATATCCATGTTTTATGGCGCCAGAACGTTGTTGACTCATAACACCATCACGTGATGCCTCAAGCGCTGATCGAGCAAATTTAAAACCCCATGGCTAAAAGGGATTAGACCATAGCTTTATAGTCAGCCTGTAGATGGGTGCTTGATCCAACCACAACTAGGACACTGAAAACAAAATAAACTACTACGACAATGCATACACATGGTAAAATTGTTGATCTTGGTCTACCTTTGTCCATATTCAGGTTAGGGCAAACCAATCGCGGCGAAAATCAAACGCATCCCTTTGTGCCCGTGCTGGCATGCGACCGTTTTCCACTGTTCCCGTGCATCTACCCATTGAACCAATTTTAAAATGCGAGGATGATAAATGACAAACTCCACCGATGGCTTCTATGCACCACCATCTTTCGTCACCCCATGTGCTACTCTTTTTGCCATCAAGCTAATGGTCATCAATTCTAGCTAAAACACACTATCTTGGTTCTCCGAGTGTCTGCCACTGTCGGTCTTTTGCCATAAACATGCATGTATCTCTTACAAGTACCCAGTACCTCCCGCTAATTGGTCCCGGTCCTAAATCAGTTTGTCACGTTTTCTTTCTTCTTTCTTTTACTACTCTGCTGCAGTTTTTAGCATCATATCATCACGGCAGTCTGTCTTAATTATATCCATTAATTTCATTCTTATTTTTGTCACAGTAGACTGACATAACATTTGAGCCATTTTACAGTTTAACTTCATTCATGATACTGGATTTTGACATTAATCATGGGCTGCTCCCATTTGTCACATATCTGTCGACTGGTCTTGATGGTTAGGGCACTTTTTTCCGTTTGACACTTCACTTTTCAGTCCCCCCCTCTGGATTTGCCACCGTCATGTCAGCCGACCGATCTTAACACAAATTCCACGTGCCACTGAGTGTCATACGCATGCTTTCGATCCGTTGAAAATGACTTGCATTATTGTTTTCTTCACATTTGTTCATCATTACACCAGCACATGAAAGTCCCCACCCCGTGGTGCAACTGTACTAAATGACCATGCTGCTCGCACGACTCTTACGAGCTCCCAAGAAATACACAATCATTTTTATTATCCTCATTATTTTTGTTCTTATTAAATTAACAGTGGTTTTGTGTGTGTATGTGCGTCTGTGTGTGCTTGCTTGGTGTGGTTCTACCCGTTCAATGATTTGCCAACCGCACTTCTTTCTTTCTTTGGAATAACTCGCCGGTGACTGTGTGTACCGGAGTTCGAAAGGGATCACAACAGCGTAGAGGATGTTATTATTAATCTATACTGAATTCCACCAACTTTCAACCAGTGGCAATATCACTGGTAGGAAATGTCCAACTTTGGG
>LUCM01002086.1:0-103538 GCA_008360955.1 Fasciolopsis buskii | reverse complement strand
ACGGAAGTGCATACAGGCCGATTGGCTCCCGTTTCTCGAGCACATTGGTTCTTTGATTTTCGCTTCGAACGTCGCGTTTGTTCGCCTCTGAACGTGCCACGAAAATTAGGCCGCTTTTTATTTTTTTCACATTTAGTAAGAACGATTAGCTCCTCGCCTTGCTCTGGGTTTGTAGTCATTCAGGTCTTTAGACCATGCGTCAGTCACCGGAGTACCGACGGACTTGTTGCGCGATCCTGTTTCCCCGACCTTAATTATTCTCACTGTCACATGATTGATATTAACGAAACAAAGCGCCTGTAGGCTTCTAAAATCAGCTCGCAGCCTGACAGCTAGAATCTCATTTGAGCCATTAGGAACGTGAATGGATGACAAGTCCACTTAAGAAAGACATGGTGATTAGAAATGTTTTTTCTCGGCCAGAAAAGACTAACCATCACAAAGAAGTCACATTGAATAAAGCCACGGGATTTTGTTGCCGGGATTATGTTTCTCATGCGGATGGACGGAAGCATATGGCCGAGTTCGCGGTTATTGTTACTCGGTACTCCCCATTTCAAAACTTGTGCATTCCTCCATTGGGCCCTCACTTTGTCCACCCATTAGCATGCTTGACATACTGCTGACAAATTAGACCAAGTTGATTTAACACTTGGCAATTACAATTTTTTTTCTAACTTCTCATATTAAGTGTTTGCAAGTAAATGTGAATACGCTGACATGAGAATGAATTCCTTGGAAATGTAGGCATTCACCAATAGTCTGTGCACCGATGGTCACAACGGGGCATTTTTCATGATATGAAGCAACAACGAAGTGTTGTTCCCGATCTGGCAAAGATAGAACATAAAAGGGACCAAACAGGCCGACTACCATACGTAGACACATCCGGGATTGGACAGGTGGGTGGTTCTTAGTGGATTTGCCGATTATCCAAACTGCTGTCACCTTTCGTCCACCTAATTTTCTCGTATGACTTTCAAGTGCTCCCAACTATCTGAATGAAGCAGTAGACGACACGTGGAAGGTTCTTTGAAAGCTATCGCTTGCACTAGCATGTTGTTGGTACACAGTAATAGGAGGATTGAAGGATAACTGAACACTGGGCTGCACAAAGTATGAAATCTAAGATAACAGACAAGAATAATTCCTGACTTTCAAGCCCTTCACTTAAACAACTGGTGAATTTTGAAAGACCGGTGACAGAACGCGGAATAAAAAACAAACAAATAACAGGGAAGTACCAACAGATCCGTCAAACGTGTTATGAAATTTGAGTAATTCGTCCATAACTTATCATCAGGTATTAGAAGAAACTTTTAGTCGCCAATAGGGTAGCTCCGTTTATTAAGGAAATGACACTATATATCGTTTTCAGAAAGGGGTTTGGGGCCAACACAAAGTTGCTGATGTTGAAAAGATTCGAACTCGTTGCTTTCAGGTTGAAACGACAAGATATCGGTCGTTTGACCGCCACTGGTCACAGAAAGATTGCCCCAAAGAAGAACGACGATGAAAATTGCATAGCTTAATTCAACGCTGCATTCGGCTGTGAAAAAAGCTCGGGTATAGAACTGAACGAGATGCACCGGGGCAACTTCATAAATCCAAATTGGGAAAAGTCAGCAAAATGGAAAGTCTGCATTATTCCGATGAAAAGAAAAGTTTGCCTCTCATCTCCGAAGGAAACTAGCAGTGAAAATTACTAAATAGTCTGACTTTTGAAATCAGTCTAAACTGCCCATTGGTTGAGATGATTTTTCATTTGGTGGGACCATTCAATGAGTGGAGATTATATAGATACGTTCCTATTGTAATTTGACGATGTACACGAACGATGGCATTCGCCGGGGCGGAAAATGCGATTCCGTAAATACCTGAAAGCCCATTGTTCTTCTTCATACGGCATAGCTCTCATGCAAATCGTGTTCGAGTTGAACAAATACGACACAATGAAATAATGCGCAGCTGCTGGAGCTAACGATCCAGTGGAGGTGCTCGATTTGTTGGTCTTCATGGTCGAGATATTGCGAAACGTTCGTAGTTGTTTTTACCTGATTTACTAACACACTGCCGTTGTAAGTTTGGCTTTTGACTCGACTATTTTTGGTCCCGTGCTATAATCGTGTGTCACCACGTTCGGTACCAACTTCCCACTCATTTCACAGAATAGCCAGTGCAATAGCTCAATTTTCTTGAAGTAGACGTCCTCGGGAAGACCATGGGTTAACGTGGGAATAAAATATTTGGATCCGACAGAGATCAAAATATAGTGAGCGTGAGATTGTGCAACTCTCACGGCCATTCATTGGAAAGAACGTCTTTCAAATCAGCATATTCTAGTGGTTTTCGTTTTTTCAAACATCGACAAGCTAGACCAATTTAGGCAAAACTGACTTCTCTTTAGCTCGATTTTACCGCAAGCTTAAAGGAGGAGAGAATCACAAATCACGAAAACGGTGTGATTGTGCGTTAAATTGAACCATGCTAAACACAAGTCAAGTAAATAGGCAAGTAAAGCAGATTTGTATCGTTTGAAAAAGGGAATCAACGACCATATCATACCTGCCACATTTGGAACACCTTACCGGCCACCAGGGCTATCGGTTTACCGGTTGACTTTTGTGGAGTGGTCAAACCAGCACTATCGTTCTCGATCACAAACCCGAGAAATGAATTGTCCGGTGTGTGTGCTGTTTAGATGAAGAAAAAAGTTAAAAGTAACCATATGGGCATTTTTTGCAAAGTTTTCGTGCTAGTAATTTTATTTAGACCGCCTATTCGCCTTCTTTTTTGATGGCTGAGACTCCGGCCAGTAAATGCCTCAATAGTGGTAGGGAACGGTCAGTTATGAATTCTCGCGATACAAGATCGGTTTTTATGTGGCTAACCCTAACATTACCAGCAACAACAGTATTGGTAGTAGTAGTAATAACGGTAATAATAAAATTAGCTCTAATAACAGTAATAATGATAATCATAATACTGATGTCGCCCTTTATTTTGCAGTATTTTATTGTATAGACTTTTGCATACAATCAGTATGGCTGCATTTCAGTCTATCGGCAAGTATACCATGGATCAGATTGGAGTGAATTGTGCCAGTATCAGCCACCACGTGAAGGCATTTTGCTCTCGGCCGGACTGGAGACCGCGCGGAGATATACTCGACGCATTAGTACCACATTGGCTCGTCCAGCCGCGATTCTAACTCACTCGAAAGGGTACTCACTCAGAGATTATATTTCATCCACGACATGGAATTTCACATAATTTGACAGCCTATAATATGGTGCATTTTGGTCTGAAGCTAGAATGGATACATTCGTTTCATTGGATCTTTCATCATAGAAAGTTTCTAGGTAATCATACATTTATCAAACGTTTTTCGGGATCTCATTCAACTGTGCCTTAATCACCCAATTTGTCGATGGGTACTCAGGCGTGTTCGGTGCTCGAATCCAGAACGATTGTCGAACACATCTCGGTGAATCGGGAATTGTTCGTTCTAGGACGTTTACTTGTGTTGTCCCCTACTGAACGTTTGTCGACTAGGTTCACTTACACACGATTGACCGTTTGTAAGTCTCATTTATTTGTGCAAAACAAGACGGCCAATAGATTTTGGTACGAATAACTTCAATCGAATCGTGAGGAATAGGGACGATTGATGGGAAGAAGCGTCACAAAGTGATTAGTCAAAAGTCTACCGTCGGATATGAAAACAAGCAGTCATCGAAACCAGCGTTGGCAGTGACAGTCATAATTAACGGATGCTACGTTGTTGACGGACGACTTTTTTGATTCATTCAGTATACAATTTGCTCTCGGATAGTCAAAGCCAATCACCCGGGTCAATAGTACTAATATTATAATAACTAAACTGGCCATTATATGTCTCCGGCTTCCAAGTTGATCTTTGCTAACCAGTAAATAAATTCCAAAGATTCGTTGTGTGATTTGCTCATCAACTCATCGTTCATGTGCATTCACGATTCAGATGAGATCCTCATGAAAAACCATTCAAGAAGAGCACAGGCAGGGTGATGACTGGGTAGAAGAGCTGTGGTCGGACGTACCTGATAAGTCATGACGACGACGAAACTGATCGTGCGCTTTGAGGAAATTCTTTTCTTTACCAAGGAATATACACTGTACTCCACCGATATGTACAAAACATGTCACAACCAACTTAATACATTCAAAGCCAGTCTTCCGAAGATCGAACCCTAAAATCCAGTACCTTAGGCATAACTTCTGAGTCATTGGCATAATTACTTCGTCATAACTCACCAGCATTATAAAGACAACGTTTTCCAGATGCCGAAAGTATTTGCACACCTTTTGCTTTCAGTTGTTATGTTTTTGAGCCGCGGAACAGATCCAAACTCTGTGATGCTGTGTATACTCGGCTTATGATCGATAATCGGATATCGCGACAAGGTCACACATGTCTCTAATCGCTGAATGTTTTCTGTATCTGTACCTACACCGTCGTTCAGACGATGGAGGAAAGCCTGCAACCTACTTGAATCTTCACCAGTAGCACAACGTCATTTGCATATTCTAAATCAGACAGATTCCTGTCTGATTAAATGTCAGTGTCACTATTCCCCTATGAGGATAAGGCAATCTCCACAGCCCTCTCAAAGACAAAGTTTAAAAGAAAAGATGAAAGAATGCAACATTTACGACCACGTCTGATGATGAACTCGGGGCAAACATCGCCTAATGCACGAGCTTGGCTTCGGCTGATCGAATACAGAAATCGTAATGGGGAAATGAATTTCCCTAGCCCTAATGAGAAGACTCCACACAATTGCACGATCGACTGAGCCGGATGGTGCTTTCAGAACAAGAAATACATTTCGTCAGTCGACGAAAGTTGTGGCTATGGTCTAAGGTCTGTCGTAAGGCGAAGACTCGGTCAACAGAATCCTGAATGGGAGAGAAGCCAGTCTGATTCTTACATATACGCCTTTCACGAGCATTAACCAGTCGGCGGAAGGCAACATCGATGATCAACTTAGAAACAGTGCCTACAAAACTAATTCCTTTGTGATTTTCACATGGGGGTTTTCCACGTTTCTATTAAATCCGCACGACAAATGATTCACACAGTCCAGATTGACTTCACGAGTTCCGTTAACTTCGATGTTGACACTTGGCCACTGTCGGTAAAACTAGACGGATACAGTTCATTTGATCCAGTTGACAAGTGGCTTTCAGAAAACCTATCTCGTTGATCACCTCCAACATTGAAGGAAAGGCTGGAACCTGCTTGCTATGGCTCACTTCCATGCATAGGTAGAGGACCCAATTTGGAATGGGGCCAACAAAACTCTTCAGCCAACACTTCTGAGAGTGAATCCGTAAGCCGTCGGATTCCTTGATCATCCCGCTTACATTCAGTTTCTGTGGACCAATATTCCTAATCAGTCGGTAAAGGTAGTGACTATTTTTGACACCTGCAGATATTTTCATTTCCCCACGTTCCCTCTATCGACCATTGTTCGCAGTCATTTATTAACCTGTTGACCAGTTGACATCTTGGTGTCTTGCGCGTCTCATTGCTTGTGGCATCCGGCGTCATCCAACATAGCTAATGAAGTCGAGGGTACACACACTTTCCGAGGATCTTATAGCTTTGAATACTGTGGAGCGATCGAAGTTGATTAAACCCAGCCTTTATTTGTTCTCAATGATTGCATTTCGATAACCACGTTGAGAGGTTTCAAACAAAAATCATATCAGCAATTATAGTCCAGAGTCAATTAGGCTGGACGGGCGGTTCTCATGTTGGTGACAACACAGACTAGATGTAAACAAAGCAATCTGGAACCAAAGTACGGTCTGAGTAGAAAGACGTGTACCAGAATAGTTGACAATGTTTGATCGATCCACGCCATCGGTATCCAAGGCTAATGTGATCAATCTGAGTGCAATTCTGTGAATGTGCATACTTGTGGGAGGTGGGCCGATGTCGTTCTTTTCGACGGAAGTTCGCGCCACCCCAAAAAAACACGGTCTATGGTGGTAACAAACCATAAACAATCGTTCGTTGAAAGGACTCAGAACTCGAATTCACGTACTCAGCTGCATGCGATAATTTGAAAACTACTACTTTTATATTAAACGTGAATGAAACTAAAGCCACAGAGTTGTGCATGTTGTAATACACAGCTGGTCGCGTGCATTCCTCCACCAAACATGAACGAACCAACTGCAGTTGTGAAGAAATGACTGAACACAATATATAGCCACTTTCTTATCGTTATTATTGTCTACAAAGTATGTTCACTAAATTCCATTCATAATTCAACCCGAAATAGGAAGCATCTTCATTCCTTCGACGGAAGGAGCAACAAGAATTAATGATGTGTACTTGTCATCAGGGCATATGCTATGTGATCTCTTAGCACCTACAAATGCCCTATCGTACTGTTTTGTGATTCTCACAAATCACTGGGAATGCATCACAGAAACAAAAATCACAAACAGGTCTGCTGTCACAGCACCATTATGACTCCGAATCATTCACCAGTCTCAGCAAGAAAATCCAACTGATTGTTATTAACGCCTAGATTTTGGCAATTTTCTCCAAGCAGCACGTGATTTTCGTCTAATTAAGCGGATTTTGGCGACGATTTAGTTAATCTTAGTTTTCTCGACGTTGATAAGCTGTTAGCAAATTCTTGAGGAAGCACATTCGCCTAGCAATAAGTGCCGGCAAACATGACTCCGTCACTTGAAGTGGCACACGGTACTGAACCTCGATAGTACAGATTAGTACAAAAGCAAAACAAATCAAAAACCTGCCCACCAACATAGCCCGCATTTTATGAGCTAGGAATATGGATATAATCGATCGAGTTGTTAAGTCTACAGCTCCCTCAATATACAACTTGGGGTTTTCTTATAGTCCAGATTTATTACACGTGCACTGCATCAGCAATGTAAAAAGGATATACCCGATATCCTCAAATGCCTACAGCACTCAGAAAGCCAGTGACCATGACCCCGAGAGCTTGACTGGCATGAGACCACATAAGATCCAATAGATCAGGTATGATAGCCAATCTCGCGAGAGGATGGCCACCCTCAACCAAAGCGATCGTTCGATATGGTATGCGAACATCTGGACTTTGATTTGCCTAAGACATTAACTCAGATAAACAGACAAACAGACAAACGCCGATCTAAAAGATAGGTACTGATTGAAGAACGAGTCCAAATGGTCAGTTTGAGGCACTGAAACTTTTGACCAGTCCGCAACACCAGCAGACCGGTTCCGAATCTGCAGATGGGATCCATGGTACTTCTTATCGTATTTCAGGAGATATGAGACGCTGTTTTAACCCACTCAATAGAAATATTATTTGACCTCCTTCCTCGTCGACATGATCTCCTACGTTCTATTGGCCAATTTTTTGCAGAATATTTTCTCGTTCGCTTCACCCTCGATTGAAGGATGCGAGGGGATACCAACAAAACCATAACTCAATCGTGTGAGATTCTCTGTTGTAGAAAAAACTAAACACCGAAACGGAAAAATTCGACAATAGTTGAAGAACACAAAAATACAAGCATAAATTTTGTTGGCACAATGAAAGAATAAAAAACAACTCACGAAAGAAAGTTTGAAATTGTTGTAGATTGAGTTTGAGACCGAAAAACGAAGAGGGCTTTCGTAGGTTGTACTTATTCTCGGTACCAAAGGAGTCTAACACACGAAATTTACATTGCGGAACTCTGACGGAGGAACAAAAAACAACCAGGGGAAAAGCATGGTGAAGTATTATGCCAGATGCCGATTTCCTATTCAGTACGTCTTCTTTTTTCCAATGCTTTGTTGTACGGACAAATGGGGTTTCCACGTACATTATTAGTTGCGAGCTACACCTGAGTATTTTGGTATAAATAATCTCTGATAGTAGAATAAACATTATTTATATATATATATGCAGGCAAACACCGGGTTGAGAACAAGTATGGTGCCAAAGCGGCGAAATTAAAATGAAACTTAACACAAGTAGCAAAGCTAGAAGATAAAAAATAATAATTCACAACAAACCAACTGATTTTTTTTTCATTTTCACATTACACACACGTTCGAGCTACTGACCGTGATTATTTTTTGTTTCATAACAGAATTGAGGATGTAATTAGGGTAAACCAATGGTATGCAACGAAAGTATATTCTTTTTCCACTTAGTACACAGGAACCGAAGTGTCATACGATTATTGGTAACGGACACAAGTTGGAGTGCCGAAATCTCACTATTACTACTGACGGTATTGCCGGTAGTTGAAAGTTAGTGGGATTCGCCGTATGTTAGATGCAACGGTAGATCGATCCGTGCATGAGATTTCCACACGGAAGCCGGCTTTCCCAAACCTAAAAATGTAATCATCACATTCTTGTTCATCTTCCGATCACATCTTTTCCAAATCTCTCTTCTTGCTTTCTACTGAAACTCGGCATTTGCCTATCCGAGGTTAATAACCGCAATTTTTACGTGTAAACTTTTGTTGTGAGCAGCATTTTTGCTCAGGCTCATCCAGGAACCAATGGCATTGATGTTATAAATTTGAATCACCAGTTTGTTTGAACTCAGTTTGTATGCATCATCGCTTTGTCTCCATAATCCACATAATTTCCTCCGCTTCCAAACGGGAATCGGCTGGGTTTCTCATCAACCATAGAGAATCGACGTATGACTTTCCGTTTCACGGAATTTCATGCTATATCCAGGTTAGACTTGTGTCATCACTGTAGTCACTAGCTCTACCTTCTGCCTGTCCATCTGCCATATGAATGGCCTATGCCCCTTCTCCCAATCGGTTAGTATCTCATGGTATAAAAACCAATTTTCCTAGTATGCTTTCGATTCGGTTTCAGATCACTTGACTTATCTTTTCCCCCTTACATACTTGGTCAGAATGATGCCGGTCCTCGGTCTGTTGTAACTGGGCCGCACAATAAATTAGGAGTACAAAGTTCCTTCTTTGAATCGATTGTTCACTGAAGTGCATGCAGACCAATCACTCGCTTTCGTTGACTTCGTAATAGGGTGCGCATTCGGCCGTCTGCTCACTAACTAGATAAAGATGTAGTTAAAAAATTGATCATATCATCTGGGTTCAACCCAATTCGTTCGCACCTAGATACACATAATCACCCGTGCGATACGCCAAGAAAGTAGTCCCGTATGACACGTCGCGAAAGGGAAACGGACCAAATGGATTACACACATGAACACACAGATTGATCCACGTGTACATCGAGCATAGCATACTGAGGATACTGAGTGTAAACACAAACCAACACACTCTCCCGGTCCCAAATTCGATTTGTGGTGGGCTACGCGCTTGCTCCGATTAGATTGCAAAACGGAGGATAAGGGTCGGAGACCAACAGTTCGACTGCGCCCACTTACACATGCACACATGCTGTCGTAGTCCATTTTGTTACTTAGTTTCACGGTTGGGCTCGGCATCAGCTTTGCTCCTGCAAATTGGCTAGCGCAAGCGAGGTAAACAAAAAAATCTAAGATCGGAACCCTGGTCAACGCAAAACTGAACCACTGACCAATAAGCGTTTAAGGTGTTACAATGTCAACGCATTGCCTGAAGAGTTTGATTGGACTTGTGAATCTTCATTCCAAGCCTAACAAACTAGTGTGTCAGCCGGTGGATTAGAATCAACTGACACGGAGAATCTTGCGAGTAATTTTTATGCGCGCCGTATAGATTAGCAAAATCCGTCTACCCTTTGCACAAAAGAGGGGTGCAAAGACCAATTTATCCTCCTGACGACCCTTTTCAGTTTGCTTATAAATCTAACAGGTCCACTCTGGACGCTGCCGCCTCCCTCATTCACCACATTTGTAAGTGCTTAAATGCATCGATGAAATGTGTATAAGTTGTGCCTTTCTAGACTATTCGTCCGCAATTGATTCGGTCCTACGGTCTCCTCTACCTCACAAACTGGAAACAGTTGGTTATCCCACGCATTTGTTAGCATGGCTGTCTCATTACTTTATTAACCGAACCCAGTGCACACGGCTGGGCGGTACAACTTCAAAACCGTTGATTAACAATTCAGGTGTGCTTCAAGGTGCTGTTCTTTCACCGCTTCTCTTCTCCACCTACATCAGCGATTTATCAACTAGCTCCCCTTGTTATCTGTTTACGTATGCTGATGATGTTGCCCTCTCTCAAGCCGCTTCGAACAACGATGATTTTCAAAGTTTTTCCAACCGCCGATCTTTCGTTTACGATTTCTCTGCCCAAGCTGGTTTAAATCTCAACATATCTAAATGAATGTTTGTTCTCCCTCCCTCCCTCTCTCTCTCTCGATATATCTACCCACCCGAAACGTCTTCCATCAACTCGGAAACACTTACCAGGGTTGATTCTGTGAAATATCTAAGAGTCACTATTTGATAAATGCGAATGTGGGACCTTCACATCATTGTCCACCCGTGTGAAGAATCTCCAACGGCTGTCATTTGAAATCAGGAAGCTTCGACACTACAAGGTGAATCAAAGCACCATCTCCGATTTGTATATCCAATGTTGTTACTTCCCGAATCCTTCTTTACTGTTCTCCTGATTATTTGTCAGGTTCCGTTGATAATGACTTATAAAATAGTTCGCTTGGAGACGATCAGTTACTAGCTCTGGTTCTATCGACCATTAACTGAATTGTCTCTAATCTATGTGATCCGCACTTACCAGCATATGAGAAGTTCGCTCACAAAATTCTTTCTGATCCCACGCATCCTCTGCACAACGACATTTCAAGCTGTCGCCCTCATATTTCTGCACGATCCGATTTTCATTTCATACCCTCTAGAATCAATATCTATGGGAACTCCACTCTCCCATATTTAGCACGAATTTAAATAAACCGTGGCTGGGTATCAGCCGAATTCCTGAGTGACCTGTCACAGTGTGCTATGATTATTTCCGGATAAGTTCTTTGATATTCTTTACGAGGCGATGGGTGTATTTTTATTTTATTTACTGATTTCTTTTTCCCTTGATTTGTTCTTGCCTTCAAATTTTTGACTGAAATGCGACATTATTGATTGTAAGCAAAAGTCTATACAATACAATGCAATGCAATACAAAACTAGAAATATAATGCGCTCAAAGCCAGTCGAACCTTCAGGAACAGTCAAGGTCAGCGAATTATGGGCCAGATTGCGTCCGTTATTGGCCGGGCAGCTGTGCGCATCAGTCAGAGAAGCCTCGAGACAACTTGGTTGTGCTCACTGCATTGTATGAAATATGTTAAAGCTAAAAAGAATACAAGAAGTATTCATCCTGTCCAATTTACGCTGTTCCCCGCTGACAAGCACTTTACTGCGGGTTTCAGAGTCGTTCAAAAAGGTCACTAAGCAAAAGCATTATTTTCTGTAATGAATGTATTTAATTTACATAATAATGACATCCCTGAAGACAGACTGAACTAGAAGAATAATGCCCCTATTTGCCATAAGCATCGTTGACTAAGGAATAGAAAAGTGACTGTTTCTTGAGTATTCCACAGCGGCAGAGTAATCAGCTACGTTTTTACCCGATCAAATGAAGTCAGCATATTATTTGAGGGTTTTGTTGCAGTTAACAAGTTCTAGTTTAGACAACCCACACACGGCGTTTTCTATAGTCTTCTGTTCCGACAGGATGGAGACTCGGTGCCTCGGACAAAAGGAGTAACTGATTGGCCACACGAGATCCTCCCGTTGCAGTAGATTAGATGGAAGGGCCCGATAGCTGGACACTGCCGCCTCCTAATTTAAATCCACTAGACCATTTTCTGGGACCATGTGCAACGAACGTCCTACCATCAGAAATCGGCGACTGTGAGTAAATTAAGGGAGAGATCGCTACGATGTACCAGATGAGTTTTTTGTCTTTTACCTTCTTTTTATTAGTTAAACAACAATGTACATCAATTCTCATGAAGGGGGCCGCGGCCAGCAGAGGGCTGCCAAGTGGGAAAGTTGGCAGGCGGCGGGAGGATTCGAGCCCGCGACCTCCACGTCCAAACGCCACGACCCTATCCTTTTGGCCACTGCCGGAATTCAAAGCAACCGTGGTACAGGGTAATCTGATTCGCAGGATGTTAGTTCCTATGAGTCAAGATGGTGGCATTTTCGAGCAACTCATCTGGTTGATTCCAGCAGCAACAATGAAAGAACAACAAAATAGACCTTGGGACTGAAGAACGATTAAACTTCCTATCACCGAATCCGTCCCTTTTAGGTCCACTATCTGTTTATCACGTTTCGTTCAAAACACAGTACCCAACAAGCCGGTTTGGTCGTAACCGTCTAGAAAAGCTACTGACTAATCGCCTATTCCTACTGCATCCATGAGTCGTAATTTCAGAGTCATCAACCCATTGTCAAATGTGTTATTCATTCCAATGAGAAGTAAAATGCAGGTAAATTTGAGCAATGTGACTAGACTGAACTTTTTGGAGCGGATTCGAATTTTGATGAATCGCCAGGAAGGACAGCTATGTAAGATACTAACAGCAACCTAAGGATTTCAGAAGACTGAAAATCTAATTTACACTTGCGAGCATACGACGACATTGATAGCCGTAGTATATAGGCACCGCTGTTCAAATTTGTGACAGCCTGAAAAATTTCTTATCATATATGATGATCCAATCAGCGGGTTTGGTCAGGAATGAACAGAGTAATTGGGGCCATTCGATGACAAAGACAAATTGACTGGCACATTTTGTGATGATCAAAAATATTTTGGTTCTGCTACGGGCCATCTTATTTAGAACGAAGCCCAGGTAGTTTGTATGTCACAGATTGGATCTGGAACCACGATATCCGGTTTTGAAACGTTTAAACGCAAATGGTGAAAATTCAGTTTCGCACAAAAAGACGTTCCATTATTCTGGACGAAGAAAAACTCACAAACTTGATGTTCGTAACTGCTGGAATCCACGAATATCTGTGTAGATCAAATCTGGTCTTTGTGGAATATATTTGCACGAAATGCTGGCCAATTGCCAGGTGCGAAGAAGACTGGAAGTAAAAGATTGGACTCGCAGACATAATGAAATAGATAAACTCATATAATGTAACAGATAATGCAGAATTGTCAAGCGATTCGGACTTTGAGGGAATTCCAACACAAGTTTTGCACAAATCTTGCTCGAGAAAAACCACTGTGGCTCCGTTGAAAGCCGCAGTGTGCACAAACAGCGATTGATCTAACTGAACCAGTTGGTCTCCGTGTACAAACTTTCAGTGAAGCTCTGCTGGTCGTCAACCAATGTGACCAACCAGGTAGGATGGTTAATTCAAATGTTAACCCGATGGAAGAATTGTTTGGTGCTCGTGTCTAGATCGGTCGAAAAACTGCCCGATTTAGTGCATATCGATCTGCATACATTTTGCTGAGGCAGAACATTAGTAGAGTTTAGTATGGGAAAAATTTCGGTCGATTCAAGGCGGTGCGCAAAAAGAACTTAGAGTTATTCGAATCATTTTTAAAAAAATAAACGTATTTTGTTGTATCCTGAAGTTTGTCCAAGCATGAGGGAAATGAATCCAACCAAAAGCGGTTAGTTCGAGTCGAAGAAGTGAAATATCAATGACGAAGAGACGTTGAGATTTCATTTAGAGGATCTGTTTAGGTATTTTTAATGATTCCATCTTTGGTCGTTGTTACACAATCAAATCTAGCCAACAGTTAACTTAGATACAAAAGCAAATCAGCCAACCCAAATGCTGATTTACGTTGCATGCACTCTCATCGTTATCGTCATATTTCAGCGATAAATAGCAGGGCAAATTCTATTGAACGCTGCCTTTTCCCCAAAGTTAAATGTTACTACAGGAACAGCGAATATATAAGGGGAACAGGGAGTGGACTTACACAGGCGGCCAAAGGTAAGAATGCTACAATAGCCAACACACGGAACACATTCTAACTGTACAAACGCATGTCTGTCAATAATTCTGATTCGATGGGAAACGACAGCACGATCGCTACTGTTCACGGTTCACTCCCGTGTCCTTCAGTGTCTCCAGCCACCTAGTTGATGGGTCTTTCAGAAACCAAACACAAAAATGTGAGACACCCACATTACTTAACTTCACTGTGTATTTCCTCATTCTATGTTGCCACGTCACCTTCTGACCTCCACATGACTTCCTCCACTCCGCGCGGAAATCGCAATATGGAGCACGGTATGGTAGAAGAGAGTTCGCCATACGCAACACGTGACACAACCCCAACTAGCGTAGTCTACTAATTTTCGTGCGTCCTGATAAGCTGTTCTCAGAATTGGCATCTAATACTAGGTTCTTCGCCTCCACATTACTCAACCGGTCACTCCATCCAATCCTAGCCATACTATGTAGACATGAGTGGTCGAAAACATCTAACGGACGAATATCTCCCATGCTACAGTCTCGCAACCATAAAACAGAACTGAACTGAGTGTGCTGCGACACAGTACACACGACCTTTTAACTTCAGTGGAATATCAGGCCGACGCCACAAGTGCTTCAGTCCAGCCTAAGCTGCTCGAGCCTTGGATATACGCGAGTTTCCCTCTATTGCTGAGCTATCATCCTCCGTCACTCAGATACCGAAGTAAGTGAAGCGATCGAATTTCACTAGTTCCTCTCCCTCTAGTATCAAGTTCAGTACAAATGTCGTTCATACATGTGGAAGCACTTTTCACTCTGGAGATGCAAAACACAGGGCGATTTGAACTACAGACCTCGAGAGTCACTTCAGTACATACTGTACATCTTCCGTGGTTTCGAACAGGGGTGCAAGGTCCTCTGTGTAATCTTGGTCAAACATCTCTCCATTTGTTCGTTCGACATCTACATCTTGAAGACCTCCTAAATCATCCTCCATGATGACGAAACTGAACAAGGATAGAGAGATGGGACACCCTTGTCAAACACCGTTAGTGGTTTCAAATGAACATGATATTCACCTTATACCCTCACGCGGATATAGGTGTGCAAGTACAATGCTCGCAACAGGGTCATTAACTTCGTTGGCATACCCTTCCGGTGGAGAGCACTGAATAGTGCTGGTCGATCCACGGAGTCGAAAGCACCTTTCAAATTGTGAAAGACTACGATCCTTAGGTGGCGGTGGGCGTTTCGAGTATCTGTCGGAGAGTGAATATCTGGTCGAAGTAACCTTGACCTGGCCGAAATCCCGCTTACTGTTCGCCGATATTACTATCGCTAATCGGTGTCAAATGACGCAGCAATATGGACGATAACATCTTAGTAACTTTCGGAATTAAACCAATCCCACGATGATTACTAAAATCACTCTGTATGCCCTTCTTGAAGATGGGTACAATCAATGACACCCCACGATAACGGAATACGCTCCTTGTTCCAAATATTACGCAGCTAGGAGGTAAGTGATGTCATCAGGGCTTCCTCATCCAGTTTGAAAAGAACTGGGACCGGCAGCCTTTCCTTTCATTAGTAGTCGAATGTTCGACTCTACCTCCACTTCCGTTATTAGACTAATGTACTTATTCCAGGGATTTGCAGTTTTGGTCGTCGGACTAACTACATTAGCATGCGACCAGCTAAACTGATCCCCAAAGTGTTCAGTCCAATGGTCCAGCCTTTGCTGTGTACAAGGAGTGGGTTCTCCATTTCTATCACACACAACTGTACTAGTCGAAGTTCTCCGCCATCTTTGTCGGGTATAAGCCTGAAAAGTTTAAACTATTGCATGAAGCTGTTAATACACTTTCTTCGGCCACCTTAACCCACAAGTTTTCACTGTCCTTATTAAGGCCTATCGTTCCTTGATGCTACAGATGTCGTTGCATCTTGTTCGCTGCCTTTCATTTTGGGAGCTGGTGTTTTTGCTTCATAAGGCTAAGCGATTCTTATGAGGTCTAGTGACTTTGATGCACATAGGATTTTGGACTATAGGCAAAACCTGTTTCCAGTTGCATCGTTTGCTTGATTTGATCTCACCGCTAGCCAACACTGCTGATCTTAAGAGTTCCTAGTTCGTTGGATATTCCACATTTATAACTGGTGCGAACAGCCGAATTAGACACGTTCCACGGCCAGCTGGGTTTGTGGTCTGCATCGAAGACCACTCAGCGGTAGCAGAAACCGGATTAAATCGAATATCTAGTCCGATCCAACATATATGGATCAGTGTGACCTGCAGTTCTGAACAGAACGGCGCCAAGGCAGCCTATTGTAATATGATCAGTCTCACTCGCAGTGCCCATCGGGCTATAGAACGATATTGCTGTGCCACCTGAACAGTGAAGCAAATTCGTGCTAGACGTGCTACACAAAATTTGAGAAATATTTCCCCGCCATCTGCGCGCTAAGCGGGCAAGATGCACCTCCCATCCAAGCAAGCTCGCGATACACTAAGTTCTCCAAGTGGTGCAATAAAATTACTTGTTACCGCCACAATATCAGAGCCTTTGCTCTTCCAAACAAGAGCGATTATTTTGTCAAATAAACTCGTCTTTTTGAATGTCCGCGCGGCAGCCTGTTACAGCGTATGCCTAAATAGCAGACACGCTAAGTTGAACACAGCTAACGTTTCGCAAGCTGATTGATGCATCCAGCCTTACGGTGCATAAACGACTGTTAGATGCGATCCAGTCTGAAAGGGCAGCATCAACCTTCCCAACCAAGACTATTCCTTCCGAGCGTTCACCCACAGCTTTAGCTGCTTCGTCTCCTGAATTGTGCAGAAAATATCTTGACGAGACATTTGGCGCAGTTAGTTGAATTATTCTATTGGAATCCTGAATTAAGGTTTCACTCAGGCTGCAGACACCAATCGAAAGTGAGTTCATTGTCGGAGCTAAAAAACGCCTCTTGGCCAGCCTGTTTGAGAGTACGCACACTGAAGGGGCCGAGATTCAGAGGCTGACGAGGTTTGAGAGGATGAGCCAGTAGTTTGACAATTATTTATCACACTATATGACGGTCAACGTTTGCAGATATCGATCATGTTATCACTGGGTTTATTATGCGCAGGCGGAGAAGGCAGAGATTCGGTTGAAGACAAAAGAAACAAGTTGAATAAAGGTGGGGACTCTGAGCAGTAGCATACTTATGACTACCCACCTCCACCTCCTCACTGGATGCAATGGGCATCCCGGTACTGATTATCATGCGCGATGACCGATGCAGTATGGAATTATTTGTAGGCGTATAATTCATGAGGATTGATGGACGAGTGCTGCTAGGGGGTCCAGCTGCTAAGCAGAAGAACGATTAAGGTTCTCAACCAAAGCCTTTGGTTCTGACAACAACCTGTCCACAATGCAGTGGAGTATGGCTGAGCGGAAATCTATCTACTTGGATCAATTATTCTTCCACTCGTTTTTACGACTGAGCTGCTAACTCAGATCAACTTCCGACTGTGAGGACCAGGAGACTATATCGTCGGGCCTCTACTCATTGACCTTCCAGGCATGATGGGATCTTCGGCTTGAAATAAGCCATCCTGCATAGCTCGTTGGATCATGGAGGCACGCAAGCCGTCACACCACGTCAAGGTGCAGTCTCGAAGTGACAAGATTAAACACTACTGTGTCATTCTGAAGAACTCATATACTTATTTGGAATACGAACTTTGTTCCTCACATTCTGGTGGAAATCTAGATATCCGTGAAGTGAATATCTATGTGTTACCATGATTAAGTGTTGTCATTAGTTAAATAATACTTAACGCATAAGCAACTTAAACATTGAGTGCAACGACGTGTTGCGCCTATAAATCAGTGGATTCCATTCTATTTACCTTGGTTGTTTTTATCTTTAGTTCAGCCACCAACACACGAAATTTTTTTCGTCGACATATACGACCCAATAGCTGGTTTAGTATTCCGAGAAGCATATGCCAATATATTATTCCGTTTACCGTTCTCTTATGACAGAAAACGAGTAGGATTAATCACAGAACGTGATGATCAGATCGGGTTCATTAATCATTAATTCAAATGAAACAAAACTTTGACATGTTTCAAAAGTGGTGAAAGAATTTTCGGTTCATGCATCTTCAAGACTTTTGTTTTTTGAGCACCCGTTCTATATTATAAGGTGAGCAATGCAACAGAAAACTACAAATGTGTTAGCCACAGTTCTAGTGTATCAATTTCTGAAATTTTGGAACACAACCTCATGATTGAATGCTGAGATTTTAGTCTTTTCCATCCATATCCACATTTCTGTAATGTTGAAATTGTTGGTTAATAAAACCGATGCAATTTCGTTGCGAACCGCCTTGAATCGACCGAAATTTTTCCCATACTAAACTCTACTAATGTTCTGCCTCAGCAAAATGTATGCAGATCGATATGCACTAAATCGGGCAGTTTTCGACCGATCTAGACACGAGCACCAAACAATTCTTCCATCGGGTTAACATTTGAATTAACCATCCTACCTGGTTGGTCACATTGGTTGACGACCAGCAGAGCTTCACTGAAAGTTTGTACACGGAGACCAACTGGTTCAGTTAGATCAATCGCTGTTTGTGCACACTGCGGCTTTCAACGGAGCCACAGTGGTTTTTCTCGAGCAAGATTTGTGCAAAACTTGTGTTGGAATTCCCCCAAAGTCGGACCACCACTGATGAGATAACCTGTCGGGCAAAACTAGATAAATGTGCAAGATCTCCTGCCTCGGCTTAGGTGCCCTAATCGGCCCTGGATGTTTTTTGGTGGTACGATGACTCGCATTACGGTAGGTATGGCTTCGCGTCTGCATTGGCTCATGGACTTTGGGATGTTTTTTATTGTGTGATGTTAAGCTTGTCTGTAGTATGCCCGACCGGCAAGCCCTGCATGTGTCCGGATCGGCAAGGATTTGTCGGACTGAAATCAGGACCGCGGTTACATCCGATGGATTTAAGGCAAACTAAATCATCGAAAGTATTTGGGGAGCATTTGTGTTAGACCGGAGACAACAAAACCTGTCCCGGTTGTTGACGAAGACAGAAAATAAACATCCTCGATGCATCTGTGACGCCACATGCATCCTGATGGTTGTTACTTCCTTGTTTCGTTGTAAATCAGATGTAGATTGTCCTTCTTATTGGACAATGTACTGCTATTTGAGGCCGCATTATTAGTTCGAGGTAGATGTCGAACACGTTTCAAGCGACCAAATATCATGTATGTACGCACCATTTTGATATGAGCGTAAGATTTTTGAACGCAATTTTATACTATGAACTAAATTTTAGGATGGCTGTTCTTTGCAATGACAGATCCGGGAACAAGAACCATTCACGGAGAATTAGTGTTCTGTCTAGAAGACTCTTTTCGGGCTAATAAATCGGAATTGTTCGGAGGCAAAGGAATTATAGTCTTCTCAGCTACATGCTGATGACAAATTTACATTTATTTCACTATCTTGACAACAAAATATATCGAAAAATATACATATACAGAATATGTGTATCGATTCGTGTCCGATATTGGTCTGTCAAAATCATTATGAAAAACTAAGATAATGAGACATAAAAAGAGGAGAAAAATGACTTATGTTTGGAAATCGTTTTGCACGCTAACTCTTTCTGAGTTCTCGTCCGCATCAGCTATTGCCATTCATTTTTAGGTTTTTGGACCACACGGTTGCACAGTCCAGAAAACAAATAAGTGGACAACTTTCCTACGCATCTAAAATCCCATCTAATTGAGTGCTAGCGCTGAAAAACCCATTACCATGGGAACCAAATGGATTGGTCTAGTGTCATTCGCTTGATTAATCCACTCACTAGGAAGATAGCAGTTCGATACCCTCGTGACTCTCTCAACTGTTTCGAAGAAGTCTGCTAATTCAACATTAAAATTGGTACTAGTTTCGTACGTACCACTGGATGCAAAATGTCAGTTTACGGTTTTGCATTTATAACCAACTTCAGACCATCCTGTTGTGTTCCACTCACAGATGGGACCTGCAGCGTAGACGCACGCACGTACGTGCTGGTTGAAGGTTGATGATGCATTTCTGCGTTGCCTTGTGAATGAAGCAGGCCTAAATAAGTGATTTGAAACCATTTAGAAATGATGCATCGTCTTATTTTTTCCAGTTGATTAAAATTGGGCAAATTTCGGTGTGACCAATCAAATTCCGACAGTACGGAAGAAATTGGATTGGGGTAAGCAAGAATTGAACATGAGAACACGGATCTTGAATTTCATCAACACCATTTTCATTACATTTCGTCATTATATCAGAACTATTCGGAAAAGCCATCAGATGATTTGGCAAGGTCTCCACCTTACTGGATGGCCTGAAGAGGCATGTTACACAAGCACATATGCGACCCAGTATTGTATGAACTACTGACTACATCGGTGTTACTGCACAGTTTTCAGTAAGAATTCACGAAGCGGTGTCTTCTGATAATTCGAAAATAAAGTTAAAAACTGCGAATGGCGGTGTTAGTAACCGTGTTTTGGTACTCGTTGGAAGCTGCCATCATTTGACAACAACACAATAAAAAGCAACACATGGTGCATCGATTTTTTGGGACACTGCTTACACTGTTCGAAAATTTGCAAAACGAAAAATTGTTTAGTTCACAGTGTAAACAAAACAGATGTGAAGGAAGCCATCTAAGAACAATCGTTACTCACTTAATGGTATTCATTACGCCCTTGGATACGGTCACTTTGTGCCCGAGTAAATAAAGTGCAGTGATTAGATCGGTCCATTGAACCAGTTCACCAAGAGGACCCCCTGTTCGAGGACACCATTGGTATAAGCGAAAAGCAAAGCCAAAAACTATTGCTTAAAGTACCGAGAAGAGTGAGTGTATATATTCGGTGGAGGTCAAAAACTCTTAACATTTTGGCTGATGCCACATTTGTCAAATGTTTCGAAACCTAACTATGTAACCGATCCCATTCACGAATTCTAGCTAGTGGAATCAGGTTACTTCACTGGAAAATCATGCCGATGGTGGGTGGGGTGATCACTGACCTCCATGTAAAATGTCCGGATAAATTCCGATGCGTTGCTGTGGTGCAGCTGGCAGGGTCTATGCAGTATAAAACTCGGTAGTTGGACCCATGCGTAGGTTCGAGTCCCGCTGAATTGGAGATTTTCTCATCCAGATCGATACTGCGCAAACATCTCTAGAGAAATTCAAGCCATACTAGCCTAATAGCTCCAAAAATAAAATAAAATTTTAAAACTCATTAATCCTAACACAATTTGAGCACCCGGGTGAATGCCAACCAAACTTAGGTAACCCTGTTACACCATCGAGTCAGTTACGAGACTGTGCCAACTGAGGGCTATCGGTCACTTGTTAAAATGACGTAAGCAAATGGCATGGGTCACATTAGACATTTTGTACCCTAACTATGGAAACAGGAGTTAGTAATGAAAAACAAGATTCACAAGCCTTAACTTCGGGACACTTCTTTGTTCACCCAAAGAATGCCAAGCGCGGAAAATCGAATTTCATTAGCCAACATTTATTGTTTTATAATTTGTCTCCATCAATCGAATGTGAGAAGAAATCACGAATGTCTAGGCGATAACTAACATCCAATCCCAGCATACCTGCATATGACTCGTTTACAGGAATTAGCTAGGAACAATTAAGATGATAAAATATTTCGGCGTATCCAATGATTGCAAGCAAAACGAAGTACTACATTCGGCAACGAGAACGGAATCTAAGCATTGCTTATCTACTCAGTGGTTTTGGCGGAACTTGACTGAGCCATTTCATTTCCTGGGGATCTTTGCCATGAACCTCCCGTTGAATGACAAAGCTGAGCCGGTCTTGTTGAACGTGTTCCGTCGGCTACGTACATGATTATGAAACTTAAGGTCAAATGTGTGGCATAGCGCAATATGGTAGCATGTGAGTAAGGATATGGATAGCTAGCAGAAGGTGCTGCTTTCTTTTGCTCAGGATTCAAACATTCGAATTTATCATAATTAGTCAAAAAAATGAAACCGGACGCATTTAACGAGATCAGCTCAGCTTTGTCTTTCAACGTGAGGTTCGTGGCAAAGATCCTTCAAAATGAAATGATCCACTCGAATTCCGTGATGATGAACACAGCTTGGATTGCATTTCTTTAGCGTTCTCATTATCATCTGAATTTTGGATGCGCTGAAGTCATCTTACCTCGTCCTTTTTCAGTCATGATTGATCGTGATGAGCTCGGTTCACCCCAACTCATTTGTTTGGCTAGGTGGAAACTGTGAGCTACGAGTTACATCTTTATTTAGTGCCTTGATGCCTGCATTACGATTATGGTGCGGTCGCGTCCGGTGTTATCAGAAATGAAGTGGGTAGTATCCGTCAGCGTATATCACGTTTCTAACGGATAATCATGTTTACTCAATTATTCAAAATGTATTTTATATGCATACGATTAACTTTGGCGTAGGGCAAGGGAAAATTAAAACCGAGATGAGATCTCGGTTTTCCACAGACTAATCGCATATCTTTTCGAATTTTTACTGAATTTGTTACTCACACAAACAGCCATCAGCGATCGTTGTTGTTGTGCAGCTACATGAAGAAGGGAGCTCAAAAATGAACTTGAGTAAGGCTCAAACTATTCTGTAGTGATTTGATATGACCAGCAGCAAGCATGAACAGCTTTCTGTGAGCTCGAATGGCTGCAGATGAATGGAAAAATTGTTATTCGAAGTCTCGATATAAAGGCCCTGATGGTGTAGTCCCGAATAAACAGGATTATCTATTGAAAGTGTAATATCTACTGACAGCGAACACCAGCTTCATCCCAAACAACAGTGACCATGACCGCACCATAACTGAAAATTGAAGCCATTGAGTTTGCGATCTGACCGAATGTCAAATCACCAAATTTTACCGACTCAATTGGGTCTTGACGGGTTTGAACATTATGATACAACCTTGAATGAGCCGTGGATCTCTCATTACCGAGCATGTGTCTCAACCAATCAGTGTAGGCATCAGTGCATATTTTTGTTAGGATAAAAGACTAAGGATTGCCGTTTTCTTCTGGCTACAAACCATTTCATTTCTTTTAGGGCATCCTATGCTGTATGGACAGAAATCACGCATGAAATTTGTTCGGTAAGGAATTGAACCACTGGTTAGTAAGTGCTTCAATCACCACGTAATGATAATTTGTTTGTAATTCCCATGTGAGCTGGTACGTAATCACCATGTGAGTGGATTTGTTTAGCACAATCACTATTCCATTCCCAGGTGATTTTAACGTTTCGGTCGTGATATCTAGTTATAAAACGACTTAGTAGTAAATGTATTTCACTGTACGTGTTCATGTAGGCATGCGAAAACACCAGTATAGGATTTCGAAGAACTTAAACAGTCGGTCGTGTATACTTGGAATGGAACATCCGGTAGTAAACACTTCAAGAAGGCCGCCTTATTCGGCACCCGAAATGCACAATGCATAAGGTCGATCAAGTACACCAAACAGACGAGGGTCCCGGAGATAAACGGTCAAAGAAGGTGATACACGGGAAACATTTTGTCGTAGACAGCAACAATAAAAGATTTAATGTAGTCAAATTTTTCGGCCGATTAGAAATTATGAATTATCTGCAGCCTTACGGAAGATTTTGTGAATCAACAACTAGTGATAAACATGCAACATCGGAGCATGCCAGTCATTCATGAACGACAGTTCAAATTCCACATATCCTAAACAATAGCCGAAGACGATGGGAGTCAACTATAGACAGTATAAATGCTATGTTAACGATACACATTGCGTGATAGGCTAATCGGCAAAAATAAATCCGTACTGTTCACCGAAATGTTGTTTGAACACTTTTGAAAAAGAAACAAAAAACGAAGCAGCCAATTTCAATGTCTGTGCAAATCGTTGGGGCGTGAACTCAACTGAATTGTCCACACACAGAAAATTTATGTAGAAATGTTAGTGGAGCGAATTCAACAGTTTCATACCAAATAAAGTAAACAAACCCCAATATGTTGATTGATCGACATATAAAGGAAAATTTGGGCAGAAGATTTTACAGTCGATGAGAGTTATTGGATAAGACAACGGAATGAACAATCTAACGAAAGAACTAAGCTAGACATGGCGGATAAGAAGCCGATTTGGACTTTAAAATGCGCGTGAAAGCAGATTTGATTTATTGCCTATTATTCAAGGTCATCGATAAGATATTTTGCTCAGCTGAGTTCCGAGTCCTGTTCAAAATGAACACTGTTTCGTGCTAACATCTGAAAGATAGTGTGCCATATTCTGGGGCTTTATTCTGCTCGCAACTTCGTAATTTCTAATTCGTGAATAATTTTATGCGTATACATATATCGGGACACGCACACGCAAAGCGCAGGGCATATTTCAGCTGTAATGATTTATCATTCTTCGAAGGTGGATTAGGATCCGACTTGAAGTATGCTCCGTCCGACGTTATTACTTAGTTAATCCGAGAAAAAAATGCTTGCCTTTTTGGGCCATATTCAGTTAATCGGATCTGACGGCGACTGGAATAAGTCGGCATTTATTTAAATGGAGGATCGTACAGTACAAACAAAAAAGGAACATTTTAATTTTACTGTGACGACGTGCATATTGAGGTGTCCTGCAGTCTTCGCTCGGCGATTATTTTCCAGATTTTCGTGCAGTCGGATCACCTGATCGTGCCATCATTCTCCCAATCATGAGTTCGAATCCCCTCACAACATCCAAACATTTCACTATTTGCCAGTTTTCCTATGATCAGGAGTGGAATTCAGAAACTTGTTGCATAGTATATAACGGGTATGAAGAGTATTTCACTGCATCGTATTTCATGTGATGCAATTGGCTGAATGTAACTAAGTGAAACAAAGGCTGCTGGTCACGGGACCGAATCGTGACGAGTGGCTAGATGGAATTGTGATTTCCATGACCACTTTGTATGATCCACAATGTTCGTTCACTGGAAACAACATGCAGTTCCAATGAAGCGGATACGCCAAGATGTGTTCCGCCCATTTGTTTGATCGTGTGTATGTGCTTGTGGAGACTGGAATAATGTGGGCAATGTTTTTTTGCTGAGGTGAGCCCTGTCAGTGGCAAGTCGTGCGTTGTCACATTCATATATTGTTTTGGGTGAAGATAATGGTCCTGAATGATATTCATACTGGACATTGGTTCATGTTAGTTTCTGTGTTTGTTATACATTTCGGCTTAGTTCAAATGTGAATCCTATCGAACGGCACAACGCAGTATGGTTAATTATGTCTCAATACTATTGAGACCCGACATCTCAGGCTCGGAGATCGCCGCTTATCCTGAACAGTTTTCAAATGGACCTAAATAACTAGGCGTCCTGAACAACCATTGATCAGGTAATCTCAATTGATTCGTAACGAAAAAAAGGGTAGATAACATCTACGGTAATTTGCCACGGAAATCTCCAATTGTTATTTCCTCTCGATCGTTATCACCTGTTCCCACGAACTCGTGTGAGAAAAGCCAAGTCAGGCAGACATAAAAATAAGCTTATTAATCAAAATAAAATGGTTTGTTTATCTTCCATGATCGATTCTTCTGCCGGCTAATTCGGTCCATCGTTGCTCACTGGCATTCCCATATGGTGTATTTGTTCAGATTATCGCATAGAATTAATCGGTGAGATATCATCACAGAAGTGCAGATCTTAGACCAGGCAAAAGGATAAACTAACATAAACTTCACTACATTTATACCACTGATTGTCTTCTCGTAATGGAGGTATTCTCACCAAAATATAGGAACGAAGAGAAGTGGTCAACGTGGTTCATCAGGGTTAATTGGCAATCAGACTGGGAAAAACGGTATAACCTTGATTCCAAACCAACCACGGACATCCGTGGCAGACGGATGCAGCGAGGACGCAGAAAGTTTGGTTTCATCCGAATAGGCCTAGACGACTGCTAGACTATCTTGTCCTTCTTATGCCTTGTAAATTAGACCCCTTGAAAAAAGACACCCGAAGTAAACCTTCCACTTTGATTTTGGTAGCTGGATAGTTTTACGCCTACCGGAAAACAAAGAATCTCGCAAATAACAGATGACGTGAAAAGAGAACAAGAGATAGTAAAGGAGTAACTGTAACGTAATAAATTAAACAGAACAGAATGGATTTGGACAAACAGTTTGCAAAATGTGACCAAATGAATTATTCTCTTATATGCGATGGCCGGTGTTGGAGACTCCCGAATAACAAGGCAGTTTGAGTGCCTGCCAAATTGTTCCAAAATGGCCCACGATCTCAAGTAGCTGCTGAATGACTCCGGTGTCACTGAGCCAGAGCCCAATTAAGTTACAAGATATTCCCGATTTCATGAACTATTGTGTAGCCGTATGTCGGACGAGTCATCCAACTCCAGATTAACAATGTTGCTTCAGGACTGAATTGGCTCGGGGCCAAAACTTGGCTATACTGAAGGAGAATTAGGTGAAGCGGATATGTTTAATTACACGGGTAATCGTATTTCGCCAGGTGGTCGTATAATATAATAATAATAATGCGTTTAGGAACACGGAACTCCCAGATGGTACTTAATAACGCAATGCATCAGTGGCGTTGGCATGACATTCGCTCATCTACCAAAGTTAAGTTTACACGGCGGCAGTAAGGCCGGTGCTGTTATAGGCCTCAGAAACATGGTTATTGAGGGCAAATGCCTAAAGACTCACGGAGTTGGCAGAGTTTCGTCCATAACTCAGAGGTTAAACGCAAGGTGCTGAGTCCTAGGGTTCAGTCCTTAGAAGAGGCACTGAATCTTAATGGATAAACTTTGCGGATGCCCACAGAACGACTGACTGGATGTACGCTGTTCTGTGACACAGTTAATTGCTGGAAGCTGATTCGAGGTAGTCGGTAGATGACATGGGTTGGCTCGTGTCTGTTCAGCTAGACTATCGGGTTGGGGTCCCCAAGAGTGCCGCAAGCGTTGGTTGGAGACAATAGGCAAAATAGCTCAGCGCGACAATCAATAGAGCTCTTATATTCGAAACTTCCCCTCATCCATTTAGGTGTGTAACCTATCAACTTACAGTCAATTTATCACTAATTATTCTTCTCTTTCTCTAATCTGAATAGACAGTGCTCTGAGGTAAAGACAAAAAACCACCGTACGTAGGTGCAAGGTCCATGGTTATAAAAATAAAATCAAAAGAGAAGTTCTTTTTCAAGACACAAAAACATACTAGAGAGCAGTATAGTGGGAGAACGAGAAAGTGTGGAGTAACAAACTAAAGAACGAGCATATAAGGCACTGTGAGAATTCTTAGACGAAAGGACAAATAAGAGAGTCTGAGTGTCTTGAGGAACGTAGACTAAACACTAAGATCTGGTACCTTATGTTTAGCTTTTAAGTTATTAACAACACAAAAACAACCGAGTTCAAACACCGAAGGGTTTCTCACATTCGCTGTCAACTGTTATGTTTCGGAGCCGTAGAATGGTATCGACCTCACTGTTACTGCGTTCACTCGACCTTTGATCAATAATCGGATGTCAAACCGAAAGCCCCAGGTGCCTGAAATTGGCAGACACTACCAGATCTTCATGTGTGCGCAAAGACATCTCATCCGATGTACGACCATTAGGTTAGATACAACTACCTAAGTAACTATATCGATCTGTCCAAATCACTCAGCTGTTCCAGACAAGAACAAAGTTTGTCTTTGGGCAAATCCAGCTTAATCGTGCAATAAGATTTTACAATTTGAACGTAAAAACATGCATCCCAAACATATCTATACAACCGTTCATGTGATCGAGAAAATTCCGCATATTACTTGAATCTTCACTCAGTAGCGCAGCGTCCGCATATTTTAACTCATATAGATCCCGCCTAAGCAAATATCAATACCTCTATTCTCATAGGGGGATAGGGCTATCTACATAAACATTTCGGTAAAAAAAATTGGAAAGAAAAAGTGGAAGGGGCATCCTGACGAACACCACTTATCGTAGTGAACTCGGGTGAAAGATTGCCATGAGTCAGAACTCGGCTTCGACTGCTCACATGCAGCCGTATGCTAGCTCACAACCTGGTACACTCGTTGGTGAGAAGTACCGTCGAAAAACTACACAATCACCTGAGTCCAATGCCACTTCCTATTTAGGGAAAAGCAGAAATCGTTGGTCTAAGGAATATGTACCCATATTCTGAGATTTGACGCAAAGTGAAAATTTGGTCAGAACTAGGTTGGTTCTCAAATACCAAAAATACCAAATAATTGGTGGAGGATAGTAGCAGCAAGCAGTTTGGATCTAAATGCTTACTAAAGCAACTCGTTTGATCGATTAACACCAGTTCTTGGGAACCCGCTCTCTTATCGAGGATGATCTCAGAAGTTTGGTTGCCTATGATGTTAACACTTCACCACCGCCCTTCAAGAAGGACAGAGGCGGCCCATCTGGCCTGGTGTAGACACCGAAGGTTGTTACACAAGCTGCTCGGGGGGATGTTTCTGAGCGTCAGTTGATATGCGCTTAATAAACAAACTTTCGACTACGATCAAAAGATCTGGTGAACAGGCAATGAACGTCCTCTCGAATGAACTTACCTACCAACTCCCGGGACTGGCTGTTCACTTGGCGATTTTTTGGATAATCACCTCTAAACCAGCTCGGAGGAATGCCAGAATTTTTCAGGATCATATCTACGTGAAACATTACTGTACGGTTCATTGTGACCATGGGGGAGCACATTAAACGATAGTCCACCAGTGACCATATCACGAAACGTACCAGATTCCGCAGAATGTACGCTCAATACAGCCTGGCCAACGGGTCATGTCTCAAATCCAGTAAGAGGCAAGCTGTCTAGAACTGTCAAAACTCATTTGCCTTATTTTTGTCAGACTTCTTTAGGTAAACCAATGCATGCTCTATTGTCATTTCGTAAGAGAGATCCGAACCAAAATCCCACAGAATAGGAACCAGAGTACACCCAAATAGCCCATACCATCGTAAACAGAAGACACTTTGGCTCCGTAATGCTCAATATAGGATTGTGTGAATTTTCTGGTGACAATCATTGTCGTTAGAAGTGGTATTTCGTTTATCGCGGATAACCCTTATTAAATCAGTTTTTCAGCTGACTGTCGCATTGGACTGCCTAGTTTCTAACTTGATCAACACTTATTGCTGGTGGCTGCCCCCTATTGTGCTGTGTAGTCCAACTCGTCCAGGTGGAAAGAAACGAAGTATGGATTTCATTCACCAGCCACCGCGGCATGATTCACGCTAAGTCGATTGTGAAACCTGACTTGAGAATAAATACTGGAGATAACCAAAACGTTGGCAAATCACAACCGACAATGCTATCCTTGCAATCTGCTTTTGGGAAGATTCAGGTTAGACTGCAATTGTAGGTCTCATTAGGGATCTCTGTGACAGGATCAAAAATGACTAAATCCTGAAACAGATTGGGTAACAACAATTGGCATTGGGAAACATCGTGATTGGAAAGTTTGTGCTCGTCGTATCTCAGGTCGCATTGAAAATGTCGTCTCGAGTGGTGACGAAACGTTCACGACCAAAACATCAAACTCAGGGATCAGAACCCCGTGAAAGCCGTGGTTAGTTCATTGCAAAATACGTTCGCAGTACAATTAGTTATTGTATGAGACAAACACTATTCGCAAATACATTTCTAAAGATGTGACAAAACAGTGCCATATCCTATTGAAATCGAGTGCGGTGGATAATCGACGCTAGTGAATTTGGCGTGGATCCTTTGCGATATATCACTTTGCAATGAAGTAGTACTAATAACAGTAATAATATCACGATATTTCTATACTTTTACCTAATTAGTGCCATCTTTCTAAGAAAGACCCATCGATCAGGACAGTGATCGGGAACAATAGAACTTAAACACAGGGCTGCCAGGTATGAAGCCCAGTGTGATCTTCCAATCCGCGGAGGCGATGTTTTGGGTTTGAGCATTTGGTATGCTTTCTTACGAACTGAAAATCATCTCGAACAGATTGGATAACCTAGTCAAAAGCAAATATTAAGTTTGGTATTTAACAGTGGACTTAGCACTGGTACTGCAAGATGAGTTAGCTTATAAAGTCAAAATTAACCCCACTTTTTGTCCGTTCGTAGTGTCTGCTTATTTTTTGATAACGTCATTCTGACTAAACAGCCTTTGTCTAGAGCAGAACATGTTTTAGAGCGGGTAATGTGAATCAGCGCAAAACAACCGGCGGGAGTTCGGAATTTTGCATGATTTTCGTAGTTCCTGTTTAGCCGAAACATACACTGATCAATTGCGATGGGCACGATGGGATAGCGGGAAAACAAGGCAGAAAAAGCAGATAGTCTGAAAGTGTCCCGGATTCACTATGCCATATGTCATCTCCTATGCACTGGACTTTTACGTGATCCCACCCAATGGTTCGTCTACGGGTAGACGCAGGAAATCATACTCCGATTTCTTGATCAAATCTAGCAGCGAGTAGGGCAATATGGGGATTTCATAGCCCACCGGATATCAGTTATCGATCGCTCATTTTGGATGCTTTTCAGAATAGTCGAATAATCGAGCGTCTAAGTTTCGTCGAGCCCGTGGTTTGCCTGGGCTCACGGTTTACCCAGCTTTGTCGGACAGACCAGTTAGGGTCATTCTATCACGTGGAAAGTACTGGGTGTTTGCTTTCACCCCTCGCTTTATCGGAATGATCTTCGTCACAACACGGATGTGACTTTGAGGTATCAGGACATTAGTATGGGCGTTCAGATCCAGAAGCGGTCTCAAAACCTGAGATATTCATTCCCGACCATGCTGAAGCATTCGGAAGGCCTGTCAGCATGAGCAGAAGAAGGCTTGGATTTCAAACAGACCTTAATGATTGCCTCATAATCCATTGATACCTGGTGTGCAATAATATATTTCTATTTGATGTTACCATGATTACGTGCACACGCGCGCAGCAAAAGAGGAATTTGTGCAGTTGGTTTGGACTTGTATTAATTGGCACACATGAGCCATCGGAATGGGAGCAGGAAGGCTAGTAGGGATTAAAAGGGTATCTGTTAAATTCGTACAGCAATTACTGGCGCCCAAAGCCAATACACTTCAGACAGACGAACAACAGATATCGACCAGTGTTTACTGTCGCTTGCCTTTTATGTTTGTGTGTATAGGATTCATCGATATGGAGCAGACCACTTATGGATGACCGTCAACGTTATCGTTCATTTAATAAATTAAATTCATTGACCACTCACCTTTATTTATCTCCTCTTCAATACCAACGGAAGGTTTCAGAGTGAGGAAACCCAAATGAAGATGAATCTGTGAAAATTAAATGGGAAAGTCTAATGTAGAACAGATTTCATTCAACTGAGCAAAATTCTCTATCTACTAAGATCCGCTTTATTTCCCAATAAAAGTCCGTAGTGCTACAAATGAACATCCTATTCTGAATCTTATTCGACGCTTTCCCCACTCTCACTGTGTCGGACGAGGAATGATAAATCTGTACTAATCAAATTACTTGTCATGCCGTATGAACACATAAGTAAACATGAGGGAACCACGAAGATATGATGTAGCTATTCCACTCTTGTTAAGAATTATCAGTAGTTTATATCCACCGCGTCCAAAATGGAAAGAGAACACTGGACAAACTCCTTGGTACGGTCTCCAGTACACAAAAAGAGCAGAGCTCGAAATATATTCAGCCACTGGATGGCTATCTCACTTCAGCCAGGTTGTTTTCAGTTCAAAATGACTTACGGGGGTTTTCTAGAAGTCACTGTGTATAAACGTAAGTAGTACAGTTGGCACTGAGCCATCTAAGCGCATCACATCGTTTCCTAGTCACAAACTAACCTGTTGGAGACCAATGTTGATGGTTCACTAAGTGAAAATTTTTGTTCGAAGTTATTCACTTTCGGGTTAGAGATCCAGCCGGTCGCTCACTACATCTGAGTAGGCTCAGTGATGAGTCGGACGACAATTGCACAAAATGGATCAATCCGAGAAGAGACTAAGTAAATATTTATTTCTCAATCTGGTACACATTTTTTGGTCACGGTAAAGTCCAGAGCGGAACTGTTCGTCATTTTCTATCCACCATTACACCGACGCTGTAGCACAAACCATGCTGCTTGCATTCAAAACAGGGTTTCGATTTATCTATCTAGCATGAAAGTATCACTACGCAAAAAATGAGAGCTGACTACTATTAGGGCCTAGATTCGATCAGAACAGTTGGACTGTTTGTTACGAAAGTACAACAACCACCGGGCAGAAGTGTTTTGGACATTTTTTTGGCATGTTGTAAGTCCACGCATAAAACGCCTATTAGCTATTTTGATTTTCTACCGATCAGTACCCTATCCCAACATCATCCTGATACCCGGAACTCAATTTCATGAAACTGTACACATTGCGGCGTCCGTAACAAAAGCAAATGAGCATATCAAAAAAGGCAAACAGACAAACAAAAGGAAGATCAAGAGGATGAAAAGCAACAATTTGTTCTGGATCCAATAGTTCTGCAAAACCCCCGTAAATTGTCTTCTCCTCGACTGACGAGGAAACGCGTGCAATCTAAAAACCGAGCTGAGCAATCAGAAATGCACGAAAAGTGTTGCTGTCGATAGGACTGCTATTTAGGGCAAAGCCTGACATTTTGCACTGGGGCAAATCGATCCGCTATTGGCAGTTTTTCCTAACTGATCACGATGACAGGAGTTCAGCTT
The DNA here is from genome assembly GCA_008360955.1 of Fasciolopsis buskii. Classification (NCBI taxonomy): domain Eukaryota; kingdom Metazoa; phylum Platyhelminthes; class Trematoda; order Plagiorchiida; family Fasciolidae; genus Fasciolopsis; species Fasciolopsis buskii. Next base: position 70,794 of record LUCM01002086.1, on the reverse strand, counting down.
AATTTTGTATGATAATCTGCAACTCCGGTGGTAGCCAATTGGATTTGCCAGATGTCAGTAAACACTTAGGTAGTTGAAGTGCATGCATTTACTTAATTATCTGTCGACGGAATTGAAAAGTGCTATGAACGTACAATTTTCGCGTGGTTTTAGACTAAATAAGATGGCTTATTCTGCAGGGTTGCTACTTGTAGTTAGTAGTGCATTGTGCTTTCATGCCTTTCAGACTTGTCTGCATGATTTGCATTTCGGCATATAATGGATACGCAGTCAGCTTCTTAACCATCGTAATCGATTCATTTAGCCCGCACGTTAGACGATCTAAAACATAGCTGCTATAGACTATTGCCATCTTTGAGGAATAATTTCAAGGCGAAAAAAAAATAAAACTAAACAGGAAATAACAATGAAAACAAAGCGAATGACAAAACAACATTTTCGGGCACCTACGTCACCGATTACGGCAGCTAAAACTCTTCAACCTCCTAAATAGGTGGGTGGGATAGGGGATGAGGTCAAATGTTGTAGATATTATGCCAAAAGTCTGGCAGTTATTGAGATATCCCCAAAGTCTCTAACACTATTTGCGTACGAGATTCTCGGAAGTAAATGGCGTGGATGCCTTTGTTGCATCCTCATCAAAGGGTGACCATAACTGGGCAAACGAAAGAGAATTCCGGAAGCCTAATAGACGTACGTTTCGAACTTATCGATCACATCTCTCTGCAGTGGATTACGGAACAGCCAGAAATTCCGTAGACTCATGATTTCTGTCCTACTAGGTTTGAAATAGGTGTTCGACTGAGTCGATCATGCACTTCCCTTGCGTTGCCTATCACCGCAGCTTGTGCCAGGAGAATTAGTTACTCATTTTCAGACTTCATATATGAGCGCCAGGGGTCAATTTCGAGTTTACTGTGATCCCCTAACCGAGTTCACCATGTTCGTTAAAGTTGCTCTTTTTAACAATTTTTATCAAGTTGTTTTTCTTAAAATACTTCTAGAAAGAGCCCTTTCATCACGCAAAAACAGCGGACAATTTTGTACTTCCGATCGAAACATCATATACAAGTATGATTAAAATTCTTGACTTCGGCTTTGCTGGTCATTGAATGTTTTGAACCTTTGATATGTGAAGTACCGCGAGACGATTCTTTTGATTCAAAATTTTGTCGACGTCTTCCACAAGAATAGTCGTGTGAAGAAGAAAGGTCTGGCAATTTGAGTGGTTGCAACTCACTAGGTGATCTATAGTGTGGACAAATCTCATCTCGTTTTAACAAGGCTTGATCGATATATGCCCGTTTGGGGATACCTCTGGCGTCGGAGTGGCATCGACTAAAGGTCGAATGTACACTGCGGCGGTACCACTAAACTTAGTCCTTGGCTCAGGAAAATGGCCGTCGTAGATAAACCACATGGACCAACTTTCGATGTTTCAGCATCCTTCGGTAGAATAAGACGGAAGATCTTCATTATTAATTCTCGAACTAGCCATAAGGTACTGGATCACGGACTCCCATATGCAAGGCAGACATTAAATAATAAGTAAATAAAAAGCCTTTTTGGATTACACGCTTTCCATTAGCGCAAAAAGATGTCTTCGGCGTACACCCGCGGTAAAGTAGTTTGGTTACAAGATCAATGGAGAATTGGCAAGTGAGCCGCAACACTTGAACTGTCGCCAATAAGACGTGTCAATCCGTCCAACTTTGGGGCTTGGGATAATGTTCCTCAATGTAACAGTGAGCAATGTCTTGGAATTCGATTATTTAGTTCCTAATTTTCCCTTGTTATTCTCCGTTTATTTTGATTTTGAATCGATATTTCTGAAATCGAAAGTGCATCAACTATCAACATGACTTTGATGATTTTCTATGCTCTGTTAATGCGTTATTTCAACTCGATTTTATCTATTCCCAACTATGGTCATTTCTTAAACATGATTAATCTGAGTACGTGCCACAGATCCAATCCAGGCACCAGTCGATTAAGCACGTTTGGTCCAATAAGAACTGATACACAGTGGTTACAAGCGATAGAAGTGATTTTCAATTCTTCTCGCGCTTCATTTTTGTTCGCATAGCTATTTTACTTTCAAAATTTTCCAGACTGATTATTGAATTTTGTTATAATTGACTTGATGGATGCACTTCTGGTTCTCCAAGTTCTGTTTCCATTTCTGTGACAAACTGTTTCTGGTAATGCTTGTCAAGTCCAGTCACACGTGCTCAAAGATGTAAGCGAATGATTCGTGTCAGCAAAACAAACACTGACTGCGCCGTTGAATGAGGATCGTCATTGTATTTTGACCAGCTCGCTTGTGTTCGCCTTCAATCCCAGTTCCGAGTTCCAATTTTGCTGCATGCTATGACTACTGGTAGACGGGCTGCGAAAGTTCCGATTTCCCATCAAGTTGAAGCATATTAGGATGATTCTGTATTACCAATCGAGTAGTCGCCCAAAAATATGCAATATTTAAATCTTAATTAACAACAAGTCGTTTGTTGCTCAGCCATCTGGGGGCGGATTTCCTCGTCGGTCGGGATCCATTTTAAAGTACACGGCCACATCATAAGATGCTTGCCGAAACGGATATTGGAGCACATTATGGTCACTGTTGGTAAACAAGCTATCGGTACCGTCTGCAGTGCCAGCCATCATGGAGGCGATTTGAAAAATCGGTCTTGGAAATTGTCAGATTACACAGTCGAGGAACATGCGAATGACTGCCGACGAAATCTGCATCCATGGCAATAAAAATGTTAAAGCCAAAGATGTACAGCTTTTTGCAGCCGCCTTTGTTGCCATGGTTGCAACAATTACAGACAATAATATTCTGATTTTCAGCCAGCTCGATCTCTTAGTTTCTTTGCTTCTTCTGTTATTCTCCCTTAGCGGCGCTGGCTAATCGGATAAGGTCGCGGCGTTAGGACGCGAATTCGAATCCTCCCACCGCCGATCAGCTTCCCTACCTGGCAACCCTCTTTGTTGGCCGCGGCCCCCTTCCTGAAAAATGATGCATGTTGTTATTTTATTAATACGATGGAAGTAAAAGATAAAAGCATCTTTTTGTCTAGCAATTCCATATTTTGAAGGTCATTTTAGCTCGCAATACTGTGACCACGGCCGTCAGTGTTTCTATTACTATCAATGTATCAAAAGTCTGTTGCACAATAATCGAGTGTCACTAATTACATTCATGCTTCTAACCTATGGTATTTAATATCATATTGTTTCACACTGTTTCAGATGACGTGTGGGAAAATAAAGCCGTTGTATTCTACAAATGTTATCGCAATCCGACAGATGTTACAAAAATACAAACAAATGATCTTTTGATTAGATTTCACCGAGAAATACCTTTGTAACGTCATGGTTTTCGATGGTTCCATGTGCACTAAGGTAGAGCAGAAGAATTGGGCCAAGTTTAGAACGAATATAGCGATCAATTTAATCATACATACTCACATGTAAACAAGTTCGGTTGTACAGATTCGGTTTGACGGTCGATTGATTGGAACTTGCGTCTATCCAGCTCTGGTATCGGTTTAACCCGTCCATCCATTGTGGCCACATACGCCGGATACGTTCGCTCATAAACTGATCGGAGTTTGAGTGCTGACCATCAGTTTTGACCAGTAAAAGCAACTGGTCCATATCCGTTTGAATCTGTTCGGATAAAGCATTACAAATTGAATAATCAACTAGCTAATAAATTAGTAGCCATCGGACAAATAGGTTTTCTGAGAAGCAATGTTAACCAGACTAATCCTTCAGCATTGGTGAGTTTCGACTGGGAAATACTGCTGCATTTCTGCTTGTTATTTTTTGGTGTACTGTACAAATTACAAACAATCTGCACATTTATATTCCTGGTAAATGACGTAATTAATCGATGGAATAACGAAATCTTGGTTTGCCGTCAATTGAATTTCGTTACACCGAATGCTGAAGCAAACAACACAAGTTCGTAAGAACACTAGGCAAGCAAAACAAGCTTTGGTTAAAATCAGGAAATAATAAATGGGTTTCACACAACAATCTTTCAACAGAATCATTGTGCGGAACAGGATGTAATTTTAACGAGCTTTCACTCCCACAAGTATTATTCGAATGACATGCGGAAAGCGCGTATGGGCATACTAGCTGACGAGCAAGAATCAATTTAAGCTATTCATTAGTCTGGTAAAGCACAAAAACCGTATGCATGATTACAATCTAACGTGGCAGCCACGCACAGTAGCTGGATCTGTCAAAACTGAGGGAACGGCACACCCTTTTCGAAATCCTTTGCGTTTGTTTTTCCATAGAATCGTTGACTCTGGAACAAACTAAACTGCCTTCAGTAGCCCACCAATGAAGCCTGATCAAGTCGACGTGTTCATCATCTCGAATAAACGCTGGCAAGTACTAGACAATAGAATTGATGATAATTAATATCGACTATTTCGATTTGTTCTTTCGAGGAGTGAACTGCTAGTGGCAGATCATCGGTTTTGATAAGGTTAGTGTTTGCACGGAGACGTCCGATTCTATCTTTGATATTTGCTATCCTCAATACGCTAAGGGGCGCTTTTGCAAATCCCGGGACAATTCACTTGTGAGATACATTTCCACTCTAAAACAGAATGAAGTCAAACGTATTGACACAACGTTCCCTAACGAAGTCTTGAGCGGCAACAACAGCAGATCCCTATGGTAAGGCATTTGACTGTTGTATGGGAAAAAACCTGTGAAATGTTCTGCTGACGTCGACAACATTAATTAAAAACTCACTCATCTTCCTAATTACACCCCAGTCACGCCAGTTCATGCCAATGATGTGTTTAATCTTCATTATTTTCTTAAAATTACCGCAGGAGTTGGTCCTAATAATTTGTCCGCATTTTTTCTAAGGCGCGGCCTTATGGCTGTGATTGATGCATTATCCTCTCACATAAGTACATCCTCGAGCTTACCATCTACCCGTGAATGCTGGAGACTTGCGACTATTGTTCGCATCCCAAAATCTAGCGGTTCTGCCACCTAAGCCAAAAGCTTTCGACCCATTGTCTTGACGTCTTCCGGTCTCAAACTAATATTGTATACCATGCATAGGCTTATACGTTATTCTGTAAAGCCTGTTGATGGTCTATTTCAATTTGCTTGTATTTTTAGAAGGATCTGTTTTGGATAATGTCACCTCCCTTGGTCATCATATTTGTGATTCCAGCCGCGTATCGATGAAGGATATGCGTTGCGTTTTCGCAGACTAGTAATCCGCAGGTGTTTTGTGGGCATGCGCAAATTATGCCCTTTATCTATTCAAATTTGGTGCCACTTCAAAAGTTCGAACCCCAATATTCAGCACCTTACGGCGAACCTATTTGCTAATAAAATTTTGCCACCATATTCTGCCAACATTACCGGGACAAGGGTGTTCAAACTCCAAAGATATTCGTACATCTTTCCTCCTCGAAGGTCCTGAGTTGAGCCGCATAATAACACTGCTACTGTGTATACTCTACGTAGGCGCGAATGTCGTACATGTCTCAGACGGACAAATTTCAGTCGATCCCGCTGGCTGCTCGAGAACACTTCATCCAATATTCGACGACCCCTGTGGAATATGGTTACACACAAACAATTAAGCTTATCCACTTCACTTAAGTCATTTGACAGTCAGAATGGGGTTGGGCGTGCTTTCCATGAACGTGTTGCCCATATTTTGTACTCTGGATTATAGGAAGTAACCACTGTAGACCGCTTCTTTCATTAATATCAGATAATCACATCGGTAAGTGCAGGTTCTTTGTCAAAAGTGCAATGACGCATCTGAGCCAGCGAGTGCATACAAAGAAAAAATCAGCATGTGAGTTCTAGCATGCGAGAGTGAAATGCGTGAACATGGCAGGCAGTAGAATGCAGTCAGGAGACACGCAATCCGCTGGTAACGGCGTCCGTGATCAAAGTAAGCGGTTGGAGTCTAACTTGCGAAGTCAAATGTCATAATTCATAAGGATTGTCGTCTAAACACCCCTTCAGCCATCTGGCGTTTTAGCTTTGCATTCCTGGTTCTCTATGAATGCGCATGACCAGCGTAGATTCGACCAATTGGTATCGGGTAGTTACGTCCGGAGCATCAATGCAAAACTCTCAATAGTAAACGAATGAGAACGCTTCTTTGGGTAATTTTTGACCGTTGCAGAATACTGATCACACTATAATCAAGTCGATGGATAATCAGGGGTGATAGTTTCACAGATAGGCCACGCAACATTCTTACCAATAACTAGGGTTGTGATGCATTTGTCTCAGCGTCTACAACGTCATATCTTGGGATCCAACCACAAAGCTATGGTCGCCGATTTATTTCCTCCTATTTATTGTACCCTAGAGGCCATGGGCATTGTTCTATCGAGAAGTTGACGTACCAAGAATGCAATTATAAAAGTGTATGCATTGTTACGTTCAACACTGGCAAGGCTTTGGATCACTGAACACAAGAAAATTTTGGGCATTATCTTTAACACCCAAGACGTGTGACTGTAAAGTACATAAGAACATTTAAGTTTCATGAAACTGCATACAACTCCGATAAAGCTACTGTCACGTGCCAATGTATTTTGTTCAATGCAGGAAATCAAATGAATTCCACTAGAAACGTACAAATCACAGTTTACTAGCAGAACTGAATTCTTTTTTTAGATGAACTTCAAGATCTGCATGATTCATCTAAGCTTGCAACTGGGAAATTAATCAATAATAATAAACGACTTCGTATTGATAGCACGATATTGTACCATCGATTTATTAATTCGGTTGCACAAAAAACACCCGAAGAAAAGAAATTTATAAGCAAACCCACATTCACTCTGGAAATCATGAGAGAAATTGTTTCGATCAGTAGACGAGGAATTTCGCCATAAAAATAATTTTATATTCACAATTTTCACGAGCGGAACAAAACACCTCAATGTGATCGGTGCTGGGTGGTCTCAGACTCTGAGCTGACTATCAGCATTTCTTAAGATAATTATAAATTTGACAAAATACAAGTGAAATCTTACTATGTTTCACTGAATTTTCTTATTCTTTCTCTAGCAGCTCCGATGTGGAAATTCGCAATTCGGTATCTTTTCTCTCGATAGTGTTTCCTGGAATTGGTTTGGAAATTGATAACCAGCGGAGCATTCATTCAAAAAGTCATCAAGTGTTTTTTCCACAGTGATTTTGCATCTCAATGTCAACAGTCGACCCAAAGCTCACCTAATGTTGCCGGAGCGTGTTCTTTTGAGAAATTTGAAACCGTTAATCCCCTTGATCAATTTGAGTAGGACGGATAGGAGGCACAGATAAGGAGATGCAAGCATTTCCTATAATCTTTTCAATCGCGAACGTAACTCAAGGCAATTCACGTTAGAATGCAACGAGGAGCAGCAGAATGGAAACCGAACAGCGTAGACCAATTCAGGATAGTGTACACAGGAAGTCGATTGCATAATGCCAGGGCAGGCACAAGTTGCAGATCGGCAGTTTTTTTTTGCGCACATAGTAGCGGCTTAAGTTTATCGATCGATGCAACCTCGTAAGAGGCCAACAGTCTTGGGGTAGGCTTCCGTGGAATCACTTGGAATGCTTGGTCGGGATCAATTTCATTGTCGAAGGTCATAAGATGTGCCGCGGTTACCGCGGCTGGGTTCCTCGTGCTCGCTTTCTGTTTGGACAAAGGCTGAGTCATTTGTTTCACTAACCACTTGGGCGCATGCTCTCCAATCCGTTCACCGAGTCACCAATCCGTTCTGCCTAGGCATCACCTCATCAGCAAATGATCTCGTAATTTGTGAGCGGCGTTATGTCGGGCACCTTAGTCGATTGTATGCTGAGATTCAATCCCTTGGTAGTGCATAGAATGTTCGTTTCACCGGAAAAGTGGGTGCACTTCGGTGCACACTTGAAGTAGTATTTTACTGGATTCTTCAATCACCTGAACTTTTGGGCACACACGAGTCTAGTCTAGTCTAGTCGAGCTAGATATCTCGGTAACTAAGTGGCCACAAGGAATGATACAAAAGACAGTTCACCGCAAAGCAACTTGGAATGAGCAGTACATACATTTCGCCGGCTTTAAACCGGTGGCTTATAAACGGGATCTCTTGAAAGCACTTTTCTATATAGCACGAAATATCTGCAGTGCAGACCAAGCGCCGAACGAAGGGGAGTCCGTAACGGAAACTCTTAGGGCCAACGGATACGCTGATAAGTTTATCAAGATTCACAAAAAAGAACGACCTAAAGGAATTCAAGCCGATTCAGTAGAGAAAAAGCGAGTCGTAATCACCCTACCATTCAAAGGTGATAATATATTCAACCGAATCAACCAAAAACTCAAGCGTATGGTAGAGAGAGTGAAAGGGTTAAGGAGAAGAACTGTCACTTCATGTTGTCTTTTCAAAAATATTCTGAAAGCAAGAAATCCTGTCGCATTAGAATCTCATCTAAATGGTTAGGAGCGTGAATGGATGATAAGTCCATTTAGGAATCGTATGGTGATTCGTGGGAGGATTTTCGTCGGTTAGGAAAGGCCAACCATCAGAAAGAGGACAGAAGGCCCGAAAGTATTGGTTTTTCTTCTCAGCAGTATATCTGGCATACGTATGGATGAAAACATTTCCCCGGAAACACAAGACAGGTTTCGCGGTTATTGCCGCTCTTCACGTGTGCGTACCCGGTATTATTCGGTCACAACCATCCCTATACCAGTGCGCTCCTTTCTTAGTTTCTCACTAGAACCTCATTTGAATCATTGGACGCAATAATACCGGGTATGCAAACATGAAGAGCGGCACTAACCGCGAAACCGGTTGTGTGCCTTTGAGGAGATATTGTTCACCCATCCTTATATACAACATGCTACTGATAAGAACAAGACATTTCAGTTGCATGTGCAATTATCTTTGCGTAACTGCACATCTTCAAGGACAGTCACGGACTGACATTTCTAGGAAGCATTACAACTTATTATGAATCTCATTTCTTTCGAAATGAGCCGTAGGATGGGTGTTTGTTAGAAAAACACTTGAAATTTGCCTGTTTTCAACATGGGCTTAGCGGTTTTCTACCAGCTGAAAGTTTAGCCACCCGCAGTATTTTGGATTAAACGTGTAAGGATGACTGGACAGGAGAGAACCGTCTACGCATACCCGAAAGAGGAATGATAACTGTGAGGGAATCTTGTTCTATTGCGCATGAATACTGTAGACGTGGATACGCGACATTACATCGTCTATAGTGAAGAGCATTTTCGAGGCGTCGGCATTGTAGGATACAAGGCGTTTGCACTTCAGGGCGAAAACAATCAGATAAACAGGAATGAGAAATTCGCGTGGATTAGATGCACATTGAAAGACTATTGCATCTTTCTCCAATCGGTCTGATCATGGGGAAAGTTTCCGATTTTGCAGTACCACTGAAGAATCTTTATTGGATTGTGAACTATGAGATGCGCAAGTTTTCCCACCTAAGATGATGGCTTCGGTCTGTTTTCTAGTCTGTCTAGCTTTATCCTATTTGTTGAGATCCACGCCTGCTCAGGCGTCACAGAGTTGCACGACTAGATGGATCTCAGTCCTCTTGTTTGATGCACAAATACCAGCATATAGATGCAATCTGAAGTTTGTATTCAGTTACTCTTCTCTTCAGCCGATATGAAAGCAGCTTTTGAAGGATTCGGATAAATAATATAGACGACGTTAAAGTGTTACGCTTGCCATGTTTTCATTCTTCTTGACCTTAAATGCCAGAAATGCATGCGTCATCAGATTGGCTCAGTGAATTTCAAAGGAGAACCATACAGAACGACGATTCTTCGGCCTTTGGTGGCCTCCTGCTGTGGTTCAGCAGCCCTTTGTGTGAGCAGATTAAATACAATTTCCTGGACGATCCACAAAGAAAAAGTGTATAACATGCGTGAATGGTGGACCCCTGTCGCGTGACTTGATAACCTAATATGAATTTTGCCAACACAGTGTGTTTATTCGAAACCAGCTCATGAGAGTTTATTTGCAGTCTGAAGAGATTAAGTCACATGCAGAGGTCACTGAACGTCAAAAAAACGTAGTAACAAACCTCGTGAAAAGAAACCGCAAATACTTTTTTCTCCACACATGGTAAATGTTATATTTCAGGAAATCTCTCCTTTTTAAATAGGATTTAATCATTAACGTTGGAATGACAATGTTTGCGCGTTCACGACGATTTGCCAGTCACTTTTCAACCTGTTACGCCAATTCTGATTTGCAATCCCGGAACCAAAATAACAATGTAATTGTAAGGCTGTGCTTGCTTTTCCCCGGATCTTTCCAAAACACTTCACCGTGTTCTACCATTGGGTTCTTTTCTTAAGCGGATTGGAAGCAGACACCTCTTGAATGCTTGATTATAGACAATCGAAAGCTGTAAGAGGCACAGCGAGTTTACATCGTGGAATCTGGTTAAACAATAGTTCACAAATAACAGACAGATGGAGGCAGGCGCATATCTAATGTTGGTTCTCAACTTTTAGGACTCAGACGCATGTTTGGCAATGCTATCTCAGTCGATAAACTAGACACCTGCATCAAAACCCACACACGAGACTGATAAGCCCCCGTGCCTAGTAAAACTCTTGGGATCTGGATACTAATACCAAAATTAGTCGTTGGCAGTTTGTGTCCAATAGAGTGAATGAATTATTTGAAAAAAGGTTTGCAAGGTCAAAAGCAACCTGTCAGAGGCCTGATTTTCTGACCAAACAGCAACCTCAATGTTGGTACTACCCAAAGCGAATGAAGTACAAAGGAAGGGTTAGAAAATATCTGGACTAGTCCTAACGGATTTTGGAGTCAGATCACACCTTCAACCATTCAAATGGAAATGACGGAGGATCTGCAATACTGCAGAAGAATACGCGCAGGGAAACATCTTGGACAGACGTGCCTTAACGATAGCGCTATCCTCTTTGAGTAGCATACGGTCGTCATTTGGTAGCCTATGGCAACCTCGTTATTTTGGAGTTGGCTTTAACTCATGTGGATGATTTTTATAAGTGTAGCGGACCATATCGATCACCTATGGCCGCCTAATCTATGTCCACGTCAGATCGAGGGACAAACACCCTATTGACATGGATGACTGCGGTCAACTGTCCACGCATTGACGATGTCACCTTTACGGATGATGATAATTTTGCACCCAAAAATTAGGATGTTATGAAAATGGTTTGGTGATTACTGATCAACTTTTGGTAGGGAGTAGATAAGGTAGATAGATAAATACATGTTTATGGTGCACCTTCATCAGATAAGGTAACATCAAGCTGGAAATTTAAGGCCCTTCGCCGTCATTGTAGATGGCTCTCAAACTGCAATGTATGACGAAAATAGAGCAGGAATACAACTCGCAATATTTTTATACAGTTACAGTGACCCTACACTAATTGGAGCAAAGTTATCTCAAAATTATATCATGAGTGTCATACGGTGGCTTGTTTTCCAGTCAGCACTCGCAATGATCCTACTGAATCCATCAAACCGACACGACAAATCAGTAACGCTTGACAAAATAAACCGTTTTACGTGTTAGGTCCATACAAAATAATGCGTACAACGCACAATTCGACGAAAAAATCTGGCATTGAAGCCTTGCAGTTCCCTCTAGTTACAAAACCTCGCTTGGACTTTATTCGCTGGGCATCCGATCCACCCGAAGAAAATGTATCAGCCAAATGTTTTAACTCCGCTTTCACAGCACAAATTTTTTTGTTAATACCATGTTTCGTACACAAACGAATGAGGCGAATTCGGCCGGCAGCACATGACCGGTTTCGCGGTAACTGACGTTGTTCTAATGATTCAAATGCGATTCTAATGAGCATACCGTTTTGTCTAAAAGCGATGCGGAACTATCCAACGGCGGCTTTTGATCTAACCTCAGGTCAGTCTGGGAAAGGAATGAAAAAGAAACAACTAATGGGCAATTCACTGGGGTCAGCAAGTGGTAAGGGGAGAAAAATGAGTTGTTCTGGTCAGACTTGTCCACAAATTTTCGCAATTCTGACCCAAAGAATTCGGACCGATCAAAGTGTTCGTCAAGAAGATCGCGTGAGTACCAGTGGGGTTTGTTGCTGCTTGTGAGTGCGTGTGTCTGAACTGGAAAGTATTGATCGAAGAAATCATGATCTCATTGGTTTTTAAAGCAGCCCAAATTCCTGGCCTTCATTAAGGTCTAATCGCTTAGATTGCCATTTACATCCTAAATATTTCATCACCAATCAGGACGATCTAATCAAGCAGTAGGCGTAGTTGATCATTATTTGTAATTATAGGGTTCTTGTGAACAGGTTCAGGCTTCAACATCTTAGCTGTTGCTCAAGAAGCGGTTCGTTTCCACCAATTTAACCTAGTGGAATCATCTTTGGTGTTCCATTGGTGCCTACACATCGTCCAACCTCTGATGCTCTAGCTAGATTTTCTATATATGACTAGCAGACATATTACTGCCTGGCGTACAAACTGAACCCACCTGATCCATCGATACTTTATGGAATACGAAAAATCTTCAAGCATTTCAATGAAAAAAAATGTCATATTTGGACATTTGAAACATTTCCCGTGGTTCTTTATCTTGCAATCGGGATAACTATCTTACCTTGGCAATCGTGTCTTGTGAGTGATTAGTGGAACAGTTGGACATGAACTACAAGCAGAGGAAGAGAACGGGAACGAGTGGAAACGTTATTCGATCTGACTGATGCGAATGTTCAAGTCAGTCAGGTCGCCCACATAGCAATGAGTCAAACACCAAAAAAATTCAAAATGCATCGAAATATGTCCTTATTAAAACACTGGATCATCGTGAATCCGCCCACCCATGCTCGCATGCGATTCGGAAAACCTGTCAACGGCGTCACACGCGGATGAGTCAGCTCGCCAGAACTAATCGATACCCTCTGATTGGCGGAAATATGAGGTATGAAACTATTTAGCGTTCCCATTTGAAAACCTGTTCTGCGTATGTGGGATCACGTATTCTGCGTATATGGGATCACGTGTTCTTTGCTTTGCGGATTCGCTAACGAAGCTCTCGAGTAGGAACGATGTTAACTTAACAGCAGTAAAGTTATTACAACAGTCCAAATAGAGAAAACTTAGCTGGTAGCCTAATGAAATATACAGTCAGTGCATTGCAGAGATATCAAAGATCGACGGATGAAGTGGCAAGTTGCAGAAGGGCACCTTGACTAGCCACCCAAACAGTTTCGTTTTGCTGCTATCACCTGATCGATTGAAAAGTTTTGTTTTCTAATTGGAGTCTTCCTCGTCGTTACATGCGGGAGTAGCTACTTCCACTCAAATGCTTTCTTGAACTTTCTTCTGATCTGGGCTGGATTATGCTTATACATCATGGATTTCCCATTCAACCGAAAATATATGTTGCTGTTGGTTGATAGGTTGTTCTCAAGTGCACCCCTCTGGTTGAAATTTCTTTTCCCTTTCTGTCCCATCCTGAATACCAACATACCCTCTTCGTTCACAAAATTGCTGGATCCATCTCCCCTTTTTTGTTCTCGAATGCTCATTCATACCTGTGTGGTTTGCATTCAAGAGTCATAACTGACCATATTGTGGACGTACATGTCCACACCGAGGGCATTGATGTACATTGCAAGACACAGTGCAACGCCAACAAAACACCATAGGCGGTAGGATTACATACATGAACTCTTCCTGGCCAGCAAGTTCGAACTTAATTACTCATAATCATTACTAATAATCATCTGGTATTGAGTATGTAGTTATTCAATGCCACCCCTGGGTTTTCTCGACATGGGGGCGTCGTTGCAGCTAGCTTATAAATGGCTCCGTCTTTCATGTAACATCGATATTTCGGCTTTTTTCATATTTTTCCACCTTCTGTGATTCTGTTTCTGGGTTATGATTTATGCACTTTAGTAAATAATTTTGATTTAACCTATCTCTCTACCTACCAGGCCAGAGGTAACTACAGGTCCTGCCGAAGTCCATGCAATGAGCGTCATTTGAGCATTTTTCACTCCAGTAGGCAGCAGCATAGAAAATGAAATACTTACCTTTGCATTTCTTTTATCCAGCGAGAACTGGCTAACCGTTTAGATAACACTCTGCATGCTTCGGAACTATCTAGTGGGCTATCATATGTATACCTTAATTTTCGTGCATCACGTGTTCGTTTGGAAGAACGAAATGAGATTAAGTTACATCAACTGAGCGAGCGTATCGCAAAGAATCCAAAACCAATAAACAGTGGTCATCGATGGACTTGCCACTGTTGATCAGCAATATTTTGGTCATTCCGATGTGACACCCAGCACATCCAAAATGAAGTTGCTCTTACTTCATACTCCGAGAAACCCAAGAATTTCCAAATACATATTCACTGGTTAGGTACTCCCTTTAGTCATCACGTTACGGCGTGAAGTTTTGATAAAATGAAAGCTTTACGAAGAACCTTCAGAACTTGCCTGCCTGACAAATGTGAGTTTTAAGTTATTCATGCACGCCAGGTGATTCTAAATGATTTCCTACTGTATGATGATTCACTCCCGTACAAATGAAATCTTCTAGTAGCTTGTACTATGGCCACAAAACTACCAAACGCAAATCATTATCTTTTACAAAGAAATTTACCGAAATACATGAGGATAAGAAAAAGATAAGGAAACTATGTCGGACGGATCTTTATCACCAAGGCTCCAGGCAAATTCCTCAGTAGCATTCTCACTGTAAACATTTGAACGGAGATTTCCAAAGGATCATCGACTGACAACAAGGCGGAGGAGAGGATATGGAGACATGGCGAAAATTCATGCGAGAACAGCCACATCCTTCATACGGGAGAACAAAATGCTCTTCAGCTGCCCGCAATAGATTTCCTTTCCCGTCGTGGAATTAAATCATGTCACTGTCTTCTGAAGAAAACACGGTAAAGGAGCTAGCGATTGAAATCCATACTGAAATCCCTAACGATGTAGATCAAATTTGAGCCACAAAAATGTCGATTCATTTACCAGCTAGATGCTCTTCGTTGCCTACCTCAAAACAATATCCATGCAGTCCGCGGTCAATGAAATCGTTTGCACACTCGAAATAATGCTTCAGCACACGGAACCGAATCCATTCTTGAACAGTATTTGTTCCAAAATAACCAATAGGTGGGAATGTTATATGGATAAATTAATCTTTATTTGACCTTCATGGTAGATTGGCAGGGAAAAGAAAATGCTGAGAGTTGTGTGACGATGTGTAAGTTCATTTTTCCGGAGATAGCAGGTCCACTATAAATTTAAGCATTCGTAGTTCATCGCCTAATCATCGATGTTTGGGCTATGCGAAGCGCCAAAAGAACCGTCGATCAAATTGTCTTGTATTCATTCCTAACTTAATTCCCACGCTTTGCATACTACGATTTGGGCAAACTACCCGTAGCGCAACATGCAAATTAGTCAGCCTTCCCGTACGCACGAATCTCGCAGTATGAAAGTAAACCTGTAAATTTAATTTTAACTTTGAAATTCGTCTCTTTGTTTCTTTCTTTCGTGTTTTCATGCAGTCTTCTAACAAATCTTCACGGCATTTGTGGTCTGAACTAAAAATCGGATCGAGCTTCACGTGATTGTCGATTTCGCCAGTTTTGCTTAATTCAACGTTTCTGACGATCGATAGGTCCCCTAAAGATCCTAGGTCATAATGGTGGATCAAGTTTAGCCTACGGCGATCTGGAGAATCGATTTACATGTACGGACATGTAACGGCCTATGCAAAGATAACAAAGAGGGATGGAAACGGTATGGAGGGTGAGCAGTGTAGATTTGGTTATGAAACCCGTGCGACGGATTCCAATCTGTGGTGAAAATTTGTGCACATATGGGAGCAATGTGGACTGAATCAGTCAAATGGATAAGTTAGACGTAATGTTTACCAATTCATGTTGCTGCCAGCGCTCTGCAGGGTCTTTCGTGTCGAACACGCTTTGATCAGTGCTCTTCGATGACCGTTCCCGATTGGCTGATTGATGACTTAAGACTGTAGGGGCATGGTTGTGAAACGACCCCCCTGGTTTTACAAATTTATCAATTCCTATTAACATTTCTCTTGAAGCTTCTTTATATTTGCTTACTCCAAGAAAGTAAAAATCTTTCTGACAACACCCAGTTATTGCGCACAGGGTTGGACTTGGGCACATAGCACCCTCCCATCAGCTATAAGCGCACACACACACACACGCACACTTTATCCCATCTCGCATATCGGCTTACAAAAGTACATTGACAACTTATTTTCCCCGAATTCTAATTGACAAAGTAAAAGTCAGTTGTGAACACTCGAATTCACTTTGTAATCATACATATATATAAATTTTCTTTATTTACATATCTAACAGCACGGCTGCGATGGCCTGGTCTTGGCTGAAAACCTTTGTACAATTTGTCAGTGTTGAAGTACGAGCATGCAGACACCATCCATCTTGATGAACCCTAATTTAGTAAACTGAATGTCACTTTATTCGTTTGTCTACAGATCAATCCCATACCTACCGTTACTCATAATTGCCCCGGAGCTGTCCAACAGCTCTATCTTCCCCTAAAAATGGAAGCCGTAAGTGTTCACAAACTTGTGAGAACGTATGTTTAGAGTTGTTGTGGTTTTTACTCATGATGCGGCTCGCCTGGAGCGAGATCTGAAGTAAATTACTTCATAACTGTTCAGGCTTTGGCCTCAGTTCACTGGATATTGGTTTCCCCATCTCGAATGGCTGGCTAGATTGAAACAGAGAGCGTTTTATCCCACAATTTCCAGAGAAGCAGCACTGAAATGTTAGTGGATTCTCAACTGTCTCCAACCTATTTTAAACCGACTCCTCATTCTTTTTTATCGGTTCGGACCGAAAGACTTACTAATCCACCGTGTGACGAAACATTTGACAAATCTGTTTATTCGGCATTTTCTGATAATTGGTCAACTTTAGGTCCTGCATCTCATTTAGCTACACTTTTAATTTGTTAGTACAGTTGAAAGCACTGGAAAACCTACAAACAGCGCTGAATGATGACAGCACAATCTCCCTTGAACCATCAGGATTGTGCATGAACGATGGGCCTGTTTGGAAACCCCTAACCGGATGTGTGGAGGGATGCCGGTCTACGCACTGATTATGTCACTTTGGTTGGTCATGAAACGTTTGCAATCCAAACGCCATGCTCAGCGATCACAAAACTTTGAAAGTTCTGTAATTCTATAGGTTGTCGTGTCAACCGAACTAGTGGTTCTAACTCACACGCATGATTCTCCATCCGTACACTGTTGATCACTGGCAGACCAGGTCCAATTTCTTTTGTAAAAAAACTCGTACGAAAACGGATAAAGGTTAAATAAGGTGCTTTTAGAAAAGGCCCGATTTCACGCAGACACGTGCAGATGAACTTTCCGTCGTCCCCGTTGTCTTTATTAAAAAAGAACCTGTTTCCGGGAATTGCAGGGACCCTTTTTAATTTGTGTTCCATTTACAAGAACAAGGGAAATCCAAGTTGTCAGAAACGAAATTGTATTTGCAGTACTGTACTGCGAAATCAGTAAAACAGTGTTATGCCGAATTCCACGAAATGACTTCCTATGTCCAGTTCAGTACCAAGAAACTATATAGAACTAGTCCATTCTTGCTGGGAAGCGTCAGTAACACCTGTCAATCTTGTACTAACCGGGAGGCAAACGTGAGGCGAATGACTGTCAGTCGGATATCATGATTATCGGGCCCATTGGAAAGGTTTTCGTTGGTTGCGTAAAATTCAACACATTGTAAAGCACTTATTTGTTAATGCTTACATGGCCAAAATCTGCTAGCGCATCTAACGAAGTTCAGTAAGTTTCTGAGAGCTTGTCCGGTTGACCCAAAGGTTGAACGGTTTGACTCAATCGTTCATCTCTAGTTCGTGTCCCGTTTGGTGGATGATGGGTACCCACTGATGAGATAGCCGTACAGTACTACTACTACGTTGGATATAGATACCGGAAGATGTATAATAATTCTATGTAGAATAAACTCTGTTGAAAATGGCACTAAACTGACTGTCTCGTGACACAGTGTCACCCAAGGTTTTCTTGCCATAAAAGCATAATCATAACGAATTTATACATTGCTCCCTTTAGCTCGCAACGAAACATCGCATCCTCGTTCTACCCTTTTCTAGCATTTATTGTTCCTCTTCATAAGGATAGTCCGCATACTATTCTAGGTGATTTCAATCATACGTCAACCCTTCCATTGTCTCTTAGAAACATTAATCGTTTCAAAGGACCGTATCTCCTTTCAGATACCCAAATCTGTAAGGAGATTGAAGGAGCACTTTTTCGAATCCCGTAGTAACTCAAATATACCGTATATTTCTAATCTAATAAAAAATGGAGATCCAATATTATCATTCTCAACCCAAAATCTGCCAGTTCCACTACTTAACAAAACGCTTTCACCCCATCGCCTTAACACCTTTTGGTCTTAAACTGACGGAGTGTGCCCTACTAAAGCGCCTGCGTTCTTTCGTATATCCTCTTGACGACCCTTTTCAGTTTGCTTATAAATCTAACAGGTCCACTCTGGACGCTGTCGACTCCCTAATTCACCACATTTGTAAGTGCTTAAATGCATCAATGAAATGTGTAAGTTGTACTTTTCTAGACTATTCGTCGACATTTAACTCAGTACCACAGTCTCTTCTACTCCACGAATTGGAAACATTTGGTTGTCTCAAGCCATTATTAACATGGCTGTCTGATTGCCTCATTAACCAAATACAGTGACACGAATGGACAGTACAACTTCAAAATTGTTGATCAACAACTCAGGTGTGCTTCAAGGTGCTGTTCTTTCACCGTTTCTCTTCTCTACCTACATCAGCCACTTACCAACCAGCTCACCCTGTCATCTGTTTAAATATGCTGATGATGACGTTGCCCTCGCTCAAGGGGTTTCGAACAACGATGATTTTCAAAGTTTTCGCAACAATCTCACTTCTGTTTACGATTTCTCTGCACGAGCTGGTTTAAATCTCAACACATCTAGATGATTCGAATGTCTGTTCTCCCTCTATCCCGGGTAGCAGGAGACTGTCAATAATTAGCCGCGTGTCTCTCATACCATTAACTGCATTTTCCTTCAATCTATGTGATCAGTACTCATTAGCATGTGAGAAATTTGTTCACAAAATGCTGTCAGATCGCAAGCGACAATCTTTTAAAGTGCTGCTCTCATAGTTCAACACGATCCACTTTTCATTCTATACCCTTTCGGATCAATACCTATAGGAATTCCACTTTCCTATATTTAGCACGAATTTTGACAAACCGTGAACTTGTTTTAGCCGAATTCCTGAGCAACCTATCCTAATGCATTTTGATCATTCATCAATGAGTTTTTTTCGCTTCACATTTTTGCAAGATGATCAGTTTGAATGATACAGTGCCAATAATGCAGCATTGTTGGTAGGCGTAATGCACCAACCTTTCGACTAACTTGGGTAGACGAAACGTCGTCGCATAACATCTAACAATAACGCTGTATTATTAACATTTTATCATTCACAATAGAAACCAATACATGGCGTATCGAATTTTCGATACACTCCTTAAGTAGTTTGGTCCCGATATGATCAGTTTTTTTATCCCCATGTTTTTGACTGAAATGCGACATTATTTTTTGTACACAAAAGTTTACACGATACAATACAGTACAGTACAAGAAGTAGTACTTTTAACGTATGTCTCGGTTTTAGTGGTGTGAAACCGAGCGGAACGTTTGTTTCTCCAACGATTATTAGTATCATAGAAAATGTCTCCAAATGCCTCAGCATGGTCTGGGGTGGGTTCCTCAAGCACGCAGCTGGCCACTTTCCATGAACGCCCCTGCAGTTGTTCCCAAGTGACCGATATCTCAAACATTTTCTGCCAAAGAAGTCTTACACATTGCCTTCTCGTAACAGAGATATTCTTAACAGAGTGACAGGACGAAGACGAACGCCCTGTACCCCCACCGGGTTGACTGATCATTCATAATCAGTCTAAGGGAGTTGGTTAAATCGTGATCCCAAATCAACTACAGGTGGCCTACGAAGCAAACGACTGCGTGCTCACCGGTGTCCGTGGTGAAGTGGCGTACTGGACATCCAGGATGTCTAACCCCATCCGAAAGTCGAATGAAATGATGAACAATCAGTCACCGGTCCCCAGTGGGTTACGTGATCCTCCGATCGTCTTGCTGCTTTGTGAGTTAGACTATTTGGTCAATCGTTTCGGGGCAGGTTTCCCTAAGTCGGTCCTATTTTTCGGTTTGGATAATCGGGTAGTGCCAAGTACACAGGTGACTCTTGGATCCCGTTAGATGGGCGGTGATGTGGAGATGGAGAGTAAAAGAATTAGCATATGTTGTGAACTTCATACATTGTTCTTTTCTGTGCTTTGCCTTTTTCGCTCAATGTTTTCATCGTTCACCCTGATTTCGATAGCACACTATGTGTATTCCAATCCGGGCAAAACATTGCGAAAAATGCTGAGAGATAATTTTTTCGAAATGATCCCGCGAAACGAATGCCTAATCCACTAATTTGATCAATCATCGTGCATTTCTTCTGAGAAAGTCAAACAATGTAACTCTTTTAGTATCTTAGAGTAGAAACCCAATCGGTCGCGTACAATCTTCTGCAATGTGTGCGTGGGTGACAATACAGTTTCCACGATGTGCACTTTTCTTTTGAGGTTTGCTAGCTCATCAAATTTGCAAATCAAAGGGATGGTGGTGAAACAGATTAGCCTGAAAATTCTTGATGCACATTCCGTCTAAACAATTAGAAAAAGCTGACTTTCGTTTTCAATAATGCTTATTTTAAACAATTATAGACACGTCATAGATCACGACTTCAAACGCCTGATTGAAACAAACACTGAGAATTTTTGTGTATAACGACGACTGACCCTAACAGAATTGATACTTCGCACTTCTTCGGTTTTTAGTCGTCCGGTACAAATTCCTATTCGTCATGATACTCTAATCTCTGATAGACAGAAGATGAATTTCCAAAACGAAATACGGTTTGATTTGGTCGACCAAAGAGCTTCGATAACTAGGTTACCTGGATAACTGTTCTTTTTTAAAGTTTGCTTGAGAAATAGACCAAATGAAGCAATCTACGACTGCGCAGAAACAGATGACTTACTTGGTACATGGAAGCAAAATCACTGATTGGTTGATTGACTGGCAATTGTGAAATCAAGAAGGGAAGAAAAGAAACAATCTTTTCGAGTCCCTGCAACGCGCAATGTAACTGGGCACGGGCAAACAAAATAAGAACCATAAGCTATTGGACTAAAAGAGCAGAAACCATGACCGAAGAATTTGAAGGTATACAATGAAAACAGACATGAGAAGAGTCGAAAAGTGGTAACAAGAGGGACAGAGACAGAGACAGAGAGATCGAAAAAGTACACCTAGTTGACACAGTTCTAATACGGCTAATATTCAAATTGAAAATCTCGAATTGTTCGGGCTAAATTAAATAGTCAACCAGATTTTTCTGTGTGTTCTAATAACAATAAAATCAATTAAAATCTCTTAAATTTTTTTACTGGCAACTCGGAATCGTTCAAACACTGCTTGGGGAAAAATTGATCTGCCTGACAGAAACAGATGACAGTTTGTTTTTGGACGAATTTGATGTGTAGTAGTTAAACGCAACCTAGCGTTTAGTGAAAATAAAAACATCGTGTAACTGTTTCAGCCTTATTAGAAATCATCATCAGCGCACGGATACCTTGTCAGGTCTGGAATGCAAATCCGCAAAAAACGATTGTTCGCTAGTTTATTCAGGCTGATTTCTAACTGCTATCAGTGTTATCTCATGTAACAGATATCGGCCCATGGTTTTGCACGGTCACTATGATTGTCTCTTACGAGGACTGTCTTTCCTAGGAGAAGTCAGGTTAAAGAGAAATCTGTAAAAATGGCCTGCACCACCTGGATACCTGATCAACTGTAGTAGCACGCGATATTATTTATCAGTAAAATAAGTTAGGGCATAGTATCAATGGATAACGCACCATTTAAAAGCAAAAAGCACCATACAACTGTTTCATGCTTCTTAAGAATTGGCAGTTTTGTGAGTAATGATTTGCAACTGTACGGAAATTGGTGAAGGATTAAGTATTGGAAACGGAAATGTGCCATTCTGGTTTGCCTCACGCTCAGGCTGGTCTGCAGAGAATCGATTAAGCATCTTCTGCTTATGCGTTGCTTATGGATACTCGCAATGCAGATGGAGAAACGACATAGTGCTTCCACTAATTTGAACGGCAGGCGAGGTTCTTGATTAGTCTCGAAAGCAACTGTCCTCACTTGCTGTCGTTACTTGGCGGTCTTAGTTGGACTTAATTGATAAAAAAATATTAACAATTATTTGACTGCAGTATATTTGCGGTTGATATTCCAAAACCTGACTGGTTGCCCTTCGGACTACAACATTCGAATAAAGACCGATCAGTCATTCGGTCAGTCCTACACTAGGGGAACCGTCAAGCTCAAGTTTGTCTCACACTACACCTCGTTGGTGATGCACGTTTACCAACGCGCACAGCACTTGAACCCCGAAACTACTAACAAGAAGGCGCGTTTGTGTTGCAGTTGAGTTACTAGTTAAGGCCTAAGCTAAACAGATTTGCCGAGCCCAATTTGTTCAGATCTCATCCTCACTGGCAGTCAATGGCACCCGACAGCTTCGAAAGGGGATGCGACAAAGGTTCTGTTAACTTCAACCGAATGCTGGTGACCAAACCAGGTCTTCTCTACACCATACATACAGGGCCCCGGTAGCCTGCTTCGTATTTGACGTTCACACATATCTCACAACTACTATGTGCGAGTATCGAGTGCGTTTGATATTTAAAAGCCCGAGTTCAAACCTTGAATGAGATAGTGAATAGCCGTCATTTATTAAACCTTATACAAGCGAAACTCGAATCCGGTGCCCCGCTCCCACCTCTGTAAGGTGAGAGTGACCTGGTAATCTTATTCTAACACGTGAAATGGGCAATCCGAAGGCAGCCAGTCGAACATGCTCAAATTCCCAACCGCTGACTGCTTGCTAGATCCTAACATTTGAATATATCTTTTTTATCGACGTTCCGCCAAGCCTGGATTTTGCTAGCCATGTTCAGCGAATCGTTGAGGCTATTGTAGATGTTCACCGAACAACCTTAAAGTATTCTACAACGATACAAGTACGAAGTGAATCATAAAAGTAAACAAAATTATCTGGCAGAGAGCGCGCGATGGAGACTGTCAGTCGCAATATACAAATACTTAAACCTTTAACCTATTTGTCGATAACACATCAGCCTACATTCTTTGGAGTGAATTTACACATGATAGGTAACAGAATTTTGCACGGACATCATCTCTTCCGGTCCTAGAATGGAAATACTACAAACAAGAACTCAAATAATGAATTTCACCTCAACACGATGTCTCTATAGGTGTGGATACGTATGGCTGCTGAAAAGTGTCGTTAGATGAAAAGCAATGGGGTATGTCATATGATGCAGGCAAATGCCGACGTGTGGGAAGGAACGAATATTTGTTCATCAAAATTTGTACGGTCCAAGATCAAATGTGAGTTATACTCATTACTGATTGTTTTTCTACCCTGAAACGATGTTCCCGTACTCAGTCAGACGGGACAAAAGTGTGCAACAATATTCATAGGCCGTAACAGTCTAATTGAGTTTAGTTTTAGTTTAGACAACACGCAAATATTTGTCTAATCGGTCTGTTTGTGAAATCGATGCTCCAATTCGCCCGTGTTCGTATGATTGTGCTAGTAATTCTCGCAAGTGTTTACCGACTGATATTCCAATTTGTCTTAATGGTCCGTGGTGAAGTAATAAATAATAATAATAATAATAATAAGTAATAATAATAATAATAATAATAAGTGTTCGCAGAATTGGCATCCACATTATTCACCCGGTCAATCCATCTAATCCTGGCGATAGTACGTGGTTGGAAATCTCCAACCGACGAACATCCTCGACACGCATTCTCCATGTAGCGTAACCATACAACAGAACTGATGTTAGCGCACTGCGGCAGAATACACACAACTTATCAACTTCAGTGAAATATCAGGCCCATGCCGCAAGTGTTGCTCGAGCCTTGGAAATACGCGAGTTTACCTCTATTGCTGAACTATCATCCTCCGTCACTCAGATACCGAAGCAAGTGAAGCGATCGAATTTCACTAGTTCCTCTCCCTCTAGTATCAAGTTCAGTACAAATGTCGTTCATACATGTGGAAGCACTTTTCACTCTGGAGATGCAAAACACAGGGCGATTTGAACTACAGACCTCGAGAGTCACTTCAGTACATACTGTACATCTTCCGTGGTTTCGAACAGGGGTGCAGGGTCCTCTGTGTAATCTTGGTCAAACATCTCTCCATTTGTTCGTTCGACATCTACATCTTGAAGACCTCCTAAATCATCCTCCATGATGACGAAACTGAACAAGGATAGAGAGATGGGACACCCTTGTCAAACACCGTTAGTGGTTTCAAATGAACATGATATTCACCTTATACCCTCACGCGGATATAGGTGTGCAAGTACAATGCTCGCAACAGGGTCATTAACTTCGTTGGCTTACCCTTCCGGTGGAGAGCACTGAATAGTGCTGGTCGATCCACGGAGTCGAAAGCAGCTCGGCTACATAAACCCATCATTTTTCATGGTCATTTTAAAAAGCTCACTGTCAACTGACGCTGCAACTGTTGATGCATCTTATTCACTTCCTTGCAGTTAGGCAGCTGGTGTTTTACTCCATTAGGCCACAAATCATTGCAAGATCCAGTGTCCTGGGTGAACGCTAGATCTAGGACCAAAGGCAAACCTGCTGCCGAATGCATCGCCTACTTAATTTAATCCCACTGCTTGTCTACATTGCTGTTCGTCAAGGTTCTCAGTATGTCTGACAGTTTTTGTTCATAGCTGTTGCGAACAGCCGAATCAGACTGATTTTCGCCAGACAATCGAGTTTGTGGCCTGCGTCGATGGCTGTTAAGCTGCTGCAAAATAGCACTAAAATTAACGCATGGTCCAATTTGACGTACGTGGTCCAATACGATCTACAGTTCTGGACAGAACCGCGCCAACGGTAGCTTACCGCAATATGGTCGCTCTGACTCAGACTACCCGTCGAGTTAGAGCGGCACGACACCGTGCGAAGCAAACTGTGTCGGAAATTGGTAATAGGCCGGAATAAGTTACTGTCTGCACAAGTGATGCACTCAGTTTTCCAACCGATGCGTTAAAATCTCTTGCTACCACCACACTGTCAGAGCCTTTGCCCTTCCGAACATGAATGACGAGTTTGCCATAAACTCGTACTTTTGAATATCAGTGCTGCAGCTTGTTGGGCGCATGCCCAGATGACAAATAAACTGCACTTAACACTGCTATCCTTCCGCAGGCCGACTGAATCCTGCTGCCTCATGGCGCACAAGCGACTGTTGACTGGGATCCAGTCTAGAAGGGACACTTCGGCATTCTCAATTAAGTCTATTCCCACCCTGTGTTGACCCACAGCTTGAGCTGCTTGTTCTCCCGAAGTGCACAGGAAATACTTTGACGAGACAGTTGGTGCAGTTAGTTGAATTACTCTACTCTTCTCCAATCCTGAATTCGTGTTTCTCTCACTCAGCAGATATCAATCGAAAGTGAATCTACTGTAAGAGCCAGACAAGCCTGTTAGCCAGCCTGCACTAGAGTGCACAAATTGAAGGAACCGAAATTCACAGGCTGATGAATCTTGAGGAAATGTGAGCTAGCAGATTGGAAATCACCTACAACACTAGTTCACAATGAACCCCTGCCAGTATCAGGCGTGTTATCAATTAGGACACTATGGGCAGACAGAAGGGGCAAAAGGATTCGGCTGTCTCTTATACACATCTAGATGTGTATAAGAGACAGATTCTGAGCAGTAGCATACTAATCTCTATCCACATCCACCTCGCTCGGTGCAATGGGCAGTCCGGTCCTGATTATCATGCGCGATGACCGATGCAGTATGGAATTATTTGTAGGCGTATAATTCATGAGGGTTGATGGACGAGTGCTGTTAGGGTGTCCAGCTGCTAAGCAGAAGAACGAATAGGGTCCTCAATCAAAGTCTTTGGTTCTTACAGAAACCTGTCCACAATGCAGTGGAGTATGGCTGAGTGGAAACCCATCTACTTGGATCAGTTATTTTCCCACTCGTTTTTCCGACTGAGCTACTAACTCAAATCAACCCCGACTGGGAGGACCAGGAGACTATATCGTCGGGCCTGTACTCATTGTCCTTTCACGCATGATTGGATCTTCGGTTTGAAATAAGCCATTCCGTATAGCTCTTTGGGTCATGGAGTTGGGCAAGGCGTCACATCTCGTCAAGGTGCAGTCTCGCTCTGAAGGATAGTGTAAACCGCCATCTGGGAATTATATTTGCGAATGAAATCTCTATATCAAACTTCTTAGCCGCATGGTTTTTTCAACTTGAATCTCGTAGGAACATTGGGTATCAAAAACTTTAGATTACTTTTGATCCTAACAGGTCTGCTTTAGATGGCATCAGTTCCCTGTTCTCTCATCGCGTATAGAAGACCTGTGATGGGTGTATCGACAAAATTTCACTCCACCTTTTCTTCAGCGTTCCCCACGCATTTGGCTCCTTTCCACTCCTTCCCTTTCTCTCGCTTCTACTTCACAATCTACAAACATTCGATTGTCTCCGAATTAGCTATTTGTTTATTTTACCAACAAACCGGAATGAACACGATCGAGGTGGAAAGAGCACCAAACCGCCAGTTAACAAAGCAGGAGTGATTTGGATCAGTCTCCCTTTTCCCAGATTTGTTTTTCACTTATGTCAATGACCCACCAAACAGTTCCGCTTTTTATCTAAGCATGCTCACAATGTGGCGTTTTCAAAAAATGAGCAAAATGGTGATTTTCATAAATTTGCCCGAAGACTTTGTTTCCCACATACGATTTTTCTGCCCGAACGAAGTTAAACCTTAGCCTATCTAATTGCCGTGAATATTTATTACTCTTTTCCGGGTCTGATCTGTCTTTTCTCAACATAGAAACACCTATCCCGTTAGATTTTGTGAAGTAATTACCGGGATACTAACTTACGAGTTGATCATCCAACATTTTTGCCCGTATAAAGGAACATTTGAGGACTAAAACTGGGAATAAAAAAGCATCAGTGCGTTAACAAAACAATACGTTATACTATCTTTCATTTTGCTGATCCACGTTTGTTTTTCTAATTCTTCTTTGTCGTTCCCCTGTTCTTAGTCCAGGTTTGTTGAATAAAGAATTGAAAAACTTCGCCGAGTTCTGATTTTCATTATTCGTGGATTGTTTATATCACTGATGAGTAAATTGGGCGAGCAACATTTGTGTACATGTGAGAAGTTTGCACACAAAGTATTTGCATACCTCTCTCGTCCTACGCGTGCAGGTCACTCAGAGCTTCAGTCACGTTTTTGCAAGTTGAACTTTCTATTCGGTGCGATCCTGAGTGAACATTTATGGGAATTCCACTGGCCCTTACTCCGCACGTATCCGTGTACGAGACGACTATCTCAACAACGAAATACGACTAATCACATTCAGTTTGATAGTTTTGTTCTGCATTTTTGACAGAGTGATGAGAATAGCTTCTCTCCTGTTCTTTTTTTTAAACCGGAACGCAAACGTCTGTGCATGCAAAAGTGTATGCATTGCATAGTAATACAGTATGTATTTACAAATTTTAGGACTACGATTTCCACTCCTTCTCCCAGTATATGATGCGGCTTCAGTGGCCACGAGGTGTGCCCAGTCTACTACAGTCATGCTTCAAGCGTTCCTTAGAAGGCACACAAAATCTTTAGTCCGCTAACCAGAGGTCACAACGATGTCACATGTGTCTCCAGCGGCTGAAACTTAAATTGGTCTTTCTTTGTACGCGACGACGCTTCATCCGATGTAAAATAATCTGGCTTGGTTCAACGGAGAACAGCAATATTACATGATACATTGCCTATCCTTCAATGCCGTTCACATCGTTCTACGATCAAGGGGGTAGACGAAGATGATTCCCCTGCAAAGAGCAAATCTATTGGGGCACACAATGCAATCTTTCCAGGTTCGGCTGCTAGTTCGAGATGACAAAAATCCTGCACATCACTAGATCATTTGGGAATCACTTTAGACCTCTACACTCCACACCCGAGAGTCCCAGTTACACGCAATCGAAGACTGATCACGAAGACAATCAATAGATTCTTGATAAAGTTCTCATTTTTATGGGGCCGTTTAGTTCAACGCACCAGTTGCAAATGCCATTTCAGGTGCACAGTTCACGATCTATTCGCAAAACTGTTGTTCGAATTTGCGGCTTTGTCCAATATAAGATCACAGGCTTTCATTTCCAATACGTATGGAAACTGGATTTCGGATATCTGAGCATATATTTTAGAACCAAGGATTTGCTCCTCGATATCTATACGGCAACTTGCAATTTTCTTCTACTCAATAATGACTAGGCAACAAAAATGAGTCGAATGAAGTACTTAAATCATGTTTGTGTTTACTGGTGTGACTGTAAATCGATTAGATGGATGTTTCACCATTCAGGAAGATGTAAGTACAATCCTGTCTGCAGTTTGTTGAATGTTTGTTGCTTAGACAATGAGAAAATGATATTTCTGACCCGGTCGCCGCACTCAGCTGTCAGGATCCTATTATAGGACTTCCGTCTGCCTGATGCATGCGAAATGCTTGCCATTTAAGCATCTAGTAGGTGTGTTATCGATACAGACGAAGTAGACGCTTGGAATGCATTCCTTCACGAATGCTCAATCATTTTTGGCTTTCCGTTCACATACACACCCAATTCCGATTGTTCATATACGAAATCAATAAAATTAAAGTTTAGTTGTCGGCGTGCTAAGTGAGACAGCAGTCCAACATAAACGATCAACAACAACGGAAGCCAACGGGAATCATACTGTTTCCACTGTGGAGAAAAATTGTAGAGTTGAACCCAACTGACCGGTGTAGCCGTACTTTGGAACAACCTTTACCCACTCCCCGTCGTCTGTAAAATCCGATTGTTTAATTAGTCTACCAAAGAGAACAGGTTCAATCTCTCGCATTCTTGGCTCCCGAGTGCGATTGCAAAACAAGACCGACACACATGCACATCCATAAGCGAGCTTCGGTTAAGGAAGTCTAAAAAATGACAATTTCCACATACCTGCACCTGAAACTGCAAACACACAAAGTACAGGAAGTGGTCAGAAAGTTGGCCACAACTTCTTGTAGTCCGATCGTCCGAATTTATTCGGCAATAAGGTGCGTGATCTTGCACGCACACGAACACTGATCTTATGGACTCTGTCAGGCAACTTCTTTGACATTTAGACTGACCAGTTTTTCTTTCCTGCAGCACGATCTCTCATTGTCCATGATACTATTTTCGCCGTGCTTTTGGTTGGCCTACATGTCCTGTACATTGTTGGTCCAAATGGGCAGATGATTAGACGGGACAGATGCAGGCAGAGGTAAATTCCAAAGACTATACTGAGAAACCCAATCCCCGAAATCCGTTTCTTGTTTTGTACTTTCTTAGGATTTTCTGCAAATCAGTAGTTTCGAAGCATTTGTTATAAAATCATCAAGCAGTAAAAGAAAGTCCGTGTACCTATGTACGTTTACAAATCAGTGGAGGAGCTAGCGATGTACCTTTCCTGTCCGACAGTAGATATTTAGAGCGTCGAAACTAGTCCAATCTACTTATTTTCAAAATTCAGTCTATAATGATCTAAGAAACAGCAACCAGGGATAATCGACTTTTATGAGCACGTATCTTATTGTACCCCCCCCCCACAAACCGGACCTTATATGAAGAACATTTGGAATTAAGGTATTGTGAACGAAGACACAGTCCATCGTCAGTTGCAGATGCTTCATTCTAGTAAGCTAGATTTCGATGGACAGTGACTAGATTATAATGACAACAATGGGGCGGATGATCGCACGTTTCAAGTTTTGTTAAGGCTCGATATTAGGTGGCTAGGGTTAGGTCAGTGCGCAGATGTTAGTAAGATTTTAAAATACCTCGGATGAATAGGCTGACAATGATTCTACAAAAAAACAGATCCGAGATGTTCTGTGCAGCTGTACTGGAACTCTGTAAGCCACATGAATAAATAAACGTACAAACTTTGTTACTATTCTTACCCACGCTGTGGATATTTGCATTCGCATCATCTGAGGAGTCGACCAATTTCGGTTTGATAATGTCCCTTGCTACGGTCGGGGATCACCGTCAAAGGTGTCAAGATGGGTACTCATTGTGAACGCCTCTAAGAATATTTCGTTCATTCCCTGGTGAGAAAGTTCCGTACATTCCCTGCTCAAAGTGAGGGAGTTCTCACCAAAGTGCTACGATAGAGGTGGATGCCCGGCGCTCTCCACCCGGTTGACTGACCCTCGGTAGTCAGTCTTTCAGAGATGGTTAGGTTTTGATTCCAAACAGACCACGGGCAAAGTAGGAAGCATACGGTACTACGAGCACAGGTATCTGTGTCATTGGAGTGCACTGAACGCCCGGAATATTTCCCCCAACCAAAATGTGTATGAGCTGAGCAACTAGTCATCAGTTGCCCAGATCCTTCTACTGCTTCATACGTTGGACTCGTCGGTCGAAGACTTGAAGTAGGATTGCTTAAGTCAATTATCCACTTTATTTTGGTGAAACGGGCGGTGTCACCTCTATGGATAAACCCTAGATCGGTCTGGACATAGAGTAACTTTTAGATGTATCATTGAAGAGTCGAAACCAGCAGTGAACTCTAAACGAAACTAACCTTTCCTTTGCCTTTAATGCCGCATTGTCCTGCTTAACCGCCTTGATATTAGCGGGACAAGGAGAGTATATATATATATATATACGTATATATACATATATATATGCATATAACTTATCTATCCACAAGGAGAGTGTCTGCAGTTAACGTTGCACGCCTAGGAAAACACTAAATTTTGAATCTGGATTTTGAAATGCTTGCTGTGGTGTTTCGATCCAAACCAGGACATACTTTGAATACGTGAGTAAGAATTGACGTGTTTTAACGTGCCCTAGCTGGAGTCGAAAAGCCAAAATTAAAAATATTAAAATTAAGTTTAGCGGCAAATTGTTTTCCCTACTCAAACATAAGACGTATCACAATACCTCCTTGTTCATGATTAAGTTTCCATTGTTGTACTTCCAAGTCTACTTGTCTGCAAAACGAGACCATATCTTGACGAGATGTGACGCCTTGCCCAACTCCATGACCCAAAGAGCTATACGGAATGGCTTATTTCAAACCGAAGATCCAATCATGCGTGAAAGGACAATGAGTACAGGCCCGACGATATAGTCTCCTGGTCCTCCCAGTCGGGGTTGATTTGAGTTAGTAGCTCAGTCGGAAAAACGAGTGGGAAAATAACTGATCCAAGTAGATGGGTTTCCACTCAGCCATACTCCACTGCATTGTGGACAGGTTTCTGTAAGAACCAAAGACTTTGATTGAGGACCCTATTCGTTCTTCTGCTTAGCAGCTGGACACCCTAACAGCACTCGTCCATCAACCCTCATGAATTATACGCCTACAAATAATTCCATACTGCATCGGTCATCGCGCATGATAATCAGGACCGGACTGCCCATTGCACCGAGCGAGGTGGATGTGGATAGAGATTAGTATGCTACTGCTCAGAATTCCCTCTTTTTTGTTCAGCCAGTTTCTTTTGTCTCCAACCGAATCCTTTTGCCCCTTCTGTCTGCCCATAGTGTCCTAATTGATAACACGCCTGATACTGGCAGGGGTTCATTGTGAACTAGTGTTGTAGGTGATTTCCAATCTGCTAGCTCACATTTCCTCAAGATTCATCAGCCTGTGAATTTCGGTTCCTTCAATTTGTGCACTCTAGTGCAGGCTGGCTAACAGGCTTGTCTGGCTCTTACAGTAGATTCACTTTCGATTGATATCTGCTGAGTGAGAGAAACACGAATTCAGGATTGGAGAAGAGTAGAGTAATTCAACTAACTGCACCAACTGTCTCGTCAAAGTATTTCCTGTGCACTTCGGGAGAACAAGCAGCTCAAGCTGTGGGTCAACACAGGGTGGGAATAGACTTAATTGAGAATGCCGAAGTGTCCCTTCTAGACTGGATCCCAGTCAACAGTCGCTTGTGATATATATATATATATATATATATTCACGTTTGACAACGAGTCCTAGTTTGACGAAACCGTCACGAATACAACCGTATTAACTCAGTGTACGCCTTCTCAACTCTAAAAATATATATATATATGTATATATATATGGTGAAGTATGCTCGCGCAAGCTGAAGCCAGAGGAATCTCTGGTGGACGACCGCGGCGATTGTGACGTGGAAATCGATCGTCCAACGTGGGTATAAAGGCGATAGACTAATCGAACCATCTAGTAGCTGGCTCCGTCCGAATTTTTCCCCTGCAGCGATAGCCTGGCATTTTTTGGGAAAACAAACAGTTGTATCCGGTAAAGCAAATGATTAGAAGCGTTTGGGGTGAAACCTCTTCAACATATTCTCAAACTTCAAATGGGTGAGAAGCATGAATCACTCAAATGGAGTTGGGCCTTGAATGTGAGTGCCAAGTGGGCCATTTTCGGTAAGCAGAACTGGCCTTATATATAATATATATATATATATATATATATATATATATATATATATATATATATATATATATATATAAAACACCACAGAAGACATTCAGCTTGGAGAAAAACATGCACCACTCTTCAGTACTGACGAGTGCGCCGAATAAAACGCATTGTGCGATTGCCAGTAAAACACAAAATTTCATTTAAACAAACTCACCTGAACTTGACTGCGAAATTAGTCCCGATCGTAAACAGCAGCATGCAAAAGAAAAAGTACGAAATGAACAAATAAATTCAAATGAAATAGCAAAACATTTACGATTTGTGACGATTTGAATAAATTGAATTGAAAAATTTAAAACACTGAGTTCCCTTTATCTAATTTGTCAAAGCAAAAAGAAGACATGTCACGAGAAACAAGCATTTCGTGTGCTCTCGTCAATCACGAACGTAAAACATTATAATTTGTACGTAGTAGACTATGAAGAACATAGTGGATTGAATTAGATGGGAAGTTTCATATATATGCAGTTACCGATAAAGTATAGTAACGGGCGGAACAATGTCATACGAGTCAATGCCAAAGTAGACTAATACTCAGAATCAACGGTTTCTGTGTTCAAAACACGAGCTGATGCGTGCTGATAAATATAGGCTCACTGAATGCTTCGCGGTCGAGCAGATCGGCGATTTTTTTTATCAGTAAAAGAGGTCACAGATGATTGCGTCATCGATTTTCGCAACGAGTAAACGAAATAGTTGCATCTCGTGAGATAGTTCTTCCTTTTGTCAGAGATGGGCAACTAGCCCCATGAAATAGTAGCGAAATGGTCAACTGGGTTGCTGGAGCAGGTCAGGTTAGCTGTCTCAAAACACAGTTTACGGAGCACCTTGACTTTCTTGGAAAGCGTTAGAAATTTAAATCTTTCGGAAAAGCAAATGTTCTAACTCGATGTCACCTCACTGTTCACAAACGTACCGATCAGTGAAACAAGTGATTGCCTGTGCGAATCCATACTTAAAAAACAGCATCTACGTGCGTGTTCCGGTAGGTAAACTGAAGCAGCTCCTTTTTACGTGCACACAAAATGTCCAATTCACATGTAATGGGGAGGCTTATCGTCAAAACGTTTGGAGTAGAAACGGAATCACTCTGAAGCCTTTATGGTAAAACTAGGAAATACCCCATTACAGCCATTGATCGGACAGTTTGCACTCTAAAAACGTTACATCGAGGATATCATTCTCATGGTAGACGATGATGTCGACATCATACACAAGCTACACACATTCAATAAGATCCGCCGGAATGTCCGATTCAGACTTGAAAAAGAAGAAAAGGATAGGATAGAATACTTGGATGTTGGCCTATATCACTGAGTGGTTGAATCCGTGCAGCTCTCCGCACACAGAAAAGTTACATGGGATGGCCAGTATATTCATTAAAGCAGTTTCGTGCCGTTTAAAGTAAAAGGAAATCTACTACTTTGCTTAATCAATAAGGCACGGAAAATCCGCACCGAAGACACCATAGAGGATGAGCCTCTTTTCCTACTGGATGTTTCGACAGAACGACTATCCTGAACGTTTCACTGACAAAGCCATGAGACAATCTGAAGAACGACATAAGAAAACAACTGTAGAACAGAAAGCCCTGTACATCAGGTAGTCCTTTAAGTGTGATACACCAGCGGACGTCATCCATCACAGATTGTCCGGAGTTGTCGATAAGAAGTTCCACGCAACAATACTGCAAATATTGTTTACATCAAAGCCAATCGTGCAGTCACGCCTACAAGCGAGTGTGCCGGATACTATGGCCTAATTCTGTGTATACTCATTCATTTGTTCCTTTGGGCAGCGTACATTGGCCGTACATCCAGAGGCCTGCCCGAATGGGTTCGTGAACACCACTCGGCTTAGTTAAATACAGGAAAGATTAAAACTATCACCAGTGCTGTGTATTCACACTTCCTTGATTCCAACCACTCAGTGAATGTAACTGAAGCGTTCAGAATAATCTACAAAGTCCTGAGTAGGTTATCAAGACTGGTGAAGTTCCGGGTCTCATCCACTGCCGAGGTTGTATGCATTTGTCTCAACAAAAGTAGTTCGTATAAACACTGGCTACCCCCGGAAAATTCCTCGAATCCCTCCTAGACCGGCGACACGAATGTGAATCGCACCGCCCCAACCCATAATGTGGGCCTGCACCCGTTTCACACACACACACATGCGTACAATAGTGGACATGTTTTGACTACTAGTACTGTAACCTATCATGTCCCTGTCTTTTCTAGTAAATTTAATTTAATGTTATATATTGGCATGATTATGAATAGGTGAAAACATGCTTGTTCGTCACATTGTGTTGTTCCTCAAATTGAATTAAATTGAGCTAAATCAACTAACCAAATTATTTGAAATATCTTTATTGGCTTCCATGACACTGATCAAGATATATTCTACATTTTGCAATGAATTTGGTTTTTGCGTCAATCTTATTCGTTTCATGCTGGAAACTCCGCGTAGACGAAATAAAACGTGTCCAGAAAGACTTCCCTGGAAGGTGCCCTAAGTAAATGCAGATTAATCGTCATCTGTCATTCAGTTAGGACGAATAGCAGGAAAACCACCCACGCAACTTATCATTGTTTCCCCAAATGTTCGTGTTACTCCGGAAGCTAGTTGGCGAATAGATTGAAAATTCAGTGAGGAAAACATAATCGGAAGCTACGACATTTGCAACCTCTGCGCGCGCTCCCTTTGGCTAGCTGCGCTACAGTTCTGTGTCACCTTATTTCATTGTTTTGTTGTCGGATATCTGGTTCGATTATGTTCTCAGCTCGACGCTGCAATCGCCCGGTATTAATTTTGTTCAAAAACCGTATCGTTCCTCAACATGGACCAGGATCACGGTTTGCTGTACCTCAAAAATCTTATCCATCTAGAAGAGGCAATCGTGCTGGCTGGCATGAAGGCAGCTCTTAAATTTATCCTTCCAACCAAGATGTCCATTCCGGCATTGTTCAGTACCAACATCCGCTCTCTGTTTACGAAACCTGAGATCTGTTGCTCACACTTCAGTCACCGATCCATGTTCTCACGTGTGTCATCTGCATACAACAATCGCGGCCGAACCCGGATATCGCTGATCCACTCATGACGATAGACAGCTTCACACTCTACCGGGAAAACAGAGTTTCGGATAAGAAGAAGAATGGAGGCGGTGTGGCAACATACATAAACTCCTTCTGGTCTGGCAAGTCCGAAGTTATTTACAAGTACTCACTACACGGAACTGACTGTCTCGTGACACAGTGTCACCCAAGACTTGCAACAAAATATCGCAACCTTGTTCTACCCTTTTCTAATATTCATTATTCCTCTTCTTGAGGATAGTCAGCATATTATTGTAGGTGATTTCAATCTTGCGTTTATCCTACCACTGACTGTGTTTGATTTGACTGACCCATGCGTTTCTCCCACCAGAGGCAATTCCATTTTAGATAGGGTTATTACCAACCACCCGATTTACTTTCCCTGAAACTGCGTACTGCAGTTTCGAGTATTGATCATTGCCTGCTTCTGTTAAGACCTAAGATATACTCTAGGTCAGCCTTCCATTCCTCCAGGCAAACAAATCAAATCCGAGTTCGGCTCCGTATCTTTTCACACAACAACCTTACACTGACTTCTAAAATCCACTTCACTCGCATCTGCCCGTTTCTCTTTTGAACTCCGGTTCGATGACAATGTCAAACATTTAACAGAGACGGCCAACGCAACTTTTGATACCTGCTGTCCCTTAGAAACGCTGCTCATTTCAAATGGCCGTATCTCCTTTCAGATACCGAAATTTGTAAGGAGATTGAAGGAGCACTTTTTTGAATCCCGTAGTAACTGAAGTATGCCGTACATTTCCAACTCATCATTGTCATTCCCATCCCAAAATCTACCAGTTCTACTGCTTTAACAAAACGCTTTCACCCCATCGCCTTAACACCTTTTGGTCTTAAACTGACGGAGTGTGCCCTACTAAAGCGCCTGCGTTCTTCCGTATATCGTCCTGACGACCCTTTTCAGTTTGCTTATAAATCTAACAGGTCCACTCTGGACGCTGTCGACTCCCTAATTCACCACATTTGTAAGTGCTTAAATGCATCGATGAAATGTGTAAGTTGTGCCTTTCTAGACTATTCGTCCGCAATTGATTCGGTCCTACGGTCTCCTCTACCTCACAAATTGGAAATAGTTGGTTGTCCCATGCCTTTGCTAGCATGGCTGTCTCATTACTTTATTAACCGAACCCAGTGCACACGGCTGGGCGGTACAACTTCAAAACCGTTGATTAACAATTCAGGCGTGCTTCAAGGTGTTGTTCTTTCACCGTTTCTCTTCTCTACCTACATCAGCCAATTACCAACCAGCTCACCCTGTCATCTGTTTATGTATGCTAATGGTGTTTTCCTCTCTCAAGCCGTTTCGAACAACGATGATTTTCAAAGTTTTCGCAACAATCTTACTTCTGTTTACGATTTCTCTGCACGAGCTGGTTTAAATCTCAACACATCTAAATGATTCGAATTTCTGTTCTCGCTCTTTCCTGGGAAGCCTACCCATCCTAAACATCTTTCATCAACTTAAAAACACTTACCATGGTTGATTCTGTGAAATATCTAAGAGTCACTGTTGATGAGATTCTGAAGTGGACTTCACACACCTACACCTGTGTAAAGAGTCTCTGACGGTTGTCAGTTCAAATCAGGAAGCTTCGACACTACAAAGTGAATCAAAGCACCATCTCCCGATTTGTATACCAATGTGATTTTCCCAATCCTTTTTTACTGTTCTCCTGTTATTTTTTCCAGGTTTACTTAGAAAAGACTGGTAATTATTGGCCGTATGTCATTCGTACCACTAACTGAATTGTCCCCTAATCTATGTGATCAGCACTTATTAGCACGTGAGAAATTTGCTCACAAAATTCTTTCGGATCCCGCGCATCGTCTGCACATCGACCTTTCATACTGCCGCTTTCATATTTCTACACGTTCCTCTTTTCGTTCCATACCCTCTAGAATCAGTATTTATGGGAACACCACTGTCTCATGTTTACCACAAATTTTAACAAATCGTGACCGTATTTCAGCTGAATTACTGAACAACCTGACATAATGTGCTATGATTATTCCTGAATGAGCTCGTTTATATTTTTTTTCTAGGCGATGAGTGTGTTTTTTATTTTGTTCACTTTTTTTCTATTTTGCTTTTTGCCTTCACATTTTTGATTGAAATGTGACACTATTGATTGTACGCAAAAGTCTATGCAATACAATACAATACAATACAAACAATACAATAATTGCTACGATAAAAATCTTCGATGTCGTGCTCACAACCGACGTCCGACGAGAGACTGCCAACACTTTACGTGTGTATCCGAGTGAAGCATAGTGACCGGATAAAAGGTAAGCAAAACATATTTCACGGACGAAAATAACCGCAGGAAAAGGAGTACTACTGAAAAACTTCATGCACTGCCGGAAGGTCAGACTTGGTAAGAATGACTACGGACTGCGTCCAAAGCCACAAGTCTTGTAGCCGGGCCGAATACGATAATGGACATGTTTAGACATGGAATTCTTTGTACACGTTTTTCATTTATTCTACAAGAAATAGAACAAAAACCAGTTAACAGTTTGAAAAAATCGCCTTAGGCGACAAAAATTTACATCTTAGACTCGTTTGTTCCTGTTTATCAGGACTCACGGATTTCAGGAGATTTGAAAAATAAAAGATAATATACCAAAGGTTGCGATTTGCATTCACCTACAGTCTATTAAAGCTGTTTTCGTGTGTAATCGTTTTACTGACAGACTCTCAGTCGGTTGATTTCTTAAAATCTACGAACATTAAAACCACATTAATGGTCAAAACAAACAGAAACTTTATAGGTGCGAATTAGGGATAAGGTTTCAATCAACTAGCCTCTAGACTGCAAAATCTAGTCATATCTAGATTGATTGGAAATTTCTTGCCTCTTTGCTTCTGTTCGTTTTTTATCTGGTAGCAGGCTACTCCCACAGAATCTGCTTGTAATGAAACTCATTTTAGATTTCGTTTATTTTCCGCTGGATGCATTTATTCTTATTTGCATTGTCCTCGTGCTCTCTGGCTGACATTACTGCACGGACGTTTGGTGCGGTCACAAGTAATGCCGACGCGGAGCGTTTTGTTTTGTTACAGTCCAGTTTTTTTGTCTTACTGCTCACGTTGGTCAATCGGTTGATTTCCACAAATTTGTTCGCAACAATCAAAGCAATATTCACGCTTGTACGATGAAAAATGTAGTCACTTTGTGCATCAGTCACTTTCTCGAGTGGCGATGGTCATGTGCTGGATGGCAACGCTTATTTCATTTAGTCGCTACTATAATTGGCTGCATTTCAATGGCCTCATCTGCATTTTTCTGGTGTGAAATAATAACAAAATTGTACGACTAGTTATTACTGTGATTAGTTTTGTTGCTAAACAACGTGGGACAAAAAACTGCATTTTGTGACCTCTCATTTGAAATTGCCGACCCGGATAGCTTTCCGAAGACAGGTCAGATTCGAAAAAACCTTTTTTGTCGGACATTGTGTTTGCATTTGGACAGTTCATCTGCGCTTAAATTTGCGCACACGAAGGTGCTCATACAGAAGTAGGAGGTTTACTGGAAAATAACCTGAAGGCACTAAACTCCGACAGAATCACCGTGATGCACCAAGGTTCAACCAATAATTTGACTTTCAACGTTGATGTGCCTGTTCATCATGGAACAGTAAATTCCAGCCATGCGTGATATGGTATTTACAGTCAAATCTTATTGTTGGTCATACTTAGAATATGGAGAACTGTTCGGAATTTATTCACAAAACGGTTCCCCCAGTGTTTGAATTTTTCCTACGTATCAGTAATTTTGAATCAATGCTGGTCGTAGCACAATTTGTGGTCTTCCATATGAATTTTACCGGAGAATTTGGCTATTAGGTTGTAAACTGTTCATCACCAGTATAGGTGACATCAGCCGTGCGTAGATGTAGCCAACAAAAGTCCGTGGTATTCATGAGACCCTTGTCATAGGACCTACATGTATGTAGTTTGATCTCCGTGCTTTTAAAGCCACTTGGTTTTTTGTGAGTCAGAAATTATGTGGAATTTCCCAGTCATGGACCAAATCGCCTCTTATATTATTTTGGTCTTGTGGCAAAAATATTTAGAAGTGATTGACAACACGTT
The DNA here is from genome assembly GCA_008360955.1 of Fasciolopsis buskii. NCBI lineage: Eukaryota > Metazoa > Platyhelminthes > Trematoda > Plagiorchiida > Fasciolidae > Fasciolopsis > Fasciolopsis buskii. The sequence continues at coordinate 30,683 of LUCM01002086.1, read as the reverse complement.
ACTCGTTCAGCGGAGCCGGCAAATGTACATTCGTTTGAAGACCGTGTACTAATGCACAGATAGCCAGTGCATCTTACAGTAGGTACCGGCAAGCGTGCCCATACAGGATAGTAAATATGCGCCCTTCTGTGGGATTTTCACACATCCTTACAGTCCTTTCATCGACTTTCATTTGATTTTACTGGTCATTTCCTCTAAAAAGCCCTTGGACTTTATTTAGCACATTACAGGCAACTTGGTAAGGACGGCCGAAAAATGTTGCTGTGTTTCGATGAACTTGTACAAATTTTCACATGGTGATTCTATGCAGAAAACTGTAGTCCAAGCGAGGTTTATTTTATCCTTTTACATTCTCCCCCTGCACAACAGTTTTATGAATCGACTTGGAAAATGGCAACACTCCGTCATAAAAGACGCCACGGGATTCCTCTACTGTTTTCCCCCAAAGCAACCTTATCAGACGCTCCTGTGACCGACCGACGACATTGGGAAGAAATTTAAAACACTGAGTTCCCTTTATCTAATTTGTCAAAGCAAAAAGAAGACATGTCACGAGAAACAAGCATTTCGTGTGCTCTCGTCAATCACGAACGTAAAACATTATAATTTGTACGTAGTAGACTATGAAGAACATAGTGGATTGAATTAGATGGGAAGTTTCATATATATGCAGTTACCGATAAAGTATAGTAACGGGCGGAACAATGTCATACGAGTCAATGCCAAAGTAGACTAATACTCAGAATCAACGGTTTCTTTGTTCAAAACACGGGCTGATGCGTGCTGATAAATATAGGCTCACTGAATGCCAGTAGTTTGGGGTTTGTATTGCGCAGTATTAGTTTGGAAGATTGGGTTATGTCAACTTTGTAACCCTTCTCCTTTTTCGCCCATTGTTTTTTGTTGGCCATGATTCCAGTGGCGCACTGTTTGTATTCAAAGTTGTGCTATATATATATATATATATCATCAGAATCGAATGTGTTGTCAGGAGTGTGCATAGAAGCTCTTCATCGAAGAGTCCACAGAAGAACCGGGTACGCATACCTGACGAGCGACAATAACCGCGAAATCGGTCGTGCGCTCCCGGGCACATTTTTTTCACTCGTCCATATGCTACTCACTTATTATATACATCACTAACTCAAGTTTGACAACGAGTCCTAGTTTGGATTGAAAAGTCACAAACGTTATAACTCAGTGTACGCCTTCCCAACTCTAAATTATATATATATATATACAAGGATGAAAGAATCTTCTATCTCAGGTACTCCATCCTTCTTGGATCTAGGTTTAGTCCCACACGTGGTACATAATTTTACTTACATATCCGTTTATCCAGGTTGCCCACCTAGATTCCCGTAAACGAAACGTTGCTTTACGTGGGCGGTTGATAAGTGCAAACGGAAATTTGCCCCTTTTCCATCCCACTCCCAACCAAGATTATCAAAAGACTACATACGGCGATCACTGCCGAGATAACCATGTCTCAGAAGTTCATCTCCTCGTGCTCGCACGCATTCCTGTGCTCTGAACAGCGCCCAGTAAAGCCCAAAGATTCCTTTGACCTATGTGTACACCCTTGCCTTCTGGGATCTGAGTACGCACTAATTTCACTACTCCGTCTCGCATACACGAAGAACAGTTTTTTGGGCCATCTGACGCATTTGTGTTTGTGTTCGTGTTTCTCTGATTATGTCTATGTGTATTTCCGTGGATGTATCTTATTGAATAGGCTGAATACGGAAAATCGTTTGACAAGTTCCCCCCTCTCCCAAAAAGTTCTGTGAATTACTATTAACCAATCTTAATGGGCGAGGACATTTACTTTCTATCGTAACGTTTTATTAAGATCTCTACGAAATGGGTCAAAGCCTCGTGGATAATTCAGTGAAAATTTCGTCGCTCTCATAGCACTGGAATAATTAAGGAGCAGCATAACTTCCACATTAGTTCCTTCTCATGACCTAAATTTGCATTTATGTCACTAAAATTGATTCTCAGCCATATCTGTCAGCGTCTCCAACCAACAATGGTCCTCATCTTTTGGACCCAAACACAAAAGCGGGAAGCACCAACCGAGGCCAAAACCGAAGATAATTTCTCCAGATTTCTACGCCTTGTCATAGCCTGATTGTTACGTCACCTCGTTCAGCCTCACCCATCAAGTGCAAAAAGAGCACGAAAAGGTGGACGATGTGGAGGCATGCGCAATACGTGTTCAGGCCACTGAGGGCGATGTAGGGTTATCATCTCAGTCAGAGGACGACTGTCTGCTGAGGGCCTATTTCGCAAACGAACAAGGCTGCCTTACTGGCGGAACGATATGGCAGAATGGCCGTCCATATGTCTGGGAAGTCATCTTGTGTGAAGATTAGAATGAATTGATTCCGCTGGACGACATCAATAATGCTCTAGTCCGCCTACAGGTTGCGCTCCGGTGCACATCCGGACTCCTGTGGAACACAACTACCACCGCAAATATCCAAGCTGACAGCTCATCTGCATATAACTCTAATGTATTTTGCCAATTTCATGTTTAGTGCAATAATAGGACACTCGGTTGTCTATTTCCTGATCAAATGTGGTTGCGATATTCGAAATAAGACGCATCAATTAGTAGTGTGTAGCCATTTAAGAAAATTCACACTATTTAAGCTACAATTAAACTTTTTCATTTTACCAGAGGAATTTACTGTTGTAGATTAGTGCACAGAACTAAAGGCTGCCTCTCCGGAATAACCAAAACATATATTCTACTCAGACTGGGCACGAGGATGAGTGGTGCTTTTTGACAACAGTTTAGGCGCTTGTAGAAAGAGAAGAAAAAATCCTGAACCTTACTTTCTTTGTCCTTCAATTATTGATGAAAATACAATATACGTCACTTTCAGGAAGGCAATTTGGACCGAAAGAGTACGGACTGGCGGGGAATTTGATCAGCGGTAGGAGGATTCGGAACCGCCACGACAATGACCTCATGACCATCATTGGTCGCCAGACTGTAAGCTTTGCAGAATGCACTACGTAGAAGTGAAAACTTATTCCATCTGTCGTGATTTCGAAATCTGATGTGTATCACTTCTATCTTTACGTCGGAATAAGTTGGCCAACGAACGTCACCTATACCTGCTGTGTTACTGTAGCGTTAGTTTGTCACCAATTCGAGGTTAGGCGATTCGAGTTGAGTGTTTCCACAACGTGACAACACAGGTCGGATACCAGGCTCGTTTTCAGTGATACACATTCAGGCCCAAACACAACTGTATCCGAATGCAAGTGATCGAGGTGGCAGAAGAAAAGAAATAAGGCAAGTCAGAGTTCGTCAACTTATCCGAGTATTAGTCCTCTGTCTGCCGGGCTTAGTGCGTTCTACTGGCCGGAGTCTATGACTCAACGAGGACGAGCCCGTTCGCCAAACCGTGTGGCATAAATGGGTTCTGAGTATTTTCAAATACGGTAATACTTACTTTTTCTATTTCGGAAGATAGACCACGATTCAATGCAAGGAATGGGACAACGAACAAGTTGATCCAGAGTAAAACTGAGAAAATCAAACAAAGGGACCATCGAAATCGGAGGAAGGCGATTCTGTTCATTCGTATGAAGTAATTTAGGAGTCTAGGGACAAATAGTGAAGAGACAGAAAAGACAATATGGTAATTACGTTTTCAAGCTGTTAGTGCGTTGAAAATGAGTGATCCGCACCAAAAATCTCACAGTATCATAGCAATCGTCATCCGTATACAAATACTGTTATCAAAGTTTAGGTTCGAACAATACATCGGGTAATTGCGTTTTACCGATGCTGACTATTCGATGGCTTAGTTTCCAATTGCCCTGAATTAGAATATCCATCGCCGCTAGATTGCACCTTGAGTATTGTGTCGCGGAGTGCAAAATGGTCTGACGAATGTGAACTTTAAAAAAAAATTGTCTGCCATCCTTGTCGCCAACCGTCAACACTTCGGTGGTAGTGGGCGCGTTCTCACTGACTCCGGGCGACAACAGGCCGGGATGAGATGATTTTTATCATTGAAAGCCTACTGTATGCCAGCACATGTGTGACTACCATTCATCTGTCCGGTTATCTAAGTTATTACCTGATCGGTCCATCTTACTTGCTAGTTTTCGGTCCGACGTTCTAAAAGTAGCTTCGTTAGGACGCCTGATCCATTCAGTTTGGTTGAGTGGCAGTGTTTTCTCTCCGCTTTCCTTGCTTCCTTTCCCAACATAATTGTCGTCAAATCATGACCAAACATCGGATTGCGGCTTTAGCAAACGGAACGTGCTCACGATTTGGCACGACCAGAAAGCATCCGCTTATATTTATTGATTTTTGGTTTGTCGATACTGGTCAATCATCACGTCACCAATGAAAAGCGACGAAACGGTTCGGTTCGGTTTAACATTTTAGACAAAATTGGCATCCGCCCATACACTCTTGGTTTGCCTACCTCAGAGACTCTCGGCATTTGCGCGGAAGTCTTCCCAAAGCGAAATTGCAATCATGACTGACAGATCTGTGGGTATATGCCAAAGAAAATTTGGTCTCGAAAATCCACTTGATTAAGTAACGTACAGGGCTGAGTGAGCAACTAATTAGCTTATGGATAGAATACGGCAGCCCAGAAAAAGAGGAGGAGCAATTCACCGGTCACCAAATTATATCATGTGGATGCAAAGTGAACAGTCTTTAATTTCTCAAGATATTTAGGGGGAATGGTCATAATATAGCAGAGGGCCATCGACTGTCTAGACTGAGAAGCCTTTCCGTCCAAAGGAACCAATCACACTCTTATTTACTCATATTCATATCAATACTTTATTGTTTGGCCACAATAGGAGAGATTCCTTAAAGAAAATAAAGAATGGAGGTTATGGAAATCACGCATATTGTGATACGGGTTTATTTAGAGAACAACTGTGAAAAGATTGCCATCGATAGTATAAGCTACCTTCCTCATTAGACGTGAATGTTCAGTGGGCACGTGAAGGCCTAGTGTTAGCGCTAGTTGTGTTTGAGCGAATAAATGAATTTGAGGAGATCACTCCAGTTGTACCAAAGATTGAACATCTCACAAATATTAATAACTGACCACGGTCTTCAAACGTGAATCAAAAAGCTATTGCCATACTCGCCGTGGGCTTTATTTAGCTCAATTATGAAACAAAACAGCTGGTGTTTTTATAGCAAGACGGACCCATTTAGTCACACAGATATCCTTTACGAATGTCCTAAGTCTCAGGGCGAACTAAAGAATGAATGGTCAACTATTTTTTGTTTGTTCATGTTGGGTCTGTTATCTCAAAGAACCAGGGAGTACAAACCGGACTAGCTCAGCACTGAAACAGTGCGGGAAATCCTGGTACTATTATTGGACACTTGGAATACGGGCCACCAAATAGATGGCGAAGTCTTCACATTGATCTACAAGATAACAACAAAACTGCAAAATCTGTCTGCATTCAGCATCAAGCGACGTCAGAACCCGTCCTTTTGGTATTAAAAACAATTTAATTTTGTTCTTCTGCTATGGCTTCCAGCTGTCACGACTTCATAAACGGATAAAGGCCACATGGTATGATCGTCTTATTCGAATCCGGACATGAATAACTTCACCTACCCACTGCAAATATTCATAATTTCCTCGTCTAACATCCTGTTTCGTTCCACTGCCGTTTGTATTCCTATCGCTTTTTGTAAACTTTACTCACCCGTCGGTCAACCAGTGGGAGCTTTTGGACATTATGACATTATGACATTAGATAAGGATTGAGTAGAGTCGGATCTCGTTTTTTGAAAAAATGGAACCAAACATTCGTGAAAGCATGAAGGAGTGTGCATGTGGTGGTTAAAGTTTGATCATCAGAAAGGATGAAGTTTGGGAGGAAATGTACTGACAGTCATATACACGGTTCATTTTTGGCTACATCATAACTATGCCATCAAAAAACGGAAAAAGGATGACGCGAGTAACTGGTAAATGACACAAAATTTTACTTAACAAGATATTACTAAAGCCGTAAATATAGTGCTCTCGTGGCGTCACAGAGTAGAAAATCTCCCCGAAAATACGTCATCATCAACGTGTCTGACACCATTTGATCGACTCATAGATGAATTATTTTTTAATATTGGCTGTTGACAAGTTTGCTTATTCCAAACGAAAGTGTAGTCATGTGTCCGTAGACCAACAGTTTCATTCTTATACCACGCTCCTATTTGCCAATAACTGCTGACGTTGCCTACCCTCTAAACCAACCCAACAACTAACCAGCCACTGACACGTTCTTGTTCAATTGAGCCATTATGCTGAACAACCAATACGCCCAGCATGTGTGACCGTCTGTTCTTCTTTCATGATATATAAGCTACGGTTACCGGCCTAATTTGAATAAGGTTTTCGCAACTGTTCGTTTGGGAATTGGACTACCGAGGAGTCACTAATCGAGGGTAAACAAAAAGCTTGAGCACCGACACAACAAACTGGCAACGGGAAAAACTTTCGAATTTTTGCTGAGCGTTTACAGTCAATCTCGAAGCAACGTCGGGAGCAGTTCGAATCAGTCCAAATAGATCAGATAAAAAAATTAGTTTGCAATCCCACGATTCATTATTCACCACCAAACAGTAAACATCACCGGATACCACTGTTGCTATCGTTTGCGAATTTCAGTATGACCCAGATGCGGAAGTGAACTTCCATTTGTGAAAAATGTTTTCCGAATTGATTTTTCCAAGGGTGATGATGTTTTGAAGGTACGACATTTGCTACGCAAGTTAGATGAAAAAGAACCCGAGAGGAACACTAATACAAATATTTTACAAAGCCTTTGTGTTTTCACAATTGGCGACTTGGCCAATCGAACACCAGAAACTTTGGGCAGAAGTCATCGCTATTCAGTATCTGGTTATTAATGCGTAATAGTGATAGGCATTGCGACAAGCAATCTTCAGCTGTTATCTGGTACCATAAGTCGCCAGTGTGAACAATTTTTGCTGCGATCGATGCTATAAGACCAATCCAAATGACTCATATGTACTTTTGGTTTACAGTCACATCCTGATGCTAAAAGTGGAACCCCTTACATGCTAAATAGAATAGAACAAGACCTTGAGACGAATATCTGTACATGGACTTGCGAATTCTAGCGAATCCATAATTTACAAAATGAGCCTATCGCTATTGAAAAATCGGGCCATATTTCCCTTTGACTTTGGTCGAAGCCAGCGCTGACTCATGATCGACGACAATCACAAATTTTCCGGTAACTTTATCAAGCGAATAACCAACTGTTTGCCGGAATTGCAGCTAACACGATTTTGTTCACCTTTGTCACAAATACCATAAACAAGATCACAAACAGGTTCACTCGACATCCAGTAAATCTGCCAAGTTCGATGTGAACCAGGGTTAAAAGGCGTCCGTTAAATGTTCGCTATCTATCTGGGGCTCCAATTCACATACTGTCATGGCTATCTTCAATGTTGTTACTGAGCCCAAAGGAAAGTATATTACTCTCAACACAAACGACCCACATTGTGCGTCTCCAACTAGACACGGCCTCAGATATCAGGCCAATTTTCTGGAGACATTTGCTATTTCAGACAGCTCAGAAATATGTCCGCAATAGGAACATGTCTCTTCTTTCCAAGACGATCCGGGGTGTTGGACAAAAGCAAGAGCTACTTTGTGTTTGCTTCCCGATGCGAAACCTTGTATTCCGAATAAAAGGACCAGTTCTTTCCGGTGGTTGACCAAAGAATTGAACTCCTTCACCGAGATGTCTTGCAATCATCTGTAAATTTTTTCTCATGGGTTGCACCAGTCGTTGTGTCCAAGAGGTCGAATAGCAACTCTGAATAAGTATCACTGTGCTGTACCTGCTTCGGAAGACTTGTTTGCCAAATTGTATGGTGGAAAGCATTGTGCGTAGGTGTATTTTATAGTTGTTTGTCTGCAAGTAGAGATAGTTAAAGATTCCCATAAACTCCTGGCAGTCGGCACTCATTGTGTGTCGCTCTAGTTGACGCACTTGTACTTTTTCCGAGGATGGCTCCCTCCAGATTCCAGCAAATTATGAACATCAAGCTAACAGGAACTAAGGAAACTGCGTTCTACCTGTACGATATTACTGCATCCAGAAACACGGTTTTTGAATGCACTTAAACAAGTACAACTACAAATCTTCTGTGAAATACATTGGTTTTACCACTGACAACGACGGTCATCGCCCAAACACGTCAAACATCGCAGTCACGAAAGTAATATTCCCAGCAAATGATGGGACTGCATTACGGTCCCTTCTAGTCCTTGCGAGTTGCAAGAGTTTTTCTACCTGAGGTTCATCATCTTCATCACTCAATAAGTATGTTTTTCAGTCCGCTGATTTCTAACGGTAGTTCAAACGGAGTTTTCACCAACTCATCACTAATTTCAATTCCAATGTAAAAATTGCTGTTGAAACGGACGCCTTCAACTTCATACGTACTTTTTTATGAAGTGGAAAGGGCCATTTCTAAATTTGCATGTTTGCGAACGTTAGCAGAGCACGATTGCCGAGAGATTGAGAAGAAGGCTTCTGTTATCTTATTTGCAGTGAAACATTCATCGCAATTCACCCTTTCCAGGGAACGTAAGCCTTTAATTGCAACTTTTGGGTCGAAGAAAGTCATTCCAATGAGTTCAGCTAACTGTCTATGTGCTAGAAAGCAATGCTGCTCATATATGATTTTCACATACAGTCTTAGTCAAAACAGCAACAGCGAACAGGCAGACGCATGTTTTGTTAGTACGGGCCATAGAGGACGAGATGACAGAACCTAGCTGTCCGTCTTTGTCGAATCCGAGGTCAACGGATTGTTGCTCGAGGTAGCCCGTGCACATACAGGCTACTGTGGAGGAAATCCGCTTTGGGGACCAACAAGATGATTCATGAGTAAACGTTATCAGGTACCCTCAAACCTATCGGGCGTAGAAATGGGCTGAAGAATAACAAGTTTTCTACAAACTGCGACAGTCCCTGTCCATCGCCAGTGGGTGTGTCCAATTTGTTGAACGGATTTTTGTCCCACAAGAGATACAAGCGAGTGTGACGTGTCAACCAGCTGAGACAAAAGAGACTGCATGAAAATGTCGACCCGGCATTCTAAGCCCTCAATGAAACTGGCATTGAATACTTTCGAAATGCCAATGACAGAACAAGAAAATTCAGCGCTATCACCAACGGAATAAGGACCGCAACCGAAAAGGCAAACAGATCGAAGAAAGAAGTCATTTGTGTCAGTCCAGGTCAAACCCTATTGGGATCTTACGATTAAAGGGAAAATATGAAGCCATTGAAGAGCCGCCTAAAATATACCATCATCATCGTGTCTCGTACCATTTGATTAACTCACTCGCACGTGCTTTGCTGACTTCAGCGAATGGTAGGTTGGCCGACCGAAATCCAAATCTTCAAAGCAGATCAATTTATATGACTCCAGAACCCTAGACAAAACTTATTTGAGGACACGGAATTTGTTTGCACTGAATTATTCACCTTAACCATATAACAGTTAGGTTGGATTTACTAAAGACGGTCATAGAATACTAAGACAGGTTATATAGAACGCATCACTTTGCCCATTTCCAGCATTTTACTAGTCGAGCGCATGCGGCTGGAACTCCAAATACCGTTAAATCCTCCAGCACCAACTGGACAGATAAAAACCAACTTTACCAATCGAGCCAATAGCATCAATGGGGTTTCCTTAAAGGTGTTGACTTATTTACGTCGACTAAAGCCGTAAACAAAGCAACAGGATGTGGCATCATACGTCAAGACTGAACGTCACTATGAAGGCCCCAGACTATGGCAGAGAAGCGTGATATGGGATAGAAATCACCAATGCGGAACGTGGATCTGTCATCCCAATCTATTAGCAGGTCACAACGGACTTCACATGGATACTTACCATAATGTTTTATTGGAAATAAAATGATTCACAGCCTAAAGAGGCAAACCCCACAGTCAAACGACACTGTAAAATGGGGTTTTGGTGACGTTTAAGTAAGAGCGAGTGTGTTGACTCTCCTTTTGCAGAGGAGAAAAGCAATCACAAGTATGCATTTCTAGATTGGTCCTTTGATCGGACCAACACAGGTCAGTCAAAACGGACGCTTATTCAGCCCACAACATGTCAAAAATAGAAGGTGAACAAATCAACGGGACATCATCTCTACTCTACTACCTCATCAAGAGCAGCCGATCAACAGCGACTAAAAGACTAGGTGACCCATTTAGGAGGACGACAGCAACCAGACGCTCGCCACAACATCAAAGCACTGACGACGTCACCTCAATTGGTGATAAAAGGTTTGCAATCAAATTGCTCAGTCCAGCAAACAAACCAATTCCATCCTGTTAAATCTGATCTACGAGAAAGAACATCATTCTCTAACCTGCTGTATATACATATAATACACCGTCTTGAAAACATGGGTGGTGCCAACGCAACAGGATGCACAATGAACTGCAAACAGAGAAGAGAAAATAATAAATCGCAAAACATCAGCTGTTTTTTGTCCTTTAATCGTACACATTTTGTAATTTTTTGGTTTTCTCCAAATTATGTTTGCGAGAGATGAGTTCCGCAGACAGGCCGTGCAGCTTTTGCATCAATGACTTTGGTTGTGAGCAATGTCTGTCAAAGTCACCAGCCAGTAGCAGTCCTCATCTCTTGGAGCCCGACGTAAAATAAATGAAGCACCAAAAAAGGCCAAAGCCGGAGCTAACTTTTCCATATCTCTACGCCAAGCCATAGCCTGACCGCCAATACGCTTACTTCATCATTACCATCATCATCGTTTGGCGTTAAACATCAAGGCAAGTCTCACTGACCGCTACGCTTTCACCAGAGTTATATCTTTCTTAAAAAAGAGTGATTACGCAAGGGAAACAGGGCGTGGACCTACACCTGCGGGGAAAGAAAAGAAAACTGCAGTAGCCAACGTGTGTAACACAGTCTGGCTGTACAAACACATCTTTCAGTCATTCTGATTAGACAGAAAATGATAACGAGATGATTTTTGTTCACGGTTTACTGCTACATTCTTAACTGTCTACAGCCAGCTAGGTGATGGGTCTTTCGGGTCCCAACCATAAAGATGTGTGACACCTACTTTACCCAGGGAATAAGGTATTCTGAGAGCCGACGCCTAGTACTAGATTACTGACCTCCACACTATTCACTCAGTCACTCTATTCAATCCTAGCCATACTACGTAAACATCGATGGTCGAAAACCTCTAACCAGCGAACACCTCCCAAACATATGCTACATGTCTCGCAACCATACAACAGAACTGAACTGAGTGTACTGCGGCACACTATACACGACCTTTTAAATTCAGTGAAATATCAGGCCGACGCCACAAGTGCTTCAGTCCATCGTAAGCGTACGCGCATTTACCTCCACTGCAGAGCTATCCTCATTTGGCACACAGCTGCCGCTGTAATTGAAACGGTCTACAATCATTAGTTTCTCTCCATCCACTAACGCGTTTGGCGCTAATGTCGTCCAATCTTGCAACAGCACTTTGCACCGTGAAGGTGCAAAGCACATGCCAAACCGAGAAACCGACATCGAGATTCTATCTGATGAAAGTTGTGCACGGTTCGTGGGTTGGAACAGTCACATGACGTCATCTGCGTAATCTGGGTCACACAGCTGCTATTCATTTCTCAGTTCTAATCCCACATTCAGAAGAATGTCTAAGGCATCTTCCGTCACCTCGCCCATAACGAAGAATCAGTGCTTCGAAAGTTATTTCTTCCAGTTTCGTTGAACGATTTGTCATCATGGTTCTAGCTCCCATGTCTGATTTATGTCGACAACGCTACGTTTTGGCACATTATCCAAACGTCGGGAAAATTCAAGATTCTTGATGGCGACTGACGAATCTCGAGCGACTTGCAGAAATGGGAAAATCGCTTAGCAGTTTCTCCAGCTGTAAATATCATGGGCTACCAATTTGACGGAAACAGCCTGTGTTCGGTGGGCCCGGGAAGGTGTCTTAGTGCTATTATCGCTTTTTTAACCGTCTCAAACTCTCTCGGCCTGCTCAGGTGACGTAGGCATGCCAAAAACTATCCGCCGCCTTTTCAGTAGTTTGAACTCTGAGATTGGTTGGAGGTTTGAATACCGCCGACCTGCAAATTTTCCACAAAATACCATTTAGATAGTGAACTTGAAACTTGTTCAGCGTTATGATTTTGACGGAGGTCTTGGTAACGCGTATGAAGGCCAACTGAAATGCTTAGGCTGCATCACTTCAGAAACCGGAGATCTTTCGCGAAGTTAGATTTTATCTAGGAGATACTTCAAGACTATTGCAGCCGGAATTAATAGCACCGTTTCGGTTGCATGATTAGTATCGAAGCCACAGCCAACGGCTTGCAATCAGAAAAATGTAATCCACGGGTTTTCCCCTAGTGCATTTTCTCTCCAGATGTGCCACTACGTCTGAAAATTCATCCCCGTCTTTTGTGACGAAGATCACAGTGAGGGGGGCTTTAGGCGACTTTTTGGTAGGCATTTTATAAGCCGGCAACAATTCGTAGGTGCATGAGAGTCGCTGTTGGAATTTTTTAGTGAGGCAGGTATGGGGAGAGTCACTTTAAGCTTTCTCCTCCCTACAGTCAGTATGAAGGTGTTTGCTGTCTTTATCGAGTGACAGACTTTATCAACTGTGCCCTCAGAATCTGACATAAAACAAGTTCAGAAATTGCGTGATTGACGTCTCCTTTTGGGGCAACAGATTGTAAGTGGATGTGAATGCAGATGGACAGATCTTCAAAGGCTGGTGGTTATAACTGGACATAAACTGATACAGATACAACGGTTTACGTAGATATATGGTAGACAGGCTACAATGCGCGGCAAACAAAAAAATACGCATTTAATTTGCAACTGAATTAATGACGTTAATTACAACTCCCCAAAAAGCATTACCTATGAAGGTTACGTCATCGATTCTAAAGATCAGTTTCGGAAATTTGTCAATTAAATGCCTCGAGTGAGTAGACCATCAGAACGGCTCGTCACATTGTTATATTCAGGGGTACAAGCCTCAAGAGTACATTTTGATCCATCGATTAAAAATAGTCTCGAAGACTAATTTGAGATACATGCAGACAACGGTCCTTACCTCTTGATTAATTGTTGTCATTTTAACAAGACATTTTTCGGACTACCAAGATAATTAGAAAATTAATTTTCTAATCATAAACCAAAAAGCAGTCCATTAGCTGTTTATTAGTAATCTACCGAGCGACTAACTGAGGTCACTGCAATATAAGTAATTTGTTTACTTGAGAGAAATCAATGACTTTGTTTCCGGCAAGAAAACTCTGCGGAAAGCATCAGTTTCTGTACCCATTAAGAGATTTCTGAAGAGTTTCTGCAATTGTAGAGGACCTTCAGAAACAGTTCTGATGGACTATTTTTGGGGTATTAGACCCCATGTCCTAACGGGTTTTCCAATCATCTATTTTCTGTTTATAACAAAAAATGCGCCCGATGAAAATTCACTTTAATCATAAAGCCAATTTTTTTTAGTTGGACAGAAATTTTGTCGTAATTCCCCAAAACTGGTCTTATTGTAGGAGTGGACAACGGGGCAATAAGCACGAAAACCCAAGAAGACAACCGTAAACTGGCCGCTCATTGACCTTGAAATTCAACTCAGCCATTCGGATGTCCAGAATTATTTCCATGGTAGGTTATCCAACCTTTCCAGGCCCAGTTCGGCTGGTCCCGCGGAAAGAAGACACAATACCTCACTGCATCCTGACGGCAGTAGTAATTACGATGGCGAGCGCTTGCAGTTCAAATCTGGAGTGCTCAAAGAGCAATCGAACGCTTAATAAACTTATCGTCGATTGCATTACCGCGTGAAATGCAGCATTTCAGTTTTAATCCAAAGCTTGTTAAAAGGGAAACGCACTGCTTACGTTTATTAGTCACCAGACCGTCGGTTCAGCACATTTATACTTCATTGTTAGTCTTTCGTTTACAGAAAGTTACGTTGCATTTCGATCAAAAAATATGAAGATGAAAAATAGGAAGGCGGTGGAATTCATCACACTGTCAAAGTGTAAAGAGAAAAAAACTCACCGATGATCAGAGCACATTATGATAGGTCATTCAGGAAGTTGACTGAAACATGGTCACGGTTTGTCAAAATGCGGGCTAAAGGTGGAGCAGTGGAGTTCCCACAAATATTGATTCTGGACGGCATGGAACAAAAAGCGGATTGTGTCAAAATAGAAGAGCGATATTTTGAAAGAGCGTTGTGCACAAAATGCGTGGACTGTGACAGCGTTTCGTGAGCAAATACCCCACTTGCCGATAAGTGTTGGTCAAATAGATTGAAGTACAACTTAGTTGGTGGTATGAGAAACACACAGCTAACTATTGGCTGTCTCTGGCGGACAGTGGTAAAGGCTTTTTCGAGTAAACCTGGGACAACAACGAGAGTACAGTAAGGAATGATAGGAAAAACACATTGGTTAATAAATCGTAGATGGTGCTTAGGTTCACCTTGTGGTGTCGAAGCTTCTTGGTTTGAAATGACAACCGTCAGAGACTCTTTAAACAGCTAGAAATACAAGTAGTACACTCCAGGTTTTTATCCATAAAAATTTTTCGATATTCCACAAAATCAATCATGGTAGGTATTTTGAGTTGGCGAAAGTTTATGGAGTTCATGGAGTTGACTGATGGGTAGGCTGACCGGGAGAGGGAGAACAGACATTCGAAATATTTAGATGTGATGAGATTCAAGCCAGCTCGTGCAGAGAAATCGTAAACAGAAGATACGTTATTGGAAAAACTTTGCAAATCATCGTTGATCGAAACGGCCTGAGAGAGGGCAACCTCATCATCAGCATACTTAAACAGATGACAAGGGGAGCTAGTTGATGAGTGACTGATGTAGGTAGAGAATAGAACCGGTGAAAGAACAGCGCCTTGAAGCACGCCTGGGTTGTTAAGCGAGGGCTTTGAAATTTTGCCGTCTATTCGTGCACACTGAGTTCAGTTGGTAAGGTGGTCAGACAGGCGTGCTTAAGGCTTTAGATGATGATTTGCTGTTTAGGGTTTTTACAGGCGCCCTTTCATTGCTAACCGTGCTGAAAAAGCTCTCTCCTCTAAGGACTGACAAGCCGCCGACATTCGCAGAGGCCTCCAAAACCTTCCCTAGGTGACCGGGCCTGTAAACCGCCTCAGCAGAGCCCTGACTATGCCTATGTACAGGGACAGCCGGACAAATCTGACGGTTCGTTTGTGGCCATTTATGTGTCCGTAGCACACTGGTATGCTTGTTTGAAATCCGACCTGACGATTGTTTTTAGCTCATTCAGTGTGCTAAACGCTTTCACAGTACACTGTCCCCGGTCGTGTTGCGCCATGGGGCTTTGGGCACTTCGGAAATGCAAATGAGACTTCTCTCGTATTTACGGGGAATCCCTAATTGTCACTCTAAATCAATACAGTTTTAATGTCGCTTCTGAGAATTCCAATCCACCAGACCCTAGTGCATGGAACGTTTGAACACTAGGCTGCCAAATTGGAATCTCAAAACCAAACTGTAGTTGATTCGTGAATTCTGCAATACTGGATTACAGAGTAGAAACCATTTTCAAAAATGCGGCCACAAAGGTTCAAAACGAGAGTCAATATCGTAGTACAGAATTGCTCGGGTGGTTCACGCGAGTTCCATAACCTTGAATGTCAGGTTGCCCAGTCAGTGTGAGCAAAGAAATTTTCAGGCAAAGAAAACATGCATGAAATAAATCGTTAAGACCAATTTCATAAAGGTGAACTTAAAATTCCTATCTAAATGGAATTTTTGGCGGATATTCTCCAGCTATGTGTTACAGACCTCACGGAAATCCGTCCCAACCAAACTGGTCGACGGTCAGAAGTTGGACGTATATTCATCCCTACAAACACGATCGCTGCCTTCACTGCACATTTACCTTCGACGGCTGATCGCCAGCTGGTCTATAAAACACTGTCCATGGAATCGGTTTCTCCTTTATTGTTTTCTTAACGCCTGTTTGATGTTTTAGGAAAACTAGATGCAGTTAATCCGGAATGTAAGCAACCAAGTTTGAGTGGCTGAATCGGGTGTCACAGGAGCTATGCTATATGTGTGGGTGAGGGGAAAGGTATTTAATTGCATGTAAACATTGGTGTAAGACGAAAAATGTTTTGTGACCGGCAAATGATAAACACAGTGCTGCTGGGGTATTGAGGGACTGAGTGATTGTTCGAGGCTAATGTATCGTAACAAGCACGAGATTCACTGGATTGTTGTGGGACCACATTCCTGAGACAAATGTCGAAACACTAGCCCCAGACGCTACTGGTTGGCGAAGGAATTGTTCTGATCTATCCGTCAATGACGTAGGATGCGTTTTAACGGTCGACTCGTTTCAGACATGATTATTGTATTCAGTGTTTAGTTGCATGGCCAGTTAGATGAAAGCATGCTGTGTACACATGGATGTGGAATTGCTGCTTCCTCCATTCCCGGTCTTTGAAATTCGGTTTGCGTTCGCTTCCGGAAACTGTCTTATCAACCACTTCCTCCAAGAGAATTTTGCAGCGCACATTGCACTTCCACGTCCCTTCCGGTGTTTTGATGTTGATCTTTCTTTCATGATCGCCGAAACTGGCAATCACGTGACGTACGGCATCGAAGAGCCACGAACCGATGTTGGTGTTTTCCGGAGAATTCCACCGGATCACCCGCTCTAAACTGCTTTCGTTTTGTATTCTTTTCTGCTGGGCTTTCAGGTTGACTATATAATCTTTCAACCAACTTCTCCGAAAGACCACGTAATTGGTTTGCCTCAACCCGTAGGGATGCACATCACGAAGGTTAAAGGGTTCCACGAAACTACCACCAGACTTCATCGCAGAAGGGCCATTAAGGGTCAGGGCCATTTGGTGATGTTGCTGGAGGATACCAGTATTGTTGAACAGTCGTTTAGAATTTTTTCCATTTCACCTAACACCGTACGTGCAGTTTCCTCGTTAGCTGGCAATTGTTTAATCAGTGGCAGCATTAACCGCTGAACGGACTTGGTTAAATCTCATACTCCACCTAAGCTAGGATCGAAGTGTCACTGGATGCCAAGTTTCGGGGTTTTACCTTTAAACATGCCACGCTCTGGGCCTTGACTTCAACGTAAGTGCTCCGGAGTGGCCTCTAAGATGTTTGAGTTATTATCAGAATGCATGTTGAATGGCACGCCTCGTCAATATTTGAATCGCCGCGGCGACTGCTAAAACGATTTTGCGCTCATCGAGATTGCAGGTTCTAGGTGTATGGCTCAAGAGTTCGCGCAATGCATCAGACACCCGTATCATTTTTGTGCCCATTTTCCGAATCTTACATAAAATGAACCGACGTAATCAGTCACAGATTATTCAAGCGCCCACCAACCAGGGGACATGATGGATTTCGGAGGCGGGGCCATTGGTTGCCTTCATGTATATCCGCATATTTCCCGTATACTTCGAGAGGCATGCTTGGTTGCATGATCAAGTGGTACAGTTGTATTGCAAGTCACATTGAACAAGCATGTAAAAATTTAGGTGAAAATTGAGAATAAATAGCAAAACTGGCATTTCAAGAGAAACACGATTTTTGTACGCACCAACGATGCGCATCGCAGGTGCAGAGTTCAACTGGACGATGGTAGCGGGCGTGATGTCTACAGTATTCGGATTAAACGGGTCCATAAAATAGATATGAATGTTAAACTGTCGTGAAGAGAGTTTCCAAAGAACTTGAGTGCAAGGTAAAACTTGTCAAAAAGGACCAAAACAGCTGGCGGGAAGAGTATTGAGGGCCTATAGATACCCTGTACTATAATGGATATCAGAAAGTACGTCGGCCATCTAACCATGGATCCTGGAGCCGAGAAAGTAGTCAAAAGCCTTTTGAAAATGCGGAGAAAATTGGTGAAGAGTTTCAGCTAACCATTGTTCAAAGACATGAATAGTGGAATTGTTGTCAGCGTTGAGGAGTGAGAATTGATGTGATATGCGTTGAATAATATATATTTAACGCTGGCAAGCCAATGTGGAACAAAAACTGGTTTCTTTGCTCCTTTGTTTGCGTTTCTGGGCTTAGCTGATAGAGATTACTGGCTTACCGATAGCCGCGATTTCCTAGGCGATGGTTGGGGCGATTTTCGCGGTAGACGATGGTAGAGGCATCTAGAACAGGGATCTAGGTGTGGGTGCCCTCGTGGCAATTTGATGTCAACTTGGTGGGCATGTTAGCCACCCGCGGGTGGCTCCAGCAGTAAATCTGTGCAACTGCGAGGACTTGTCCCCTCAAAGCGTCACCGGCTTTGTGAATCACATTATTTGATGATGAAGTTTTTCCTAATTTCTGTTCTCGACATGGAACTGACACCAAGAACTCAGCTCGATGCAGGTTACAGAAAAAGTTATTTCTTACTTTGGGTACGGAGACGTACAGATTTTTGCCAGTAACCCTAAAAAAAGAGAGGTTGATGTAACCTCGACGCAGCCATATGCAACGTTCCATGTAGTTTAGCGAGGAAGAATACCCAGAAGTTGTTTTGTAAATGTTCGTTGAACACTCTTAATCTCGTGTCTGTTACTCCGCCGCATGTTAGAACACACGATAGAACAGTTGTCCATGATAGGTAATATGTGCGTTTTATATAGTAACAAATTGCTTTACTGGTTTCTAAAAATTCTGTGCACCGAACCAAGTCTCCTAGCTTTTGCAACCTGTATCATGGTGTGTTCTGAGAAGTTAAATGTGCTGGAGTAACGCAAACCCAGGTCTCTGATAGTGTGAGGGGAAGGAAAGACTTCTTGGTTAATCTCAAAGATTCCTGTAGGAAGGTGGCATTTGTATGCGAGTATGCTGCTTTTGTGGGCCGAGAATTTCATTGACCAAGCTGCGCACCATGAATCAAGCGATAGTAGATCATTTTTTACATTATCTATGATGGTGTTGAGGTCACGAAAGGGAAACGTGTATACAATTTTTATATCGTCTGCAAAAAGAAAAGGAATACCATGCCTAACGATGTGAAAAATGACGTTGATGTGCAGTAGAAACAGTAGTGGACATAGCACGCCTCCTTGAATAACCCCACTGGTAATCGGACGAGGCTTGGATAAGGTCCCATTTACATTCACTACTTGCATTCTAGAGGCCAAATATGGAGACAGCCAAGCCAAAGGGCAGTTGTTACACCGTGGCTCTTTAATGTCATGGGAAGCTTGCGATGGGGTATGCGATCAAAAGCCTTTTCCATATCTCAGAAAATCACAGTCACCGACTTTCCGTCGTTGGTAGCCTTCGTCACTATGTTTAGTAAATCAGTCATGTACGTAAAACATGATTTACTTTGAAGGAAACCATGTTGGCTGGTGTTAATGAGATCCTGAGCTAATAAGTAAGTTGGTAACTTATCTTTTGCTAATCGTTGCATAATACGAGAGATAACCGGGGTGTGATTGATGGATCTGCATTTAGATGGCTCGTGCTTTGAACCGTTTTTGTGAATTGGGAAAATGACCAAAGTTTTCCACTGATGGGGGAAAGTGTCACGATCTGGGGAAAGATTAAATAAATTGGGATTTCTGCATCCCCAAATTCGAAGAACGCTAGGGGAGGGTCGTCCGGTCCAACGTAGAAAAACGGTCCCATTTTTGACAACAGTGGTTTAATATCACCTGGGTGGATAAAGAATCTTGGACGGAAAGCAGAAGAGACTGAGGGAGTGTCCGGTATAATGGTATTGTCATCAGCTGTCACGAAGGCCGCGAAATAATCACTGAACACTTCTGAAATCATTATAGGGTTATTTGCGTAATTGCGCCTGAAAATGACTGGCGTGACGTGCTTACTAGGTAGGGAATTTTTATTTCTCAGTAGTTTTGCCAGCGCTGCAGCCTTGTTGGCAGAGTGTGCCGCTTAAAGTTCCTTCTTTCGAAGAGAATCTAAGTGTCTTGATCTCCCTAGACAGACGGTTCATTTGAAATATCAAAGTTAGTTCTTTCGTCCATTTGCATCTTGGTTGGATTAAGGAATACTTTTTGGGGCGGTCCATGGTGCTAAATCTCTTGCGGATTGTGCAAAATTGGGCCGGAGTAATAAGATCAAGGCACACACGCAGAGTTGCGTAAAATTGGTTGCTGGCCAGTTGGGGATCCACCGGTAGAAAACAACTGTCCCAATTTTCGATACGAATTATGGAGGCTCTGTGATATGGTTTGGTGGAAGCTGTGGAGGATATAACGGACGTCAAAAATAAGAACTTGCGAACAATTTGGGAATGATTACATGCGAGTAATTTTTGTCTATGGATGTGCGCACCTGTCAGGCCAGTTGTGTAGATAACATCCAGACTACTGTCGGCCCTTGTACGTGATGAAAAATGCTGTGTCCACTCACCCAGTCGTACACGAGAAACAAATGCAGAAAAGTATTTTGGGGAGAAGAAAAAAGACCAACAAATCCCAGGGGCGCGGAAGTCGCCCGCTACTAGGTTAGGGCCTGGAAGGTCGACGGACATGCGGAAATGCGCCTGTGATACTCCATACATCGTCGTTCTTTCGCCAAATATCAAATTGATTCCAGTATCCTAACGTCATAAGTGCCATCTCCTCTAATCTACGGACCATAAAATGCAGACAAACTTCAAGCTCCCCTTTCTGCTTTACGTTTTTAGAAGCAGACGTCGCAAAATATTATATGGCCCAGTCCCCGTGACCTGTTAAATCGTTTTTCCACG
The DNA here is from genome assembly GCA_008360955.1 of Fasciolopsis buskii. Lineage (NCBI taxonomy): Eukaryota > Metazoa > Platyhelminthes > Trematoda > Plagiorchiida > Fasciolidae > Fasciolopsis > Fasciolopsis buskii. The sequence goes on along the minus strand of LUCM01002086.1, from coordinate 9,836 downwards.
ACACGCTATCTTCGGGATGAATAGGTTCATCCAGGCCAGATTTCCACTGGCACAGTTTATGTAACACCAACTTTCCTGGAAAGAGCCACTGGAGAAAAAATCCGAGAGGAACGTACAAGTTGGTGACAAATACTAGGGGCCCCCTACGTGTAACTGGCCGGCTGGGAATGTTGAGATGTAAAACTAACCCATCGGTTTCGACATCCCATGGCACCCCAAAAATGCCTTCGAGTGTTGTGAGAATACATCAGGGCTACGGATTCTCGCTGGTCATTCGTTTGCCGAGATTACATCTAGGGTTCCGGAAACGCTGATAATTCAATTTGAGGGGCGGAAATCACCATTCTTCAGCAATTTTTTTGTGCTACCGCATGTTCTTTGGTCGTATCCTCTTCATCAAACAAACCAGGATAGTGATTACCATCAAAATTGCCAGCGAAGCTGCTGTGGTTCTTTTTTTGGTTCTCCGCATATCGTGGCAGTACTCGCAATGAATGACTCGCGAATAATGGCGGTAATACTGCGCCTAATCGACGGGACGTCATCGTCTACAGCACTACTGGTTCGACTATGCCAATGTCAGCCCACGACATGAAACGCGAAGCATTTCCATCTTCATCCGGCACCTTTAGTTGCAAGAAACTCTCCTGCACTCCAGCAGATTTTGCGACTTTACGCCCCAAAGGCCACGTAACATTTCGCTTAGTTGTGCACTTCAAATTGGCAACTACAATAGCCTATTTTCCAGCAAAATTTATTAGAACGTTGCCGCTTAGCTGAACAGTACTCTAAGTACTCCTGCTTTCCTAAGCAGCAGCACATAATGCCGGAACAAATACCGTAGGCGTAACTGCCTTTTCCCCGTACCCAAGGGTTTCTTAACGCACCCTCACCTTACAGTATCGTGCCAACAACTATAGACACGGAGAGATCCTTCTCAATTGTCACAATATTTGGGGCACGTTCTCCCTGCGATTCATAATGCCTTCAGCCTGCGGACACCAAGGGAGCGAAAATATTCCTGTCCACCTTCCCCCTGTCTTCAATTCCTCGACTTATTCTCTCGTTGCTTTAGAGCGGCCCCATCTGTGTTTTCCGGACAGGCCGTGACTTAACTGACCAGGCCCCCTTCAACCTTAGAAGCATATGGTATCCACTGTGATGACGTGCACATTGATTACGGCCCCTGAATATTGTCGGCTTTCTGCTCCAAAACCTACGTTGCCCCCGGCACGTCGCAACTAAAGGGCGGGTCCACCCGTTCACCCTCTCCAATGACCACTCTCATCTCTCGGAATTGCAAACACTTGGACAGAAATACATCACTGGATTTCGGGGCTCGCATAGTCAAGTCAACCAGTACACAAGAATCTGTTGGCTCTACCTGTTTGCAGTTGTCGAGGGATACCAAGCGTACGCTCACTTAAACGGACACCACGACCTGCATCGCGCCCAAAGTGGGCACTGCTAAAGACGCCGGAGATTTTGAATGTTGGTGTTTCCGTGCAAATTGCTCCCTCGTCAAAGTTATGTCCAAACTACTGTCAACAAAAACCAGCGCTTATAATAACCCGGTGGAGTGACCGCTCCCAAAGCGACTGCGCCCAAGCAAACCGGCTCTAAGAGGTCAGAAAATTCGAGCAAATCATAAAAGACTCTGGAGTATCAGTGTGGACAGTACCTTAGCATGGTGAAGCGGTATATGGTGCAAGTATTAATTCAACACGTGGCATTATCGCTCAATTCACCATAAAGAAACCATGGAAGCACTGTACAGCTGTTTCATCCATGTTAGGAATCATCAGCAGTGCATATCCACCGCGCCCCAAATGGGACGCAAACCCGAACAAAGACGAACGATTCTGAGTCGAACGCCTTAGCCATTACGCTACCGGGCAGGCTCTGAACGGTTTGTTGAACTTCAACACATGATGTTGCACCTATTGGTGACTGATTTGCACGGTTTTTGTTCGCTAGGTCAAAGCGTTCGACCCCTACTGATACATGACTTCACTGCAGGTAGCCTAAGTACGACGAAGGCTTTGGATATGACCTACAGAGCTTGATTACTTGATACGTTTTAGTAGTAGGAGATTGAATGCTTTCATGAAATAATTCACCACGTGATATCATCACTCAACTCGCCATAAAGAAGCCATGGAAGCACTGTACAGCTGTTTCATCCTTGTTAGGAATCATCAAGTCTTTGCAACCTTCTTCCCTGCAGCCTTATTTTTCCGGAAGGTCGTTGCACGCTGATTCTTTTGCAGTCAAATTAATTTTGCCTCAGAAATTTTTGTTGTTACCCAGCGCCCTTCCGCAGAACCTTTAGATAATTTGTCCGTCAACTAATGTGTGGTCTATGTTGCACGACTTGCACTCAGAGACACGCGCCGCCTTGCAAAATGGGATCTGTACCTGACTAAGGCTGCAGTTGGCCATGCTCTTTTGCAGCATGTTGGTGTCGGTTTGGGGACAGCTTTTTTTGTGTGTTACCGTTCCGGGCTAGATGACCAGATTTGTCACTAGCTATTCTCACCTGCCAGCCTCGGCAATCCGTTAGATCCTCGAAGTTGGCTTCTCGGTTTCCCCGGCTCACGGAGTCCGTGTTTTATGAATACTGGCTTTGTAACCGCAATAGCAGATAACGGACGACAAATAACGTGCGTCCAAGTCAGACATGTAACCAAGGAGACTAAAGCTGTAGGGCGGTTTTGCATCTTTGTCACCCTATCCAATATGGCATAAGCATATCCGGTGATAGGACTTCCATTGGACAATGAGCCATCAATCAGGTGTGGGGCAACTTTGAAAAGCTGTCCGAACACATCTCTAAATAGTTTCTTCGCCTTAGCATACTCCCGAGTAATCTCCAACATGGACAGTCGAAAGATAACCTTCCATTTCGGCCTCAACAATAGCGCATAAAGTTGGTCCATGCCTTGAATCCTAAAACTGGGGTTAAATAAAATCTTCAGAAGGATTCCTAAATTTACAGTGTTGCTCGGTGCGTTCGTCGAATGCTACCAACTCCAATTGGTATGAGCCAAGCGAGAAGTGAGCCGGAGAAGCGCCGTGCTTGACCAGTGGGAGAAATTCATTATCTGTTCCACTTACGTCCTCACACTGACCTCCAAGAGGAAATCGTTCTGTCTCTGCTTCCTGACTTCATATTTTTTTCTCAGCCTGTTCTATGGCTGAGGCCAAACATTTCTCTATTTCTGCGGCGTTAAGCTTATATACGTGTTCTTACAATCACTATGGTGAAAACACAAACTCTCACCGATATGACCACGATATCAGACGAAATTACCGGAATAAAAACAGCGAATATTCCACTAGAGACATCTTCGTCTGCTTTCTGTCCATATTGCAACTGTCATCCTTTTCTAGGCACTTGAAATTTCTCTCCTTCTTAATTGCTCAAGTTAAGTATTCAAACAGCATTTCAGCAACGTTTAGGCGAAATAAAAGCTTAAATTCAAAATAGTGGGTTCACAAAATCCAAGATAATGGACTATAAGTATTTTCCGCATGAAAGTTTAAAAGAAACGCGAATACGCCATCACAAAGATTCAGAAGTAGAACCAATATTGCAGTACAGAATTGCCCATATGCTTCATGAGAATACTAAAACGTTATGCGTCAAGTTTCCTGGTAAGTGCGAGCAAACGAACTTTCAAGTAAACAAAACACAACATGAACCATCAAGGCCTTTTTATGAAAGCTATCTCACGAGTCCTGAAGCAAAGAATGCTTATTTTGAGGGCTTCCCTGAGCCTTGCCTCGAACAACGTCAGCAGAAACTGGTGCGAATGTTTCGGGGAATTGGCTAGGTAATTTATGAAAATCCGGAACATACGTGGCTCTAACAGCTGCACCTGTGAAATACTGCTGGTTACACCCGGTTTGCTTGCGCACCAGTCCGTTACCCCAATTTTAAATCTCCTCCTTTTAAAATGTACTTTCAGCCGTTGATTTACCCTCATTCGGTTACGAAGCCACTGTAACTTGCTAGGCCTAAAGCGAAGGTTCTCTGAATCCCAAGCTTCGCTGACATAGGGATAACGCACGTGAACCTGCCTGCTCTCCACCACTGTCCGAGTTACTGAGGAGAGCAGTGAGCGCTGAACTAGGCATCGACAGATGTGGGCCTTTATTAACTTCCCCATCACCTTGCATAGAAAGCTGATTAAGAAGACCGGCCCGAAAATTTTCATTACAGAGGTCAGACCACCGTGTTTACAACCAAAACCGCTAAAGTATGATGTTCTTAGATTTTGCGTGCTGTTTCTGGTTCCTCTGGTTCCTTGGACTGTTGAATACTTGTTAACTTTGGCTTATACGCTTAATGAATTTTGCGGCAGCTGCCTTCCATCAAGGTAACTTGAATTTGCGGTTGCTGCACCTCGAGGGCGAAATTCATTCTGCGGGGTTTGCAGGGATTCCCTGATTATTCCCCATCTTTTGTCTGCCTGCGCAGACAGCATTAGGTACAAGCAGCCTAAGCTTACTGTGTCTATTGCTGAGAATGACGCCGAACGGCGTCTAATAAAAGCGGAACATGTGCCCGGAACAGAAGGATAAAAGTCTTTTACTTCTCATCACGATTAAAAAAATGAATGTCAAGGGGTCGCAGTGCCCATCCTAATCCGACAAGAGATGAACTGTTTTTAATTCCGAGCCAAATGGTGCATTCAAAATTTCCAGATATTTTCCCTTGGACAATTAATTCTGTCTAGGCTAGTTAACTCGACTTGCGCGTACAGGAATCCAGGTCCTGATCAGGAGGAGGTTTATCACACATTCGTTTCAGGGCGATGCTTTGTCACTTTTCGGAGTGTCCTATGAGATTGCTTAGATAGGGATGATAGAAAAGCATCCACCAAGACTATGGAAACCGGAATAATTATCAGAAATAGGTTACCTCGTATCTTACGACTTTTCAGGGAGCACACACCAAGCCCGATGTTGAGTATACTGATTGCCAAAACGATTTCAAACGTGTTTTTTGGTTCTCCTCCGTACTCCCCCAAGTATATCGCGATCTTTGACCAGCCCCGAACGTACAGTTTGACTGTCGCGTGTAATTATGCATCAATACATTTGCGCCATCAGTAGCCTGAAGGCCCTGTATCGGAATGGATGGGAAATTACGTCTTACCATGTTAGGGACACGGACGGCCGATCTACTGACTAGCCGTTGATGGTTGAAAAATGCAGACCTTGCTGACCCACAAACTTGAGATATTAAGCTGCTCAGCACTGAGGATATGGGTGTCCCACATTGTTTGAAACTTTTCAGCCGGAGCGCTGCCAAGCGACACAAGTGCACTCTTGTAGTAGGTGAGTGGCGAGCTCCACTCGATGGACGAAGGCCCCGTGTGATCTACTGCCGATTGCGATAACATGAGTTCTGTACCACAAATGATGATGCAATAATAACATTTTGTTTCTTGGGAAGTTCTAAGAGGCGCAGTTGGCATGATCATGGCATGCGACGATATTGGCAAAAAAGGGAAAAGTAGCATTTGCGTGCAAACGGTGGAGGGCCTACAAAAAGATAACAATAAGCTAAATCATTATATCTGGTAAGAGCGTAATTGGCAAGAATTTTCACGCGAGGGATTCAAGTGAACTGGCAGTACTTGTCAGTGTCGCTCGTCTCCTCTGGTGTGCGCCTCGTAGGCCGCCATATGCACACAGCAGACAACAGTGAATCGAGAAAGTCCCTCGAGGCGGCGATTTCCCTGATTGTTGGGAATAAACGCATTGAACGTGGAAGAATGGATAACGCCTGTTAAGAAAAAATGCAATAAATCGAGAAACGATAAATTAGGAGGCAGTTTCCAGCGGAATGCATAGTATACCGAGCAGTAAACTGAATGGGCACCAGCAACAGGAAAAGCCAAATATTGGGAGCATAGTTCGTTGGGCAGGTGGGGACGGCGACACAGGATAGAAATTGCGTAATCGTATGTCTGATTCTTGAGATTTGTTTTGGGTGGTGTGGGGAAAAGAAGAAGCGAAACCGGGCTCAAATGAGGTATTGTCTGGCGGACTCTTGCAAAAACAGTTGCCAGAAGCAGCATTTTCTTTTACATTTTGCAGTATAAAGCTTCATGAGAAATGGCGGTCTCCAGCCACTTTCCTGAAGTACGTTGAGACGCATGCGAACGTCAGCTCATATCATTTGCCAATAAAAATACTTTACCCTTGAGATAGTTGTGTATGATTCTGGCAAAAGAACCTCAGAAACAAGATAGACGAGGCCAGTACAAAGCGGTGCATGTAAACATACGAACTATAGGGCTGTTTACCACAACAATGTTAGCGAGTAAGGCTGATCGAGTGCTGGCCACGAGGCCTGAAATACGCTGTTTAGGGCTGAAAGCATAAGGTGTTACCAGCCAACTTGCCTGTGTCCGAACACCGCTGCAGCCGAGATTCCCTACTGACGTTCGCCTGCTAAAGCGATGGATCTGACCGCGCCTCGCACTATTGTAATAACGCTGGTTTACTCGGAAGGTGAAGGAAGGAATGCGAATATGGTGTGGGTTGGAGCAACGAGACAACACTCTTCCAGAAGTGGATGCTCCTAGGCCAGCCAAGACCTTGGTAGCCAGAACATGAAGTATTTGTTTACATCTAATCAGAACAGAATCATCTGGAAAGTAACAAGAGCGTCGGTCTGGCCCAGTGAGGCTTAGAAAGCGATCAATTTTACGAGGGGGCACAAAAAGAAGTATTAGAAAGCAAAATACAATCGAAAATGTAAGGGCGGTGGCCGATGCCGTGGGCCTTCTGGGATTTTGTGTGCGTAAGTGGGTGGACAGGCTAACTTAGCGCATGGATCATTTACCTTCACGAGCAGCGGGAAATGAAGCGGCACTAAGGGGACAAACAATAGAAAACGACAGGGGATATAAATGCAGACCGCGCTAGAAAAGACGGATGCACCAGGGACTGACTAAATTCACAATGTAGAGTTCATGGATTACGCTATATCCCAGGGGTCATGCCGCGGAAGCAAAAGAAGTGGTCGGGACCAGCAGGCATGGCAAATGGGAACTTTTAGTGAGGAAAGAGATGAAGCCACGCGGGACTCTATGCTCATGGAGACATTATGAGGTCCGAAGTGTCTAAAATGAACAAAAAGATATCGATGAGGAGTGAGATAGAAAGCATTCAAGAATTCGAGTTAATTTCGTCTGGGGAAACTCTCTTGGATTTATCAGGAACGGAGCTGATTCCAGTGAGCCAAATTTGTTTGCTTTGCGTGGAAAAATTGTGAAAAGTAAGAGGTGAAAATGATAGTCAGAGTTGATATTCGAAGACGGCAGCGGAGTAGGGATACCGAATCGTTTTGACACCGGTCTTGGAATGAGCTGGGGCGTAGGAGAGATGTTTGTGAGCACTTCTGTGAAGCCCCAGTAATGGGTGATGGAACGGCTTGAAGACAGAAGCAGGGTGAGTTGCAACCGATGTGGAACTGCATGCATATAAGCGGTATGCGCTAGTGTCGGAGCTCAGTTTGAATTTGGAACTAAGAGAAACGGCGGTGGTCTGTCATTTGTTTTTTTATGAAAATGACAAAAACATGAAAATGGAATGAATGCGAATGAATAACCTTTGAAACAGCACTTAGGACTAAGGTGATGGATGGACTGGTGTTTCGATAGTCTAAAATGGACAGAAGAGTATTAATGAGGAGTGGGAAAGAATAAAAATCAGGGTGCCGTCTTAGTTCCGGTTTTTATTTGATAATATGAGTAAGAAGATTCATTTCTATTTTCGCGATGAACGAAATGGCAACATGGATGTGTTTTCAAAAACCCAACCCAGTTTTGTGGACCAGATTCTCAGGTGGGTGTGGGTGAAAGATAATGAATGAGAAAGGGTGGTGCAACTGCACTACATACTCAGATTTTAAATGCAATGGCGGAGCGTGATGGAATATGGAACTGCTGAAGCAGTTTATAACATAACGATGAATATTCCAAAAATGAAGAAGTTGGATCTGACAGATGCCTTTGTTGCTAAGAGAGTATTAGTGGATTCCGCATTTAGGAGAGAGTATGGGAATGGGTTTCTAAAAATTGGTGTGCAGCTGTCCTCTGTAATATTATTGTTGAGGAGCATAAGCTCTGCTCGTGTGTGTCGGAGCCCCAAGAGATCTAGTTCCAGCGACTAGCAGCGTTCCATGAAATTGGGGTTTGCCGAGTAACCGACCAGCTGGTTCGCAAATGCATGCTGGCCGGTTTCAATTGCCACTTTGTAACGCTGCCACATGTTCGAACAGACTAGACAGTATTACTCCAGAACCGGTTTGACGTGGGTTATAAAAAGCAATAGTTTTCTTTCTATCAATTTCAGAGTTCTAGGGAGCAGCCTCACTAAATTATTTGCTTTCGCAACTTGTGTCAGGGCATGGTCCAAAACGTTTGAGGTGCGAGAATAATCCAGGCCCAGGCCGCGAACTTGAAGGTTAACGGGGGTGATCTGGTTTCCAATTTTGAGCTTTCCTGGGAGTGAAAAGCCTGTTTACCCCATGGCGCTGCCTATTTCAGCGGAGAGTTCCATCATGCAGTCCTTTGTCCAGGAACCGAGTAGCGCTAGATCATGCTGTACGTTACTTATGGTGGACTCCAAGGCTTCAGGATGATAGGTGTGAACAATTTTGTTATCGCCAGCAAAGAGGAAAGGGGAACCGTTTCGAATAACATCGAAGACATCGATGACGTACAACAGGAACTCCAAGGGGTCCGGATCGCTGCCTTGGATTACACCGCTGGCCATTATTCTAGGTTTAGATATGAAGACATTTACTCAAACCAACTGGATTCTAGATAACAATAGTACTACTACTACTACTGCTAACAATAATAATGAGTGTATTTCCCGAAGTTCGAGAGGCATGCACAAGGCAAATTTACATAAAGATGGCGCAATGGAAAATCGTAAACGAGAAAGCTAGGCGTAAAGATGCAGCGCCCGGGCTCCCATGAACATAACCTGCAATGGGATAGGCTAAACACGCATTTTCGAACTTTAAAATAAGAGCTAGGTGATCCTTCGCTAAAACGTTCTGGGGCTGACCATGAGTCGCGCACTGCGTGTCAGTCCATGCCTAAACGCATCAAATATGCGTATCGCAGGTGCGAAATTTGGCCGGGAAGCAATGGTGGGCGTTGCATTATGGGCGGGTTCCTCAAAAATCAGGAGGGTAAAATGATAAAGATGAAGATAAATATGAATGTAATAGCGGGATGGAGAAGAGTCAAAATCAAACTGTGTATCATCAGGTTGATGGAGAATGGTAACTAACAAAATTTAAGAGTCAAAATAATACTGAAAATGAGGCAGCCGGAAATCTCCAACACTGCATCAAACTATTTACGGGACGAAATTATATGAAGAATTTTGGACGGAGAGACGACGGAATTCACAAAATTAGTCATTGGGCTTATGCGGCTGGGAGCGGATTATGATGTGTGGCGAGAAGAGAACTAGCACGTGTAAGAATTATAATCGGTCCCTAAATACACTTGCCATGAAAGACCTGTGTACGGTTCTTGTGTAATATCGGACATTTTGATCAAGTATATTCCGGACGACTACCGGCGTTCGACAAGGGAGCATCATCCCTTCATTCATGTTCAACCTCGTCATGGACGAGTCGATGGAAGATGCTTTAGGACGTCCTCGGAATGTAGGAGTTGAAGGGAAAGCTGTGACCTAGATTACGCAGATGATGTCATGTGACTGTTCCAATCCGCGGACCATGCACAACGTGCACCAGATAGACTCTCGAGGTCAATTGCTTGGTTTGGCAT
>LUCM01002085.1:0-17722 GCA_008360955.1 Fasciolopsis buskii | reverse complement strand
GTTGGACACAAAACGAAATACGGTCATTGTGTTCTAATTCAAGCCTACGGCGGGACATGAACGGATTGTGCGTCCGTCGCACTTACAATCAGGTAGGTGAGATTGCCAGTTTACAAGCCCTCTAATGATTGGTCCGTTGGTAATCAGGACTATAGTGAGTCACTCGAATGAAAGTAAAAGTGAATGGTCTTGGTGTTCTTTAGCTCAGTGTCAAGATCCTTGAAGTGTTCGGCTGCCATAATTTAAGAAAATAAACTCAAATGAATGGTTGCTTTTCAAAATCATAGCCACAACTTTAAAGATTGAAACAGGACACGTTATTCAGTTAAGCTACATAGCGGATTATGCATCCTCAACGGGGTTCGTCTCACTTTTTTCGTCACATAGGTCCACAGTGAACTGAGAATTAATGATGGGAAGTTTGTTTTCTCTCGGAAAGTAGCAACCATTCCGGAATGCAGTGCGTGTCCAGATAGTTTTTCATCATTCGAAAGAAAAAAGTATTGGGATGAATTTAAACCCATCCCACGTCTCAGAGCTCCAAGTACTCTGGCTGTCGTCTGTAAATACGACCAACTGATAAGGATTCTGACGACTTAGTGCCGCAGATAGCAAGTTCATACAACTTCGTCGACCAAAATTTTACCAGTATCGCTCTTCCAAAACACGGTAAAAATTCTTGATGACCTTATACGCTACGAGCAGTTCCTTTTTGTCGGAGTTCCGGTTTAAGGTAACGTTTATTTAATCCACGAAAGCGCTAACGGTGTGCTATCCACAATAGCTGACTTACGCGGATTACTACGTGTTACCGTAATGAGTGCTGCTGCTTGAAACAGAAAAGAGGAACCCGACATGTTATAGTGAGGCACGTGTGTGGATTGACAGTGAACACTGGTATAAATTCAACCCAAATCACGCAACTGAAGGCAACTAGAACACGACGGCAGTTGAAAACACATATTTGATAATGATTACAGTTCAAGATTTCAGATACGAAATACGAGGAATCCTAATCGAAGAAATATCCTCATGCAAGTAGCACTGGGACAAGTTTTGACGTTTCGCTCATGTATCGCTATTGTTTTCCGTGACTGCTTGTGGTCACATTACCGCAAAGCAGTGCATAGATTATCATCTACTTTACACAAATGTAGGCCACACAAAACAGTCAAGCGTTCATCCATTTCCAGTATCAAATACCTATGTAAGCTTGCTAACTCTAAAACCACTTAAGCTCACCACGCCGTTGCAACACAGCGTAAGTCAAAACAGTGCTTAATCCATCACAAGGTTTGATCCCATCTCCAGTGATCTCATGATCGAGGAACGCCAATTCCGTTCCGCCCAGTTAGTTCATATCTAACTGGATCAACTACTACTCGATAATCGGATCCATGTTGGAACAGCAGCATCGAATGTTGAATGTGTCATACCTTTGCAATATCTGAATGTCATTGCACAAACCAGCACACGTGTGTAGAAACTCAAATTGATAAAAAGCGTTGTGACGTCAGTTTTCTTAACATCCTCCGCGATGAGTGAGATCTGATGATATCGTCGCACCAAAATGAAAATACAATCGTGACGTGAAGCAACGTCGTGATTTCGTGTATGCGGGATATCGGACGCTTGTCGGAGCAGACAATCGTGTTAACTACACGCTGGTCACCACATGGTCGCCAGTTATCATCATCTTCCTCCAAAATCATGTGCAACGACGCAGCCCAAGAACTGTGAGGAGGACTGGTAATACCATTGGCGAACAAAACGCCAAACTCAATTTTGGCGAATATCAGTTTGTGGAACGCAGGTCAGTGAATTTGAGATGTGGCTGGTTGTTCGTAATTCACCGTGAGTGTCACACGACCAGTCACTGGATCCCTCTCTTCTAAAACTTTAGTCAAAAGGAGCAATCTGATGAACAAAAATGGAAATGTTGCCATTTTTGCTCCTAATTCAAAGTGTGCCTGTTCGGACCTCCGAAATCGTAAGTATAAATTGGAATGCTGCACTATGAAATCTATGTGGAACGGTATCATATCATGCACCGTTCTCAATCATACCTAGTGATATATACATAAGGAAAACAAAAGAGAAAAAGCACGAATTCATCGATAGTACAGAGTATTTTAAAAGGCGGCTTGTCAACACGAAAGACGCGTGGAATGTGACAACCAAAAGTGTCTTTTATCACATCCTAAAACCATAAATGGTCTTTGTCCTGTCAACCGATCGAACCGAACTGGCTCAGGTGGAAGAACAGATGCCGATAATGAGGTGCATATATCATTGCATCGAAACCGTACTGATACGTCAATGCGCAAAAAGACAAACCACAGTAGAACTTGAGCCGTAAGCCAAATGAGATATTGAAGGCTCTCGAGACCTTGAGCTATCGTGTTCTATAAAAAATTCAGCCAAGCTAATGTCACTGAATTATGGCAGACTGCGTATTATAGTATCTGGAAATAGTCAGTCTTAGTTGATCAATGCTCATACGAATTCAACCATCTAACTGCCTCTTTGTCGATCGACACAGTAGTATAAATCCGAAGAAATAAGCCTGATTGATCATCACATTTCTCACAATTCGAAAATGAATTCACTAACATTATTCGGTATCATTTAGAGCATTCGCAAATAAAATTACAGGCTGTATATTTTCGATTCGTTGACTCTTGGTCAGACTGCTTGGCCTTTTGTTTCCTTTCAAACAGGCACAGTTTTTAATTTTGATTAAATGGTTCGTTGCTTAAAGTTAGGTGAATACATCAGCAAGTGCACGCCGACCAGCGGTGGTCAAGCGGGTGAAGTCGTAGCGTTTGGACCTGATGGTTACGAGCTCGAATCTTCCTACCGCCGGTCAACTTCCCCAAATTGTCCGCCCTCTGATGGCCGCGCCTCCCTTCCTGAAAATAATGCAGAGTTGTTATTTCGTTAATAAAGGAATTAATGGGTAAAAGAAAAGAGACGAAATGTTGGTAAATTACATTGGGATAGTTGGGAATTAATCTGCTTCTTTTTTCGTCACCCGCAATCTCCTGTTAAAAATGAAGTCGAAAATTCTACCTACAGACTGCAGCAGCACAGAAAACTGATTTCCATCGTCGATCAGGAGTTTACATTATTTTCCCACTAGACCAAGATTAAGTGAGCGACCAGAAAAAAATAGAGAATTATGTCCGTTAAGTAGGGAACATCGATTGATCATTTGGAGGAGCCTGATATTCTGGTTATCATTTACGTGGGGAATAACCGGAATTTCGTCCAGATCCGTGGTCGTTTACGCAGCGGTAAAAACAACTGTTTCTGCTTATCTCGTACTAGTCGATGCGACAAGCACGAGGACAGCTAGGAAAACGACGAAGACCTGGTCATTGATTTTCCTCTGCTCTAGGCCGTCCGGAACGCGCTCTGGTATCATCCCACCAACCCGCTCCCTTGGCCATTTTCCGCGCGATGGTCTACATTGTGGTGACTGAGCGAAAGAGCTAACGATGGACAGACGAATAGGACGTATTTGTGTGTGCGTGTGTGTGCGGTCACACGTGTGCGCGGTGTGTTAGGCAAACGATCGAGAAATAATGGGTGACCATATCCTCCATCGATCAGTTTGTTGGTCGATCCAAATCAACAGAGCAATCGATACGCCCTTCTTGCCTCGCTGAGCTTAGATTCTGTCAACCCGGAGGGTTTTCCTGTTCACATTGGAGTAATTTATTCACGATAGTGGATCACCCAATTCCCCCAAATGCTCCGCGTCTCAATCAGTGGACATGGCATCTTGTTTACTCCCGCTTTCGAATCAGCGTTTGCGCCACAGACGGGGAAGAATCGGGGTAAGAAAAAATGATTGAAGGCTATTTCCCCCTAATCAATGTACCGGTGGAATGAACAAAACAATCAGGAATATTTTTGTAAGCTGCAGCTTGTCTTTAGAGGTTCCCTAATTTCAGGTTTCGCTTTGGTCCAGTCTGACTAAAGTCATCTACAATGGGTCAATAGATCTCGAAACAGATCTGAACTTTATGTAGCCTTGAAAAAGGCCACCCAAGGTATCCGAAACATCAGCCAATTTAGCATTCTACCGACAACGCTGCGTTACTGACTCTTGAACAAATGTATACATAAATTCATCGCATGGCGCATCGACTCTTCGATACACCCCGAACTTTGCTCGGTCCAGGTCTAAACTTAAGCTAATATAATGAACGAATTGACTATTGTTCTCATTCCGTTGGCAACGGGGGCGACTCAAGCAGTAGTGTAGCAATCGGATGTGAGAAAGGTTCAAAATGACGCAACCTAACCGTTATGGTCGGACGGTTAACGTCGTAGCCTTATGATGTGAATGTCTTGGGCGTTAAACTTCCCAACCTAGATCGCCTCCTCGATTCGCCATCTTCTATGTGGTCCTCTCTCGCCAACCCTCGCCGCGACAACTTATGTTTGTTGTGGCATAATCGATTAAAAGGAAGCAAAGGATAAAGGAAAACTGACGAGCTTTACAAACGACATAGGCTATTCAAATCGGACTAAGCATTTGTAAATTAAAGAAGAATCTGGCCGACAATGGAGAAGTATAGGTGGGGAAAAGAAATTCATGGCGAATGGTAGACAGTCGTGTTTAGCTCGAAAATTATTTTCCACTAAAAGCAAGGTCTGCGAGATTCCAAAATGCTTTCACTAATCTCGTGGAAATAATACAATAGTAGCATGGTATCCAGTTGGTCACTGACCCAACTAAATAATTTCCCGGGAAATGTAATATAAAAGCATAACTATTCTAAGTTTTAGGCTTACAACTGCTACGCAGGACCATTTGAGTGACGGTGACCGAAACGTCTGCCTGCGGACAACGCTGTTAGTAGCCTATGAAAAAGTGCGTATATCAAAGTGTCATATGGTGCGTAGTATTTTCTATTCACTCGGAACCTTCGGTTCAGTTTAGCTATAAGGGCAAATCAACTTCTTGCAACCTTCAAAAAATCAGGATGATAGGGCACCATGTCACGTGCCGTTGATTTCAACCCTACAGTTGGAAAACATATCGAATTCCCCAATCCATGTAACAGGTGGTCAGCCGAGCATGGTCGTAGCTTTTGGACGTGAATGTCGCTGGTTTGAAGCCTCCTAACACCAATCGACTTCCCCTCTTAGTAGTCCTCTGTTGGCCGCAGCTCATTTCCTGAAAACGATGTACACCTTTCACTCATTAATAAAAAAACGAAAATATAAGAAGTAAAATAATGGAGTCAGCCAACAATTATTTGCATTTCGTTTGAATCAGCTGGTCGCAGTGTAGATATACTGTACTGACGAAAACTACCGTGGGTAGAAGAACACGTTTCTGTGGCTTTCACTGTTAACTTGAGTAACTAGCCTGGACAACGAACAAGCTAGCCAGAAAAACATTTCCTTTTCCAGGAAAAATGTGTGTTACTGAATATCTACGTCCTCAAATATGCTCATTAGGTAATTACGAAGGCCTTGAACACAAAGAAATCACTTTTGGATACCTCACTTCAGTCATTCCCACAATATAGTATTGGCTAGCTGGACAAAAAGTATTGCTGTCGCCTTAAAACCTGCTTCCGAATTTCTTTGCACGCACATTTTGGCACATGCATTCTTTCACGTCTCTCCCAGAGACCATGAAACTGCAATCGGTTGTCAAGCTATCAGATCTGTTGCACTCATTCATCCGTTATATGCGATAGCTATACATTTTTACCCAGGCTACCTAATGGTACGTATGCAGATGCTTGAATTAATACGTCGAGAAGGAATATCGACATGCAGAAGTGCGTTCGAATCACCACACTAAGCATTCTGACAACCTATTCGTAATTTAATCGGAGCACCTAACGGTGAGGTTTCGGAACCTGAAGTCACTCTCTGGTTATTTGTTCAAGCGTGTCAGTGATGTGAATTATTGGGCTTTTAAACACCTTCACATTAGAATCGTCGTATAACGTAGTTCGA
Source organism: Fasciolopsis buskii (assembly GCA_008360955.1). Classification (NCBI taxonomy): domain Eukaryota; kingdom Metazoa; phylum Platyhelminthes; class Trematoda; order Plagiorchiida; family Fasciolidae; genus Fasciolopsis; species Fasciolopsis buskii. The sequence goes on along the minus strand of LUCM01002085.1, from coordinate 11,734 downwards.
TATCGCTATCGTTAATCGGTACTTCACCCTTCTAAACAAACCTTTAACTTCGCCCTTAATGAGAGCGACTATCAAAAAGGGATAGTGTTTTGAAAAACAAGTGAATAATAGGGGTAAAGGCTGACATGCTTGTTGATCTTCCGAAAACTATTTGTTGATAACCGGAGTTAATAGGGCACTTTTACAAACCACCCAAAAGAGACATAATAAGTCCAATGCAGGTGATGTATTGAAAATGTGAATTATGTGTAAGTGAATGTTGATCACATTCTGCTAGAATGCAATCGTTCCATATCAGAAAATTACCATTAAAACAAGGTGAATACCAAAATGTGTGGTACGCATCTTTGCAAAATATTTCCGAATTCTTGAAGCTTAATAAGTGGACGTGTAAATTGTAGCATGATGCCAGCTAGCGCTTATCAGTTGCAGTTAGGTCAAGAACTGTTTAAGATTGCCAAACATGAACGAAAAGTTTACGCGATGTGGCACATTTTAATTCATACCATACATGATGTTGACCGACCTTGACGCGTGAGTGAGCTATCGCGTTCCAGTCAACAGTCAAACTGACGAGCGTACTGATGCATCATTTTATCACACTGGTGCACACACAATGACTGCGCAAAGCGGATTATGCCTTTTCGCGAAAAATTCGACCTATCACAATTTACTTATCCTATCTGGTTTAAGATGAGCCTTCACTGATTTCACAATCGATCGAGAAAACACTTGAATTATTGCTAGACTAGGGAAAGACAAACTCTGATTTTGAATAACCGGTTTAAAAGAGATATTCTGGCTTTCCAGTGGAGTTGATAACGTTCATTCTGTCAGTCGTTTTGCTATGATTTATCGCACCCGCCTACCAAAATGTACAGGTGTAGCAATTGGCTGCTAAAAGTTGAATTTTCGGATTCTTTTATCTTTTATCTTTTACTTCCTTTATTAATGAAATAACAACGTGCACCATTTTTCAGGAGGGTGTCCGCAGCCAGCAAAGGACTGCCAAGTGGGGAAGTTGACCGGCGGTGGGAGGATTCTTACTCACGACATTCAGGCCCTAGCTCCACGACCTTATCCGTTTGGCCACCGCCAGCCCTGAGCGTAGACCGAACCACGATATTCCTAAGAACATTAAATTTGACTGATCTGAGCTTACAACATACTCAAGTTAACTACTTTACGTGTTATCGAATTTCTCGTTGCCCGACAAACTTTGGATATACTCGGGTAGAGTTATTAGTAAACCTCTTCTTTTGACAGTCTCGTCAATTCAGGAAACAATGATGCAGCACGAAATTAACAACATTTCTTGGTCGTTGAGTTTTATCTTCACTCCTTTCGTATAAAACCCGTTGGTTACCCTCTCCAGGCTACTGATATAAAGCACAACAACAGAACCAACCCCTCCCCCTGCACAAGGATATGGTCATGAGGGCAACCACGTGCATCATGAGAACCGCGTCACAGTTACGTGGCCTATCGGCCATGGTGAGCCAGGTGACGCATAAAAGTGACCGCCGGACGAAAGCAGGGAGCATGGTGACTCATGTTTCCGTAGCTCTGGTACAATCATCGCCTGCCATGTACCCGTCGGCCGGATAAAAAAATGCAAGTCGCTCACCCGAAAGTCTCGATGGTTCAACAAAGAGGACAATCTACAAAAGACTTGGCGATTAGTATTATTCTGAGATCCTAAAGAACACACACACACACACACACACACGCAAACAACTTACTCAAACTGACAATGAGATCACGTACTCTAATTCAGTACCCAAATTGTGCAACTGGCCATTCGAGACGTGAAGAGACTTTGGGATGGATAGATCGTGGCATCATTGTGTGTGCAAATCTAGGGGCACAAAAATACGGTTTCTCACATTGACATTTCCACTTCGACTGATTTGTGACCAATATCTACTTCAATACGGGTCAGCTTGACGTTCGCGATACCAAATGCGTAATCGATATTTGCATACCTATGCATCGGTGCGTGACTGACTGGCTGCACGACAATTCGGCGTCATCTTACTTTCGTTGTTTTGTTGCCTGATATTTCGTTCGATTACGTTCTCCGTTCGCCGATTCAATCAATCAGAATTATCGTTATTTAAAAACCATATCGTTTCTCAACATGAACTGGGATCACGCATTGCTGCGCCTCGAAGATTTTCTCATCGATCTAAAAGAGGCACTCGAGCTGGCTGGCAGGCAGCTCTTAAGTACACCCTTCTGACCAAGATGTCCATTACGCTATTGTTGAGTAACAACATCCGCTCTGCTTACGAAAATGTCGGATCTGTCCCTCGCACTTCAGTCAATGATCCATTTTCACGCTTGTGCCATCTGCATACAAGAATCGAGGCTGAACCCGGATATCGCTGGTTCACACGTGTCGATAGACAGCTTCAGACTCCATCGGCAGAACGAAGTTTCGGACAAGAAGAAGACTGGAGGTGGTGTGGAAACATACATAAACTCATTCTGGCCCGGCAAGTCCGAAGTTATATATACGTACTCGCTAAACGGAATTGACTATCTAGTGGCACAATGTCATCATAGGTTTTCTCGCCATACCAGCACTATCATAACGAATTTATATATTGCCCCTTTTAGCTCGCAACCAAATATCGCATCCTTTTTTCCACTCTTTTCCGGTATTTATTGTTCCTCTTCTTGAGGATAATCTGCATGTTATTGTAGGTGATTCCAATCATGCATCTACCTACCCTATCATTGACTGTGTTTGACTTGGCTGACCTCTGCGTTTCTTCCATCAGAGGTGGCTCCATTTCAGATAGAGTTATTACCAACCACTCTGATTTATTTCCCATGAAACTGCGTGCTCCAATTTCAAGTAGCGATCATTGTCTTCTTCTGTTAAGTCCCAAGATATACTCTAGATCAGCTTTCCAGTCCTTCAGGCGAACAGATCAAATCCAGGTTCGCCTCCGCAACTTTTCACACAACAACCTTATTCTTCTTCAGAAATCCCTTTCACTCGCGTTTACCTGTTTTTCTTTTGAACCCCTGCTCAACGACAATGTCAAATTTTTCACAGAGACGGCCAACGCTATCTTTGAGATCCGCTACCCCTCAGAAACAATATTCGTCTCAAATGGCCATATCTCCACCCAGAAACTGAAATCTCTAAGAAGACGCAAGGAGCACTTCTACAAATCTCGTAACAACTCAAGCGTGCGGTATATTTCCAACCTAATAAAAACTGACATCAAACGCATCGACACGACATTTGCCAGCCAACTCTTGACTGATAACAATAATCGATTCATATGGCAAGGCATTCGACTGCTGTGTGGGAAGAAGGAGAGACATGCGAAAACTTCTGCGGATGTCGACAGCATCAATCGTGCTCTCATCCATCCTTCCACTTATACCTCGACCAAATTTGGACTGGGTGATGATGTGATAGTTACAAGTTTTTCTGGAGAACAAGTGCTCGATCTTCTCCGCACCACTGAAATTACCGCAGGCTTGATCCTGATAGTCTGTCTTCAGCTCTTTTAAAGCATGGGACTGTGGTCATGACGGATGCATTTACTTCTCTGATTAACTCGTCATTAATCTCGTCTTCTATCCCTGACTGTTTGAGACCGGTCACTATCATTCCCATCTCAAAATCTAGCAGTTCCACTGCTTTGGCAAAACATTTTCGCCCCATCGCCTTAACGTCTTCTGGTCTTAAACTGACGGAGTGTGCTATACTTAAGCGCCTGCGTTCGTCTATGTATCCTCCTGACGACCCTTTCCATTTAGTCTATAAATCTAACAGGTCCACTTTGGACGCTGTCGCCTCCCTCATTCGCCTTTTTTGTAAATCTTTGAACGCATCGATTTTTATGACATTATTAAATGCCTGGCTTCTCACTGTGGACTTTGGGTAGTTACAACACTAGCTGATGAACGCCCCATTCATTGACCCCCTATACGCTAGAACACCTCGTTCTTGGAAGAAACCTTTTGCGATTAGGAAAATTTCAGCATTCTAAGTTACAAATTCAATTATCGAGTTTATAGGCATACGCGGGTGGACGACTGAGATCTCCGTTCACCAATTTCAAAATTAAATGTGACGTTTTTGTAGTGAGTTTACGTGCATGTTGCATGATGCAGTCTGATACAAATTTAAGTTGGCCCACGTAGACAGGTAACCGTTGGGAGCCGTGACGACAAATCCCAGAATTCCACGAAGGCAATTGCGATTGACGTATTCCATGAATCGGAATATTTCCAAAGGTGTATTTAACCCATGGGCGGTAAATACAACTCTAACGTGTTTACCTTCAGTTGTGATATTCTCGTCGTCTTAGTTTGCCTAAATTGGGTGGAACCTAAATCAGTACTTACTGGTGATTTGCATCTGCTCGCTACCGTGACTGACCGAATTCGGCATACTAATTTCAATTTCAAGTACTACATCTGGTGTAGCGGGCGGGATAGATTTCGTTGATGGCATACTTCGAGTTGATCAATCGGAATCAAATTGAGTCGTGTTTTCGCTGTTAGCTCAGCTGTAGTTAAAAAACGCACAGTGCCATCAGCTCAATAAAAAGAAGTGCACACATGTGATGTCCTTTTTCCTACTGCATTACTCCGATTAATAGAATCATCAACCCAGAGTTTTCAGCCTTGTCTGTTCTCATTTGCCAACTGTACACAGCTTTTTTATTCTATTACATTCATTATCGCGCAGGTTCGCCTTAGAGATTGTGATGATCCATATTGTCCGGAGTCAGAATAATTCACGTTCGTTTTGTTAAAACGATCATGAGAATCGATCAACAACAGTGCACAGGTATGTCTAAGGAAACAAATCCAGATACCATCACTCGCTGATCGATCGAGTAAATAGGGGTCTGCAAATCTAATCATGAATATTACACGTCTAAAAGGAACAGTAGACGGTATCAGACTGGAGAATCTATTCTGTTTACAATATAGATTATTTTTATTTCCAGGCTTCGGCATCGTAGCAGCGTTTACCCTCATATCAATTTGGGAAGGCATTCTGTCAAATTTCATCAAATCCGATCCTCCAGGGAAAAAACACCGAACAATGATAAGCATCATTCTATTCTCAAGTTCCCTTGCACTCTGTGTGATTGCATATGTGCATGAACCGTTGTCTTTATATTAATGTGATTGTTGACAATTATAAGTTCAAGGATCTTACCACGGCTAAGCGATGAACCGTGACCTCGATTTTTCAGTATATATGCTTCAAGCCAGAACTAACTGTACTCCAGGTTTTATGATAAACCTGATGCGTAACCGTAATGAAGTGGTATGCCTTACTGGCTCAAGGGGTGCCAGCATCACTACACATTATTGTGGACGGAACTCCTTAGAATGAAAGAAAAATCCACGCCAAACGAGAACGGAAGGTACAGTTATTTTTAACAAACTAAATAATGCTGGTATCTGAAGAAGCGACACGGACTGTGATCGATCATAACAAGGCACACACTCAAATTGCTAACATTTATTAAAATACCACCAGGCCCGGAAAACATGCAAGTGAAAGAAAGAAAAGATAACTATACTTAGAAACCAGATTCAAATTTGTTTAGTTAGAAAGAAACATCATTCACGGAATATCTTTGGGCCAGTAACAATAGTGGAATGTTTATCTGTCTCGTTCGTCGATTCTTCCATTTCTGACTGGTTGACTTGTAGGCCCAGGTGACAGCAAACATCGTTGCAATCTGTAACGAGATTTGTGGTGGATGTGTTACTAATTGCACTTGATTGTTTGTGACTGTAGCAACAAGTTTACTTCACGAAACTTAACTTTCGGTCTTCTAAAGATTTTGTAAAATCTCGCAGTTCTTGATAGCTGTAAATTAATTCGAACCTTGTGATCTACTCTTCAATACTTCAAGTGGGGCAAATACCGATTATTCCACCGTCCGCCCGCATACGTGGACACTGCTTTCTGATACTCCATCTCATGTCTTTCCGGACACCGAACACTGATTAAAACGTTCAAAGTTCAAATTGGAGTTAGAAGAATGGACATCAGTTTGAAGCCTCACATATAGGAACTAACGACTGTTGAACTTTCCAGTCGCCCCGGCAGCTGCGTGACAAAGGATGGCAGCGTTATAGTAGATATGAACGTGCGTAAATCCACTGCTCAAGCGGCGTATGCTAAATTGAAAAACTTGTGACATTTTGCTGGAGTTGATAAGTTGCGTTTACTGTGATTCGGCGATTTCAATCCCGTTGTGTGAGTGTGAGAAGTGGAGTTTACCAGTTGCGGGTGTTCACCGCCTCGAGATTTCGAATCATTGATGTTTACCTAGTAACCCCAGGATAGTCATCGGAGCAGTTATACCGTTAGAAATCGAGTAACATTAAAAGCTGTAAAATCTTGTTAAAGTCTCCATCAGAGGGATATTACTCCTAAAATAATCCCAAATTTTTCGACTGGGTTAAAACTGGAGGACAATGGTAGTTAGGCCAAATATCTTATCCATCCAGCTCTCTTCAAAGGACTCTCGTTCAAAGCAAAAGTTGTTGCCTCCTTGAGAGATTGGTCTTCTGATTCAACTATTCATGGAGCAACTTTTTTTCTTTGAAAGTTTTGTTTCACCAGGCAATTCCCGAGGACTGTTCCTAATCGCCTCCTTGCCCGCAGTGTTGGATCACTTTTTTCACACTTCCTCTATGCCATTTAATGTTCGTCCAGTGCAGCTCATGCATATTCTAACTTTCTGAATCCCTTTAATCCCCAGGTATTTTATTCTTTATACTGACTGCATCTGAACGACGACTCTGTTCGCCTTAACACGGCTCATATGGCTTCTTGTCTGACTTGTCCCAGACTGAATGTCAGCTTTCTCATTTGTGCACCTGGCGGTGTATTGACCCCAAAGCGAAATTGTAGCAGGTGTCAATCCTCGCGTGTTAAAACAGTTTCGTTCCACTCATATAACGCCGAGAGCAGCTCTCACAAGTTAATACTATAATTATGGCCCCCGGAAACAAATATAGCCAAATTAAATGCCTCCTATCCAATCGCTGGATTTTTGTGTCTTACTACGGAAGGCAATCCTAAACTGTTACCAATTACAACATCGTCGCCTTTCGAAAATAAACAATTTACTGAAACAGAACGTCTACCGGACTGATGGAGTACGAAAACAGCGATACCTAATCGCTTCTATTTCTCGAATAGTGAAAGTCGACCGAAGACATTTGGGAAAATAGATTCATAAATATGAGTGTGACGAGGATTGTGTTCCTTGTCTGGTGAAAGAAAACCTCCATAAGGAAAGGCAGATTACTTATGAGAAATATCAAACATAACCTCATAAGTATCAGGACCAAATGGCGTAATGAGTGTATCGAAAAATCGATGCGTCATGTGTTGTTTTTAATTGTGAATGATATAATGGTAATAACATTGTGATTGTAAAACTTGCCTTGAGAAAGACTATCCACGGCATTCGAAACGTTGGCCCATTACATCCACCAACAACGCTGTGTTATTAACATTATATCATTCACAATTATAACCTCATAAGACTAAAAACGCGTATTAAAGAATATCAATCGTCATAAAGACACTGGAGCGTCGATCTGTATACTATATCCGACCAGGTCCCGGGGTATGAACTCATTTGGAAGTATGTGGGACTCAATAAAAAGAAAGATAGAAATGGATAACCTTTCAAGTTTTTAGTTTGCAAAAGATTTCAACGAAAGTTAAAGATTGAATATCTATGGTACTGGTGGACCAACTGACAAGTAGCGTGCCTCAAATGATTGGGGTTGATTTAGCTGCCAGCAGGGGAAATATGCATTAGTGGATGTATATCACTTGATTTTTTCTCACAATACATAATCATATACATTTTTCCTACTCAGTTTTTCACATTCATCGTGCGGATGGAGGAGATGGCAGTTTGCAGGGGAATCACGCACTTTGAACAGGGCACTGAATTTGGCTTGTTTTCGAGGATCCCGTAATGAGGCCCCTTTATGTAAGAAGGAGGGGACATTTTGGCTCCATGTAAACCAAATGTTCAGATCTTAGGAATACACAATCAGTCAAGCGAACCATGCTATTGGGTCATGTAAACTGTGGCTGGTAGCCGTGAGTTTGTCCAGGGCTATCATGTTGATGCTGATCGTGTGCACATTCGAAGTTGTCAGGCTGCCAACACCGCCACCATCGAAACTGTGGACCCCAGTTTCGTTTTCTGCCACTGGCACCGGGCGAACATTAACTCAAAATATTGCATTATATTCTACGGTACTGCATAGACCTTTGCTCACGCAGAAGTCCTTTTGTCCTTTGTTGCACGGACGTTAAACTCATCAATACATAAAAAACGGTGTGGATGCAAATTCTTTACGAGAGAGATTTGTACACTTATGAAAACTGTCTCAGGAAGTCGGTCCAGTAATCGACAGTCTCCAGCCCTGTATTTCAAGGTCCCTCCCAAGTTAACGTGCAGAAATAAAGGGAAAATGAACGAGGGGTCGGAGAAGCACATCGATTTGCAAAACTGTACATAGTGTCCTGTTTTAGCTCGTATTGTTGAAGCTTCAGTTGATTGTTCTCAATGATCCTTTATGCAAGTGGAAACATAATAAGTCCACTTCAGAGTTTTACTAAAGACATCCCCTAGGTGACAACATCAACCCTGGTGAGTATTTCTGAGATTTTGAACGACGTCTCATATTGTCAAACATAACCGAGGAGAGAGAGAGAGAGAGAGAGAGAGAGAGAGAGAGAGAGAGAGAGAGAGNCGACAGGCACGTACTGGCTATCACTAGTGACAGACATGTCCTGGATCCTGACCCTTAAAGTCAGAGACAGTTACTCCACCTGACCACTCGGCATGTTCCGCATGTGGTTTGTACTTACTTGTTACCCTCTCTCAAGCCGTTTCGAACAACGATGAGTTTAAAAGATTTCTCTGCACCAGTTGGTTGAAATCTCAACACATCTGAATGTTTCGAATGTCCGTTCTCCGTTTCTCTCTCTCTCTCTCTCTCTCTCTCGGTCAGCCTACCCATCCGAGACGTCTTCCATCAACTCAAAAACTCCTACCGAGGTTGATTCTGTGAAATATCTATGAGTTACTATTGACAAAATTCTGAAGTGGACTTCTCACATTTCTACCTGTGTAAAGAATCTCCGAACGTCGGCATTTCAACTCAGCAAGCGTCCTCACTACAAGGTGAAACAAAGCACCATCTCCCGATTTGTATACCAATGTGTTTTTCCAATCCTCCTTTACTGTTCTCCTGTTATTTTTCCAGATTTACTTAGAAAAGACTTTAGAATTGTTCGCCCGGGGGTTGTTCATTATTAGCCGTTTGTCATTCGTACCACCAATTGAATTGTCCTTAAATCTGTGATCAACACTTATCAGCATGTGAGAAATTTGCTCACAAAATTCCTTCTGATCCCACGCATCCTCTGCACGACGATCTTTCAAAGTGCCCCTATCAAGTTTCTACACGATCCGCTTCTCATTCAATACCGTCTAGAATCAATATCTATGGGAATTCCACTGTCCCATATTTAGCACGAATATTGACAAACCGTGACCGTGTCTCAGCCGAATTTCTGAGCAACCTATCATAATGTGTTATGATTATTCCTCGATGAGTTTGGTTTAACATATTTTTACGAGATGATGAGTGTAAATTCTTTTTTTTGTTTCCTATTTTACTTTTTACCCCCACATTTTCTTCATTCAAGTGCAACATTATTTATTGTACGCAAATGATATCCAATACAATGCAATTCATTACATTGCTAACTTGTAGCATATTTCGATTCATTCCCACTCTCCTCGATCATTACTCACGGAACTGGTCCGCACAGCTGCCTGCCCCGTCCAGCATTTAACGGTTTAGTCGAAAGCCTTCGTCGCAGAGTTAAACTGGCCTCATGGTTGATATGAGTCCTGCCTGGTTTAAAACTTCACCGCCATTTCTATCGGGTATCAGAACCTGTTCAAAGTTAGATATGCATCGACGGGCTCATTTTCGGCACGGTATTAAGAATGCTGGCTGAATTTGTTATACCACAGATTCTTGATTCATTAATTGTAGAGCCGTGCTCGACTTACTTGTCTGCGTACATGTGAGATCCTTCTCCGTCATAACTTTTTTCGGATACAAGTATTTGATCCCCGGAACTGGAAGCTTGTTCAGGTGCATTACTTCGAAACCCTGTGTTGGCTCATTTCGTGTGGGTTTTCCCCTGGTTAGGACTTTTCACTTCCTCCGATTTCTTAGCATCGATCTCCCAAAAGTGGTGCCCGCTGAATGCAACGTGCTGCCTGATACAGCGATCTTCAAGGTTGGGGTCTTCCGATCCTGACGGACGTCATGTGCTTTCGAGGTGATCAGTCTGGTGACACTGCCTGTCAAGAAATGGGGACACGCGTCTCTCGTCTTATATGTGGTTGGATGTTTGGTAGTAGTCCCATACACAGATTGTCTGGTTTGGACGCGAGACAAACACAAAATCATCCTTACATTTAATGTGGACCCTATCAGGCGGCAGAAATAGTCGACTTGCAGAGCTGGCGGCAAGTGGGAATCACGAACGTATTGCTGTGCAGCAGTTCGATTCCCATTCAGTTTTTACACCCAAAGCCCTTACACGAACGATGTTTCGTTTTGGCTGCTACTTCAAAGCATGGTAAAAAGAATTAAACGAATTTAATATAGAGGGCCAAATGAAAAGCAGAAACTTTGCCAATGAAAGAATGCCCCTGACTGCGGCATTGAGCCACATCATCTAATCTCCAATCATCCAGCTGAAAATTCTCGTGGATCCTAACCCTGTATCACCTGCAAAAGTCAGGTACTTGAGGTTTTCAAGTCTCGTCACGTCACGGACTGATTAATCTTCCAGTGATTAACGGTCTTGGAAATCATTGTATATCGAGGGAGTCAATCTGCGAGTATGCGCAACACATCCCACAAAGTTAATCCATTCCAATCCAATGCCTACTAGACAGCCTAAGTCATAGGGTCCAATAACCTACGCTTAACCTCAGCGCTGATCACATAATTCTTCCACTAGAACCTAGCGATATTAAGGAGATAGCAGTGTCCAATTACTGACAGTCTTCACACATGTTCTCTTCTCAAAAGCTGTTTTTCTGAACGGTATAGCAGGGCTGACCCTACTGCTGTAGCATAAACTCGACATTTGATTGGTAAGCGGATTTCGCGTCGATGTCACAGATGCTTCAAATTAGTAAATGTCAACCTACCACTCTGAATAAGGGATGACACGTCGTTCGAATACGGCCATTAGATGACTTCCAGCTAACCCAATAGTTAAATAGCTATTTCACGCAGATCTGTCGCTGCAAGAACATGGCCTCGAACCAATCTAGTCATTCATATCAGCCCAAGCATTGCTGCACTATCATTCAGGCGAACGACAAAAACTTGCAACTCATTTTGGTCTTCACCCAGAAACAAATCTCCATCTGCATATTAAAAATAGGACAATGTACCGTATGAACAGATAATAATTCCAACGATCTCCCATGAGGATAGGGCGATTTTCATAACCACTCCGATTACAAATTTGGAGAGAAACGGAGAGAGACAGAGAAAGACAGACAGACAGGCAGATAGACAGACAGACAGACAGACAGACAGACAGACAGACAGACAGACAGACAGACAGACAGACAGACAGACAGACAGACAGACAGAC
>LUCM01002083.1:2821-24938 GCA_008360955.1 Fasciolopsis buskii | reverse complement strand
GAGAAATCAGTGCTTTAAATCCCCAACCCCGAGAATGGGCAATCGTCTGCCATAAATTTCGTGGTGGTCGACTAGGGCTCTGTCCCGTTTTCCCATGTGAGACAGCAAATTTGAATTTGGTTTTGTTTAATTATGATCAGTTTATTCATCACATTTCCCGTAACGTCGACTATCCTCTGGGAACATACTTCCCTGTTTTTGATGACAATTTAGGACGTACTCAAGGAGTCGCTATATTAAACATCAACGAGGTTGCTGAATCCGTGTTACTATCGACGACGCGTATTTCGTGCGCGGTTAGCGAATGATTCGAGCGCGAGTTGGAAATACGTCCGGGTAAAAGTCGATCAAATGGCAAACTGGGAAAGTGAATTAGTGGCTAGCGAAAACTTTTGGTGGACTGCACATTTTCATTGACCTAAACTATCGAACAACACAATTACACAAAAGTACTTTGAAGGACATTTCATCTGAACTGTCGAATGCATGGTATTTTACGAACGTTGATGTGGTCTCGGTGTTTTGGCACTTAGAGGTAGATAAAAGCTCTGGTTACTTGATGGCTTCTGGAAGATCGTACGGTTGTGGCGACCAAAAGGTCCATAGAGAATTTGCACGGGCCGTGTAGTTCCGCGTGAAGACAAGCTAAAACTGAAAACCTGTGAAACCGGTGCGCTGCGCTTATGCGTTTCGGCCAAGTCATGTGATTCCGGGGCCTTGCTGTCCAGTATAGCCTTGCGTTAGAAATTAAAATACCCAGTAAGCGTGGATCTCGTGGCGCGCCCCGCAGGGCCATTACCGTTTAGTATAAAAGTGTCCAACGCGATTTCTCCAAGCGTCAGACTACTTGACTATAGTAATTCGTGTGACGGATGAAATTCTGATTTTTGGAAAGAATATTCGACAGCACAGCGAAAGATTTGATGACTTCATCCGAAGATACACCCAAACTGGAATTAAATAAGACCGAGACAAGCTGACATTACTTAAAGAAGCAACCAAGTTTAATGGTCATGCTTTCAGCGACAGAAATTTCAAACTGGATCCGCACTTGTACGTGCCATGACAGACATGCCTACACCAACTGATACGAAGAGCATCTCATATCTTATCGCAACAGATTCTCACCAGAGTTAGCGGAACTGATCAGACCCATTAACTGGTTAACATAAAAAGGCATAAATGTGGATTTGGGGCCGAAGGGTAGCAATCAGCCTTCGGTCGTATACAACAATTTATTATGAGAGTCGTCCTTTGACCAGCTGAGCTACAATTCTGTGTCATCATAGTTCCGCTGTTTTCTTGCAGGATTCCTAGCTCAGTTATAGCCTCCGTTCTCGTTTGAAGTCGTTCGGAACTACTGTGATTAATTCTAATCCTTGATTAGGATCACGCTTTGTTGTACCTCAAAGATCTTCTAGTCTCTCATGAGGAGCACTCGTGCTGGTTGGAAGACCAGGATGTTTATACCAGCACTGTTGAACACCAACATCCTTTCCTCGTTTGCTGAAATGTCGAATCTGTCCCTTGTAATTCAATCACCGGTTCAAGTTCACACTTGTTTCATCTGTAAACGGAAATCCTGGTTGAACCCACATGTTGCTGAGTTGTTCGTGTTCACAGACAGCTTCAAACTCGACTGGTAAGACAAATTTTTCAACGAGAAGACTGGGTGTTGACAATATACATAAACTCCTAGTCTGGCAATTCCGAAGTTATTTATGCGTACTGGCTAAATGACGCTGACTGCCTCGTAACTCTGTCACCTAAAGTTTACCTTTCACAACAGTACGATCATAAGAACTTATGAATAACACTTAACACAGCATCACAACGTTTTTCGATTCATTTCTAGCAAACTGTAGATGATTTCAATCATGCGTCAACCCTATCAGTGACTGTTTTTGATTTGGCTGACTGCATTTTCCCACAAGAAGGAATTCGGTTTTCGTCAGTTATTATCAAGTAACCTGTTTTTTTCGTTGAACTGCGCGCATTAATCTCGACTAGTGATTATTGTTTGTCCTTGCTATGGCTCAAGATAAACTCTCAGTCGGATTTCCATTCTTCCAAACAAACAAATCAAATCCACATTCACCTCCATAATTTTTCAAACAACGAGCTAAGTATTCTTCAAAAATCTCTTTCACATGCATCCGCTTGTGTCGTCTTGAACCCTTAATTAATGACAATGTCAAACTTTTCACAGATAAGCCAATTCAATCAATGATATATGCTGCCCCTTAGAAACCTTACCCATCTCAAATGGTCGCATCCCCTCCCAGGTACTGAAATCCCTAAGAAAACGCAAGGCAAACTGCTACAAATCCCAGATTTGTATTGTATTGTATTGTATAGGCTTTTGCGTACAAAAAATGTCACATTTCAGTCAAAAAATGTGAGTTTAACAAATAAATTAGGGGGAAAAAAAATTAATAAATGAAATAATAAAATGTTACACTAATCGCCCCGTAAAGAATATAAAAGCACTCATCCAGGACCAATCACATCGCACTAGGACAGACTGCTCAGGAATTCGCCTGAAACCCGGTCACGGTTTTTCAAAATTCGTGCTGAATATCGGACCGTGCAATTAATATAAACATTGATTCTGGAGGGCATTGAACGAAAATCGGATCGTTTCGAAACATGAGAGCGACACTTTGAAAGATCGTTGTACAGAGGATGCGTGGGATCAGAAAGAGTTTTGTGAGCAAAATTCTCACATGCTGATAGTTGCTGATCCCATAGATTAAGGGACAATTCAGCTAGTGGTACGAAGGATACACGGCTAATAATTGATAGTCCCCGGCAAAAAATTATAGTCTTTTTTAAGAAAACCTGGAAAAATGACGGGAGAATAGTAAAGAAAGATTGGAAAACACTGGTATACGAATCGGGAGATGGTGCTTTGTTTCACCTTGTAGTGCCGAAGCTTCCTGATTTGAAATGACAACCGTCGGAGATTCATTACACAGGTAGAAATGTGAGTGGTCCACTTCGGATTTTTATCAGTAGTAACTCCTAGGTATTTCACAGAATCAACCCTGGTAGGAGTTTTTGAGTTGATGGAAGACGTCTGGGATGGGTAGGCCGACCGAGGGAGAGAGAACAGACATTCGAAATGTTCAGAGATATTGAGATTCAAACCATTTCCTGCAGATAAATCGTAAACGGAAGACGGGTTGTTGGAAAAATACTTTGAAAATCATCGCTTTTCGAAACGGCTTGAGAGAGGGTAATATCATCAACACACTTAAACAGATGATAAGGGGAACTAGCTAATAAATCGCTGATGTACGTAGAGAAAAGAAACGGTGAAAGAACAGAACCCTGTAGCACTCGTGATCAACAGTTTCGAAACTTTACCGTCCATTCGTGTGCACTGGGTTTGGATAGTAAAGTGATCAGACAGTCATGCTAATAAAGAATTGCGACAAACAAATGTTTGCAGTTTGTGAAGTGGAAGAGACCGTGGGACTGAGTCAAATGCCGACGAATAGTCCACGAAGGCCCAACGCACAGATTTCGCTGATGCGTTTAAGAAATTACAAACGTCGTGAGTGAGGGAGGCGACAGCGTCCAAAGTGGACCCGTTAGATTAATTGGCAAACTGAAAAGGGTGGTCAACGGGATACATAGAAGAACTCAGGCGACTAAGTAAGGCACGCTCCGTCAGTTTAAGGCCAGAAGAAGTTAGGGCGATGGAGAGAAAACGTTTAGCTTAATCAGTAGAACTGTTAGATTTAGGGATGGGAATAACAGTGACGGGTCTCCAACAGTCAGGGATGGGAGATGGAATTAATGACGAGTTAATTAGAGAAGTAAATTCATCGGTCAGAGCCACAGCACAGTGCCTTAAAAGAGCTCAGAACAACTATCAGGAACAACCGCTGTGGTAATTTTAGTAGTGCCGGGAAGATGGAGCACCTCGTCTCCATCACCTCGTCCATGACGAAGTTTAACAGAAATGGTGAGATGGGACACCTTTGTCAACCGCCACTAGTCGTTTCGAATGAACTTGACAGTTCACCGTATACCCATACCCTAACGCGACCATAGGTATGCCAGTACAATGCCTGCAACAGGTTCACGAACTTCACTGGCATGCCATTCCGGTAGAGAGCACTGAGTAGTGCTGGTCGATCCAGTGAGTCGAAAACACCTTTCGAGTCAAGGAAGACTACGACCATAGGGCGGCGGTGCGTGTGGCGCGTTTCGAGTACTTGGCGAAGACCAAATATCTGGTCGATGCAACCTCGACCTGGACGAAATCCGGCCTGCTGTTCGCGGATACTACTCTCGCGAATCAGTGTCAAACGGCGCAGCACTATCGAAGCCAACACCTTACTAACTATCGAAATTAAACTAATCCCACGATGATTGCTGCAGTCACTCCGCGTGCATTTCTTCAAGATGGGTACAATCAATGACTCACCCCACGATAACGGAATAGGCTGCTCGTTCCAAATATCATGAAGTAAAGAGGTACGTGATTTCACCAGAGCTTCCCCACCCAATTTGAAAAGAACTGGGGGAAGGACGTCGGGGCCGGCAGCTATTCCCCTCTTCAGAAGTCGAATATTCGACTGCACTTCCACTTCCGTTGGGGGATCAAGTGACACCTCCCAAGGATTTGCAACTGCAGACGTCGGACTAAATACGTTAGCGTGTAGCCAGCTAAACTGATCCTTGAAGTGCTTTCCCCAAAGGTTCAGCCTTTGTTTTCTACCATGGATTAGCTCTCCAGTCCTATCGCACACGACTTCACTAATCGAAGTTCGCCGCCCGCCGCTGTCGCGTATAAGCTTATACAGTCTTTGACTGTTAACTGAAACGACCCCTTCCTCCATCTCTTTGGCTACCTTAACCCGCCAGTTTTCGTCGTCATTCTTAATACTTATCGCCAACTGACGCTGCAACTTTCGACGCATCTTATTCACTTCCTTGCAGTTAGCGAGCTGGCGACTTTGCTCCATTAGACACAGCGACCCGTGCGAGATCCAGTGTCTCTGATGAGTGCCAGATCTAGGACCACAGGCGAAATCTGCTGCCAAATGCATAGCCTGCTTAATTTGATCCCACTACTCGTCTACATTGTTTCTCGTCGAAGTTCTTAGTCCCTCGGATGGCTTCCTTTCGTAGCTGTTGCGAACAGACGAATCAGACAAACGTTCGACACCCAATCGGGTTTGTGGTCTGTGTCGATGGTCATTCAGCTGCAGTAAAAAATTTCACTAAATCTAACGCATGGTCCTATTCGACGTACGTGGTCCAATGCGATTTACAGTTCTGAACAGAACCGCGCCAACGGTGGCTTACTTCAACATGGTCGATCTCACTCAGAGTACCTGTCGAGTTAGAACGCCATGTCGCTGTGCGACGCGAACTGTTTCGGGAATTCGTACTAGATAGGAATAAACGATTGTCTGCACAAAATTGGAGAAGTCTTTCTCCATTGTCTATCCACTGAACAGGCAAGGCGCATCGCCCACCTAAACAGGACTCCGATACACTGCTTCTCAACTTGTGCATTAAAATCACCTGCCACCACCACAATGTCAGAGCCTTTGCTTTTCCGAACAAGGGTAATAAGGTCATCGTAAAACTCGCCCTTCACCATGTCACTGCTGCAGTCTGTTGGAGCGTATGCCGATATAACGACTAAACAGCGCTTAACACTACTATCCTTCCGGACACCCACTGGTCCCTTCAGTCTCACGGCGATGAAGTGATTATGAACTGGGATCCAGTTTAGAGGGGCTGTTTCAGCCTTTTCACTCAAGACTATTCCTACACCACGTTGACCCACAGCTTGAGCTGCTTCGTCTCCTGAAGTGCGAAGAATATATCTTGACGAGACATTTGGCGTCGTTAGTTAAATTACCCTACTCGAATCCTGAATTCATGTTTCACTCAGGCAGCAGACATCAATCGAAAGTGAGTCTACTGTCAGAGCCAAACACGCCTGTTTACCAGCCTGCAGTAAAGTGCACACATTGAGGCAACCGAGATTCAGAGGCTGACGAAGTTTGATAAAATGTGAGCTAACAGACTGAAAAACCACCTACCACACTACTTGACAGTAAACCGTTGCGAGTATCGGGCGTATTGTCAGTGGAGATACTATGGGTAGGCAGAAGGGGCAAACAGATTCGGTTGGAGACAGAAGAGACAGGTTGAATGAAAGAGAGGGAACTCTGAGCAGTAGCATACTTATCACTACCCACCCCGCTCGATGCAATGGGCAGCGCGGTCCTGATTATCCTGCGCGACAACCGATGCAGTATGGAATTATTTGTAGGCGTGTAACTCATGGGGATTGATGAACGGGTGCTGCCCAGGATGCAACGGTAGATACAGATCAAACAAGTTTTGAAAATTATAACCAATTTAACGGAAGGAGAGGAAATATCACGTCACTTCACTGCCCTGTCGTGTTGTTAACTATATACGTAACACACTGATACTTGGAACAAGGATAACCTACCGTATGCACGTGCATGAGGTGTTCCAGCTTGTCAGACAGGCCTTAGCTACCGAGCGTAACCGATTGTGGTCATTAGAACGCCATGAGTTCCAATGACTGGAAGATCTGATTCGCGGCTTGCGTTTTTTCTGAGTAAAATCATTGAATTTTCCACTATCTATTGCATCCTTTTCCGTGTATCAACTTTAAACTGTGCAGTCACAGCATTTAAAAATATCGTCTAAGCTCGAGGGCTGCAGGACATAGCGAAATATTACCACCATGCAATACTAGTCCTCTCTCCTTGTTAGTGAATTGTATACGAGTCGAGTGGTGGTTCGAAAGCAAATAATGAGACTGTGCACCTAATGCTGCAGACGATTTTCAATGGGTACATTTCATGCAGAAGTGAAGTGTAATAACTTGCTCCGTTGACCACAGGACCCACCGCTTAGGGTGAGCAGAATAACAGTGACAGCTCGGAAACTTGAATTGGCTTAAATGCATTTAAAATCTAAACAGGCCGCTGACTTGTCAGTCATAAGTCATCATGGCTTGGACAGAATGGAGCATAATTATTAGCTACCAATGAAAGTGTGGAAGATGAAAAAATCGATTAAAGACTAAAGGGAATTTCAGACACTACGGTGCGACGTGACGGAATTTCTTTTACATTTTAACTCGTACTGGCATCGATCATTCGGAAAAGATTGATTGATTTTTTCTACAATCCTCCTTGACGCATGATATTGATTTTGTGGCATTTGTTTTGGAGATCACGAGATCTGGACACTTCCTTTTGTGTCACACTCCCGAGAGCTCTCGCTCTAGAACTGTCCCGCTCGCGATTTTCTGCTGTGGTTTGTCTTCGCATGTACGTTCGTTTAGGGGCTAGGACGTCCCATACGGTACATCTCATTCGCACTTGATTTATGGCTCGAGTGTATTCTGTTCTGTCGATTGAGGGGGCCAGGCTGACCGCGGCTTCAGATCACGACAGGAGAGGGATCCGGCTTCGCACACTGAACACTTTTAAACTAATGAGAAATAGTCATGGTTACATGAGGAACACAAGATAGGATAAACCATCGGCTTCGAAAACTCCAAACGCACCAGCATTATTTAAGAACGTAGAGGTGGTGAGTTCGAATCCTCCCACCGCCGGTCAATTTTCCCACTTGGCAGCTCTCTGCTGGCCGCGACCCCCTTTCTGAAAAACGATGTACACTGTTATTTTATTAATAAAGGAAGTTAAAGAGAAAAAAACCAAAGGCATAGAGATGCTGATTACAACACAGTGATTGGTGCGTGAACGGTAAAAAGCACGAGCATTCTAGGTAAAGATTTTAAGAGGTGCTTAAATTCAGCTTGTCCACGTATCTTAGAAACAAAATTCGCATGCGTTGAGCTAATGATAGGTAATGGGAGTTTCAGGGTTCCCACCACACTATTTTCGACGAAGTCGCAAAGTGCTCCGGTTCTAGTAGCTAACTCATATTGTCATCTACTCAGAAAAGAAGATCAACTACAAAGAAGCAGGTTGAAGAAATACATAAAAGAACAAATTTCCAGTGCAAGAACGCGACTGACTATTGCACTGAGTCGCATTACAAGTTGTCTCTAGCTTCCCTTGGAGATATCTCGTGGTCCTAAACCCGGTGGTACAAATGGACCTACACGAGTCAGTCGACGGGTTAGCGTTTCCATAGCTTTATTTTGTTATTGAATTTCGATCTTGACTTATCTTCCAACCGCTGTTTGTCTCGATGAGCAGCGTATGGCGAGGTAGGCGATCTGTGGACATGCAGAGAACATGTCTCAATCAAATTACTCCATTTGTATTCAGCGTTTGTTCCAAAAGTTGAATAGGATACAGAATCCTGCGCCCAAACTGATTTACAGAATTCTCTTAGTAGTAGATCTCACCAATACTGTGAAGACATCGTCGTTCATGCGTCGTCTTTGCATATCCTGTTCTGAACGGTTATGTATAGGAACCGCACAAAAAGACTGATACTACTACTGCAATATAGACTCGACTTTTTTCAGATAACCACATGCCGCGTCGGTACCGAAGATGTTCCAAATCGGTGAATGACAATCAAGATTTCCGTACACGCGAAAACATTTCGTCGGGTACACGAATACCTGGTGAGATGCAACTACGTAAGTAATTAAACCTATCTATTTCGTCTATTTCTCTGCCGACAAGAAAAGAGTTCAAATTTGAACAGATCCAGTTGTGCGACACCAAACACACACCATCGTTTGGGCGATCGGGAAAATACTTGCAACCTACATGGGTTTCTGTTCAGAAACGATGACGTCTATATACTCTGAATCAGACAGCTTCTTATCTGAGCGAATCCCAAAGCCACTATCCTCAAATGGTTGTACAGCTACCTCCGTAATTTCAGTTACAAAGCTGGAAAGAAGACGAGGGGCATCTCTCACAAGTATCACCTTTCGTGGTGAATTCGGATAAAAGATGGTCGTGAACACAAACCCAGCTTCGGAGGTTCACATACAGAGGATGGAGAGGTGAAATCTTTTTTCTGTTACTTGTCAGTTAGGAGCAACGCGAAAGCTGTGCATTTGACTTCGTCGAACGACGCTCCCAGGCTAATGATAACAGAGATCGAGGATCTAAGGAACGTATGCCTGTTCTAAGATTTACCATAAGATGAATATCCGGTCAATGCAACCCTAACTGGATCGGAAAACCAGCTTAGTTCTCATGCGTGCACCTTTCGCGAGCACCAGGTGGTCCATCGTGGTAATGGCCACGGGCACTTTGGATGGAATGCTTCGTAAGCTAATTCCCATGGTTCCTACATGAGAACATATCACCTGTCATGAAAACCGGTACAGTTAGCGATTCACGCCATTCCTCAGGAGTCTCTTCCCTTGTCCAGAGTGATCCTACTAGCTTCGTCAACTCCGATGTTGACAATTTGCTACCGTCCTTGAAGAAACGGGAAAATTCATTCTGACCTAGTAGCCTACGTAGGAGTCATTGTAACTGAAGCTGAACTGCTGTACACCACGTGGGCTAACCGAACAGCTAACACTGAGCCAGTAAGATTACCCTTCAAGTTGATTCTAATACCCAATAGTGCCATACGAGTTAGATATTATTAAACATGTTAAGATGGAAGTGCTAATCATAGCGGAAAATCATCCTCGAAATCGGCAACTGCATTTGAATCAACAGATGGAACCCTTGTGGCTCTAGAACGTGCCCTCTGAATAATTTGGATACAAACACGGAGATCACTGACGTCCGGACACTGAAGGCCTAGTAAAATTGTCAAAAACTTGCAGGAACATCTCACAGCATAACCATACGATACTAGCGACTAGGATCCAACTTGCGAAAAAAAACAAGCGTCCTATAAGAACAGTTAAGTGACCAGGTTGTAATCTGAATGAGTTTGAGCAAAGCCATTCCCTCCAGATCGCCCACCTAGAGATGTTCCAATCGGTGCACTGGTCCGGGATATTGCAAGACGGACAGGAACGATGACCCGAACAATGGACGTTCCTCAGCCTTTCGGCTTAGCCCCATCAAATAGCCAAAGCAGCTCTCCGTGGAGGCATCTCAGTCAATTCTCGATGTATTCTGTTCTACATAGCATCTGTCATCAGTAGCGAGTTAAATTTACGAGCTGCGACTAAATCCCAACTTTGATCATTTCGAAGGTGTATTTTGGTCATAACGCTAGCCAATGAGTTCAATCGATATCTTGACATTTGGAGATAAATATCACAGGTCCGGACCCGACTACGAACGATTACATCCCTATCTTGCAGCATCTAACTTGTCGGAAAATTTTTCCTGAAAAGCATGCAGTGGTTGGAAAATCTGGGCATAGCTGAAAGTGACTTCACAAACAGTTGCGGATTCCCAATTCAAAACTTAGTACATCTACATTGGGTATGAGCAGCACCAGCGTCACGAAATTTTCCCCCACTCACCCATTACTAAAGTGACCGACGGATTTGAAATCCCAACGTTTGATCCTTCCAGTGACAGACACTTAACCCACTTGACCACTTCAATCTTAATTTTGACTGCGCTTTGCGGGAAACAAAGCCTATTCACTGGGTTTTCAGCTTATTCTTTAGAAGAGGTGAACTGAAAAAGACTCAAAAGAAAAATGAAACTGCTTCCCAATCGGGAAAATGCGATCAGCAGTTGCGGAATTCGTTTAAAATCGCACTAAGATTTGCACCCAGAATAATGATGAAGAAACACATCAGAAAAAACGTAAAAAATAATCAAGAATTTTAGCTACGAGAATTGACAACGTTCGTGGGTGTCCGTGCATGCGTGGACGGAAAGCTACCAAAAATAGTGCTGTATAAGAGGAAGAAGACTCGAAACAACAATCTTGTATCGTGGTGAGCAGTAACATAACCCTGAAATCGAACACCAAGGAGAAACTCCAGATTAATTAGAATTAAATGAAACAGCAATGATACTAATAATTTGGAATGCGGGGAACAAAAAGGAGGACCCCCATAGCACGCAAACCAACCTGGAATACTAAGAGTTCGCATAGCTGGATTGCAAGTAGGTTACAATTAAGAAGAAAATTATACTTGGGACGAGGGGTAAAAAACTGGAATTGTTTCGTGGCAGGAAGCCAATAAACTCCAACAGCAAGCGGAGAAGTACACAAAAACACAAAAAAGAAAGATCAAACAATTCGAACATGTGTGTGCAGGTGCACATATATGGTTGGACGACAGTAAAACAAAATGGTCACTGATAAAATAATCACAAAAACTATCTTATAATGGTCATGCTGTGACGGGGATGCGGAAGGTAGGATAGTTTCTGAGACCGAGGTTATTACTGTGGAAGCCAATGATAGGCATGGAGGATGGAGATCTCGAGGGACGGAAAACTTGGATCACAATGAGACGGATTATCTGCACCCACGGCCAAATACACAGACCGTATTACACGACTGAAAGACACCAAGTGGGCAGGCGGACATTGTAAAAAAAACTGGACCACTAATTACAGCCGATCAGCACCCTGTACCATCGTAGCTAGGGTGTACTACTGGTCCTACTAGTGGAAGGTGCGGCAGGATCAATCGACCGAATCACAGATCCATTTGCATGGGAATAAGAGATTGTGGATACGGCAGCCGACGAATGATCGTTCAATTCAGTATCAGATGAGGATAGATTGGAATTGACAGAATGGCGTTGATTATTATCGGACAAATCCGAGGCGTTTGATTTGCAGGACTTGATAAACTCATCGAAGTCGCAGTCATACAACAAGGATGGGCGAACCCAGTGAGCCGGAAGCATGGACTCGATGAAGGGAACACCGGCTGCAAATCGAGCGAGTAGATTGATCCATTTGGGAAGTACGCCATTGCAAAGTAGCTAAAAGTAAAAAATAGCTCATTTTCATACTAAAAGGAGCATTTTCGATCAAAAGCGTACAGCAGTCTCAAGAAAAGAGGCGAGATACAAGATACAAGTGCCCCCTTAGAAAAGATGGAGGAAAGGATACCTATTCATAATGCCGTGGATTGAAAGCGTGGTCATACGGCGAAAAACAGTGCTGTGACGTTCAGCCAATCTCTCGCGTCCTCATTTCCAGGAATAAAAATTCCTGTCCGAAGTAAGAACAAAGTTCAATCTGGTGTTTTTTTGTTATTAGCCACTTTTTCTTAATTTTCCGTGTTTTCTTCTTAGACGCGCAGTAAAACGTCAATGTAGGACACAAGTAACAGATACAAACAAATGTTCGAAGTGCAATTAAAACATTCGCATTACAAAAACCGGAAAGACTTGAACGTAAAACTCCTGAGACCAGTAAACACGCTATCCATCACCATTTTAAAATAGCTCCACGCTTCGTACGCCCCTCCCCCCCGTGGTGGACTTGGAATGGTGCTTTCTAGAGGAAATAACAGGTAGATTGTGTGAAAAATTCCGAAATGTAAACTCAATCATTCTGCTGAGTGCGACATGGTATCTGATGCCTTCCGAACAGAAACAAACTCTGTTCGTAAAATACTCGTAAGCAATGGTTACTCAACAAAGTTTGTTGATGTAGAACGAAAATGAAAGATCTAAATGAGAGATTAATGAAGGTTGCTAATTTCGGGTAGCGATATGTACTACAAAGGCAGTTCAAATATGAACCACCAAGCTACGCAGTCTTACATTTTCAGAAGGATCATTCTAAGCGAACAGAAACTCAGCCAGTTGTTAGATTTTGGCTTATGCACCGTGAATCAGTGCTTACCTCCAAAAATGACAAAACATGAGATTGATAGATGTGGTATATTACCTTGTGTTTCGTCAACTGTGTACTTCAGTATGGAGTTCATCTCTCATAATTCTTTCACGCGCTTCTTCAGCCCTCACCCATTATTGACTTATCGAATAACGCCATATATCTAAACCTTCGATCTTCGTGCTTCGACACGCGACTGCTTCTACCCAAATCTGTCACATAATACTAGCACAGAGAGCTGATTGTTTCCAATATGGCGTAGGGCGCACACAGTGCGTGACGGTAAATCTTTTAGATTATATGATTGTAAGAGAGGAACGCATTATCGCCTTCGAGTTCAACAACAACACCCGCCACTAATCCATGAAGCCGATTAAATGAAAAACGTGTTATGCAAAATAAAAAACGCTATCATTTCCGCCACGACTTTAATTTTTGGTCCACCAGAGTAAAAGAAACTGATCCACGTTTGTCATTACCGAAAGGTGAAGTGTACTAAAAATCACGTAGCGTACAACTTATAAATTGTACACACATTTGGCAAGGCCGTTTGATTATTTCCATGCTGAACGACTGGTGATCTCAATTGCAAGGTTGTAGCAAATCACTTGGATTCAGCTTCATCGTAGAACAGTTTTGCGGCATTACAAATGTTACTGCGCGTCTAATGTTGTCTCACTATATACTAAGCAAGTGCAACTTCTGTTCGTCTTAATTTTTTACAACCATTAAACTTGAATTAATATGTTCTGGTTTCTTTTGACGCCTCGCTACGCCGAAAAGTGGAAGAAAAAAATAGCAAGATCATAATCGAAAAAGACTAGAGGAACAGAAAAATTCTTCAACCATTAACTGTCTTTCTGAACAGCCTAATTCCATTTGCGAGCATGGGTAACATGTCCCAATTCAGTGTCCATTCTGTCCACTGAACAATGCGGTTTGGGTCGTGAAAAAATTCAGGCGCAATAAATTTACATTTGATTCGAAGGCGAACTGTCTCTGCTTCTCAGTTGTGGAGAATGTAATGCGGGCTTAATACGCTGAAGCAAGGTCGCACAGTGTCAGCCCACAGGCAAGCAAATAAACCAGAGGGGTCATGAAATGTTTTCATTTTCTGTCCCATAAACTAAGCCCAGTGTATTGGAACAAACGTCCTAATTCTGACCCTGATTAGAGGGTTGCTATGGCAACTGTGGAATGAAAATAAGGTCTGTACCTGTTAAAAGAAACAATGAATAAACTTAGGTACTATTTTGGCGGATCATATTCGACAAAACTACGATTGATTAGGAAGAAGAGATGACGGACGGGGGCAACGGAAAGTTATCCAGTTTTTCACGGAGCAGCAGTAAATGTTTACCAGCGCACTGAAAAACGGATAAAACAATAAACTTCTCAATGACACCCAAGAGTAGTTCTGAAACAAGTGATTTTATTTTTGGTTCTACACTTAGAAATCAAAACGACCGAATAAAGAACAAAGAGCAAACACCGGTAAACTGAGCACAAAAAACAACACCTTTCACGGTTGTAAGGAATTAGTTTGCCGCGGCATTTTCTGCGATGGCAACCTTCCACGTTTTGCCCATGAGCTGCGTAAACATACAGAATCACACAGAATTACACTTGTACCATAGCTTAAAAACAATACCATCACATGCAGGACACCAAATAACCACATCAGTGCTCGCGACTTCTAATTAGACGCAATTTCCTGAGTGTGAGAACATGGAAAATAAAGAAGCACCAGTGAAGAATCTTAAGTTGCTTTCGTTTACCATGTTACTATGGTGCATTGTAAACGCGCGAATTGGTGGATCATGTTCGACAATACGAATCGGGAACGCATACCATAACTTATATTGTTCATAAAAATAGAATTAGTCAATTCTAAGCCTTCTCTATCTCCAAAACTAAAGGATCCGATTGCTGGACACTTTCAAACAACCTCAGATGGGAATGAACAGCAGAGTCAACAAGGCTTAGGCAAAAACTAATCAGATATAAGTATGCACGATCTATAAGCAAACCAATGCATTCACGTGTATTAACAGCCTATTAAACCGTAATTACTGAGGTATGCAAACACTGCTACATCGTGAGAAACACCCGTTACATGATAAGCGAGGGTCGACGATAAATTGATTATTGCTGTGGTGACAAAGTGAGTTAGATAAATGTTAGACGCCCATTCGATGAACGCCAGCTAACTGATCGGCGTGCGTTTGGGAATTTACTTTTAGTTGCTCAAAAACAATCCATACTTGTGATTTGAAAATAATAGACTATGATAGTGAAGTGCATCACACAAAGATGCACTGAAATGGCAAAGGCGCGTAGGAGTTTCAACCTCGGCAACACGGTGCTGACATGATAAACGAATGAGTCTCCAACGTTAAGAACGGAAGGTTGCACGGCCGGTTACGTTTGCAGATGAGAAGAAAAATGCTCATATGTATTTAATTCTCCAATGAAAATGCCGATACAAAGTTTTTTTAAACAAGACTTTAAATGAAGAAAACGATGTTTAAATACCGAGATAAGAGCACAAGGTAAAAGTAACTCAACACCCAAATTAATGCATGTAGGAGATGGCTTTGACAGCTAAAGTTGTCCCACAGATCAATAAAAGCAACTGTGACTGAAAATGATAACGTAACTTCCTGCATACTGTAGCAGGCGTCATGCAAAAAGTCGCAAAAACAACCATACACATATTTCCTTAGACAATAACTGTGCAGTTTGTTTGTTTGCCGTACAAAACCATTATTCAGAGCGAAACGGTGGGCGTTTATTTTCGTTTTCTGGTCTACGCCAGCAACAGAACGGAAGAAAAGACCAACAGATCACCAATCTTTAATTAAAGAACCGCAATTTGCTTGTACCAAACATGGTTGGGAAAAATGTAGCCAAAAATAGGGCCAATCAGACGCACATCATATTTTTCCGACTTATGAACACTACGGGGATATTTAGGAAAGAGGAACCCAAGCTCAAAAAGTAAGTCTAGAGACGGAAATTTGTAAGCCTCTGGTCAAAAGGGGAATGGCAAGAGGACAAGCTGAAGAGGTTAATAATACCAGCGGACACTCAACCTGTATCGCGTCTATCACCTACCGATAAATAACGAACTAATCACATGAAAACACGGCGAATGAAAGTTACAGGAAGAACTACAAAAGCACTTAACAGAAACTGGCGTTGTTCAGCAAAGAGCTGGGAATGTCATACACTTCATCACACGTAACGGCCGAATCTGGTCAATAGAGATGAGCACCCGAAACTAGTCTCCACGTGGATCATCACGAGCTGAGCGTTGACATTACTCTGTATAAACTGCTCTCGCACACACACAATAACGAAAACTCCGAAACCAAAACTGAGTCAACCTCAGAGCACAGTCATTCGAGTCGGATGCATGGACCCCTAAGATTAGGTATCTGGCCGCACAGAAAGATGTGTGCGACTACTTCCTTCGACTTAAAGTACTACAGAGACACATTTAGGAAACGATGTTTTCTTGTCCGTCGGTTTTACATTACTCGTGTTGAATTAGCCGAGACGAATGAAAAATAAGAATCCGTACTATTTCGACTGGTCGCCAAACGACCAATATTGCGTTCTCACTGTACGTGCCGCAATCAAAGAAATCAGTTCCCAGAGCTATTATTGCTTTCACTTATCAACTTTTAGCTTTAACAATAACAAAAGCACTGGGATCTAACAAATCTATCGTGATCCTTCATTCAGTGAGTAATTCCGCTAGAAATGTTCCCTCAAACTTATTGAATTTGGTATTCCAGCAGTGCCCAAGTAGCGCAGCTCCTCCATCCCGTGGCTTAGTTTCTCACATATATATATATATATGTATATGAAGAGAGTGCGATATTTCTGTCAAAGATTCGAGAGACATGCATTACAATGCCATAACAAAAGTCATCGAAGAGTATAGCTCCAAGATAAAGGCAAAAGGACAGGTCAGTTAACATTCAACCTGTCCCTTCTGTCTCCAACAAAATCTCTTCCCCCTCTGCCTACCCATAATGTCTCCACAGAAAACACGGTATTAGCAACGGTTCATTGTCAACCAGTGTACTAAACGGCTTTAAGTATGCTAGCTTACATTTTCTCAAGCCTCCTCAGCCTCTGAATTTCGGTTACTTCAATGTACGCACTTTAATGCAGGCTAGCCAACAGCTGTTTATAACTCCGACAGTAGACTCACCCTTGATTGGCGACTGTTGCGTCAGTGACACACGAAATCATGATTCGTCAACAAATTCGCCGCACATTTCAGGAGACGAGGCAGCTCAAGCTGTGGATCAACGCGGTGTATGAATAGTCTTAAATTTGAATTCTAAAGCGGTCCTTTCAGACTGGATACCGGTAAACAGTCGATTGAGCACCGTGAGACTGCATTTCTCAGCCCGACTCATACCTCTTGGAGGCCTCCTAAAGCATCTTCCATCACCTCGTCCATGACGAAGTTTAACAGAAATGGTGAGATGGGACACCTTTGTCAACCGCCACTAGTCGTTTCGAATGAACTTGACAGTTCACCGTATACCCATACCCTAACGCGACCATAGGTATGCCAGTACAATGCCTGCAACAGGTTCACGAACTTCACTGGCATGCCATTCCGGTAGAGAGCACTGAGTAGTGCTGGTCGATCCAGGGAGTCGAAAACACCTTTCGAGTCAAGGAAGACTACGACCATAGGGCGGCGGTGCGTGTGGCGCGTTTCGAGTACTTGGCGAAGACCAAATATCTGGTCGATGCAACCTCGACCTGGACGAAATCCGGCCTGCTGTTCGCGGATACTACTCTCGCGAATCGGTGTCAAACGGCGCAGCACTATCGAAGCCAACACCTTACTAACTATCGAAATTAAACTAATCCCACGATGATTGCTGCAGTCACTCCGCGTGCATTTCTTCAAGATGGGTACAATCAATGACTCACCCCACGATAACGGAATAGACTGCTCGTTCCAAATATCATGAGGCAAGCAGGTAAGTGATTTTATCAGGCCTAGTCAACCTGATTCGTTCGTCGGGACCGACTGCTTCGTCCCAAGTCAAATAGACCACCCTATTTCATCTTCCGCAGAAGTATCAAGAGAAACCCCTCAAGAGATAAGATGCTGTGGTAGCCAACACACGGAACACAGTCTAGCTGTACAAACGCACTTTCTCAATCATTCTGATTCGATAGAAATGACAACACGATCGCCACTGTTCACGGTTCACTGCCATGTTCACATTGCCTCTAGCCAGCTGGTTGACGAGTCTTTCGGACCCCAACCACATAGACGTGAGACACCTACTTTACCTAAGTTCGCTGAACATTTTCTCATCCCACGTTGCCACATCATTTGTTGACCTTCACAAGGCCTCTCACACTCCGCAGAAAGAACCCAAAACAGGCCATGGGATGGTAGATGAGTGTTCGCCATACGCAACACGTCACCGTCCCAGTCTGGTCAACTAAGCTTCATACGCTGGGATAGGGAGGGTATTCTGAGAGCCGACACCTAGTATTATATTCCTGACCTCTACATTACTCACCCGGTCACTCCATCCAATCCTAGTTATACTACGTAGACATCGGTGGTTGTAAACCTCCAACCGACGAACAACTCCGACACACATACTTCATGTCTCGCAACCATACAATAGAACTGAACTGAGTGCACTGCGGTACTGCGTCGATGACGACCTCCATAGCTTACTTTACTTCTACGCTACTCCTCAAGCAACTACTATCCATGAAGATCGTACTGTTAACAATAGAGCATTCGCTTCCGATCTAGGACGGGTCCCCGATTAAGGCTTCCTAAACCGTCTGTTTCAACACTTCTAAAACATCTCTTTGACTCAAACATCTCATTTGTTTTCTGCAGTTAAAATTTCTCTTCAATTCACTGAGTCACCCTCGTTACTAGGCTTATCCATATTTTTTTTGGCTAGCCTCTCTTTGTGTCGACACTTGTTTCTCGTGGTGCGCGCAAAGTTGTTTTTAACCCACGCCACGCAATTTTTACATCCGGCCACATCCTGCTTTTGTACAGAGCTCAAGTCGGCCCGACACTTGAATAGTGCAATCATATGTGGGGTGAAGATTTGTCTGTCGTTCTTTCTCTTCTTGATCGAGTTCAACGAAAATCCGCTTGGTTGACCAGTGATCACTCCCTAAATCTAAATTTGCAGCCACTTGCTCATCGGCGCGCACCTGTTTCACTGTCGCTTTTCTACCATTCTTCAGAATTCGCCTCGTGAGTTACAGTTTCGATGACTTGCAACCAGTCATCCTAACAGGTTTTTTTTTATTTCAGTATTCCTTTGTCCCCTGAATTTCAAAGTTTTAGAATACTCTTCGATTTTCCGTCTTTTCCACAACCTACGTAACAAGACACCCGTAAACAAATCCACGATATTTAGTGATATTCCATTATACCTCGTGAGCGGTAAAACCCCTAAAGTATCAACGAAGGAAATTTGAAATGAATCGCAGTCGACAATTAGCTCATATTATATCATATTATATTATATATATATATACATTTGAACCAAGCGATGCATGATTGTAATTTCATTCACTGTGTAATCAAACATGCTGACAAAACTCACTTGAATAAAGTTGGCCGTAAAGTGGTTGCAGTTGAAGTGCAGCAGATGGTAAGCATCACCACGAAACTCATCCGTCAAGCTGAGCAAGAGACGATCAACACCTTCCTTCGATAGGTAGGTACGACCCACGTACAAAGTTTCTCTGGGAGGAACACGAGATTGAAATGACTATACATCTCGGCCTGGTCCGCAACGATTCGATAAGTATTTATATCAGATAACGTAATTATCTACAGCATAAAGTCCGATGTAAACGTGGGAGAACAATCGAAAATTGCGGCAAAGCGTAAAAGCCTTTTGACAAATCCATCAAGCACTGAGATGCAGCTGAAATGCTACCACGCAAATAAGACAATTCCGCAAATTAGAATTCGGCATCTCGTAAATGTTTCAACTAGTGTTTTTGAGGCTTAAGAGTCAAACATCGCAGCACAAGATCTTCGCGCCACAGTTTAACAACAGCGTGCTGCAATCAGACAACGCTGCTTAGGTGCTGTACCGTGGAGCAAAACCCATGACTGTCGTTTTTCACAAGCTTCGGGCATAATTGCAGTGCAGCAAGTCACAGACAATAGGACCGACTACAAAGAACAGAGGAGGAACCAATAATGATGACAATGAAACCTGAAGTGATACAGAACCATAAAAGGTCAAAGTAGGCTGCGTGCTGAACTACGGGAGATTACGTGAACATTATAAAAAACTTATAATTTGAATCTGGGTAACTATTTTTACCGCCCACATTTGGGAAAAGGCATAGAACCGCCGCATCAAGAGCAAAAAAGAAGACCGTGAGAAGAATACCGAGAAAACTTTTATTTAAAATTTAATAAACAGACAAACGTGACGAGCAAAAGATATGAAATTTACGGAATGCAATGACCAGATTGTCGACACTTAGGTAACTGTATCAAATCTGGCCGTGTATCAGACGAAATGTCTTCGCCGGTGCAGAAGACGTGATGAGTATTCATCAAACAGAGGGAAATGTGGCAAAAGCGAGATAAAGGATTAACGGTGAAACTGGGATGTACACACCAGCACTGACGTCGAGTTGCCGCAAGACCGTTCGACATTTGAACACATTTCCCTTCGTAAAATTAATAGCAGGTAAGGAACGGCGCATCAGAAACGCAACGGATATATCAGAAACAACCGGAATTAATCGCATCTGACGACAACTTTTCAAATCAGCGCGTCTAACTGTCATGAGAATGGGTACAATCAATGACTCACCCCACGATAACGGAATAGGCTGCTCGTTCCAAATATTATCAAGCAAGGAGGTAAGTGATTTCACCAGAGCTTCCCCACCCAATTTGAAAAGAACTGGGGGAAGGACGTCGGGGCCGGCAGCTATTCCCCTCTTCAGAAGTCGAATATTCGACTGCACTTCCACTTCCGTTGGGGGATCAAGTGACACCTCCCAAGGATTTGCAACTGCAGACGTCGGACTAAATACGTTAGCGTGTAGCCAGCTAAACTGATCCTTGAAGTGCTTTCCCCAAAGGTTCAGCCTTTGTTTTCTACCATGGATTAGCTCTCCAGTCCTATCGCACACGACTTCACTAACCGAAGTTCGCCGCCCGCCGCTGTCGCGTATAAGCTTATACAGTCTTTGACTGTTAACTGAAACGGCCCCTTCCTCCATCTCTTCGGCTACCTTAACCCGCCAGTTTTCGTCGTCATTCTTAATACTTATCGCCAACTGACGCTGCAACTTTCGACGCATCTTATTCACTTCCTTGCAGTTAGCGAGCTGGCGACTTTGCTCCATTAGACACAGCGACCCGTGCGAGATCCAGTGTCTCTGATGAGTGCCAGATCTAGGACCACAGGCGAAATCTGCTGCCAAATGCATAGCCTGCTTAATTTGATCCCACTACTCGTCTACATTGTTTCTCGTCGAAGTTCTTAGTCCCTCGGATGGCTTCCTTTCGTAGCTGTTGCGAACAGACGAATCAGACAAACGTTCGACACCCAATCGGGTTTGTGGTCTGTGTCGATGGTCATTCAGCTGCAGTAAAAAATTTCACTAAATCTAACGCATGGTCCTATTCGACGTACGTGGTCCAATGCGATTTACAGTTCTGAACAGAACCGCGCCAACGGTGGCTTACTTCAACATGGTCGATCTCACTCAGAGTACCTGTCGAGTTAGAACGCCATGTCGCTGTGCGACGCGAACTGTTTCGGGAATTCGTACTAGATAGGAATAAACGATTGTCTGCACAAAATTGGAGAAGTCTTTCTCCATTGTCTATCCACTGAACAGGCAAGGCGCATCGCCCACCTAAACAGGACTCCGATACACTGCTTCTCAACTTGTGCATTAAAATCACCTGCCACCACCACAATGTCAGAGCCTTTGCTTTTCCGAACAAGGGTAATAAGGTCATCGTAAAACTCGCCCTTCACCATGTCACTGCTGCAGTCTGTTGGAGCGTATGCCGATATAACGAATAAACAGCGCTTAACACTACTATCCTTCCGGACACCCACTGATCCCTTCAGTCTCACGGCGATGAAGTGATTATGAACTGGGATCCAGTTTAGAGGGGCTGTTTCAGCCTTTTCACTCAAGACTATTCCTACACCACGTTGACCCACAGCTTGAGCTGCTTCGTTTCCTGAAGTGCGAAGAATATATCTTGACGAGACATTTGGCGTAGTTAGTTGAATTACCCTACTCGAATCCTGAATTCGTGCTTCACTCACGCAGCAGACATCAATCGAAAGTGAGTC
>LUCM01002082.1:0-14181 GCA_008360955.1 Fasciolopsis buskii | reverse complement strand
TAATTGATGTAGTTTTGAAAGTATTATGGGGTGTTTTTTTATGCTTTAGTGCCCTAGCTTCTTCTTTCCGAAGGAGAGATTCACTTAGGCGAGAGGTATTATCGGACAGATGGTGCAAAAGAATAAATTTGGAAAAGTTATGTGTCAAGGAAAAGTGCCGCTGCAACTTAGCATATTTGACTTTCAGGGAGGCAAGTTATGAAGTCTTTTTGTTCAGTTTCGAGATGCTTGTCTGGCTTCTCGGAGTACTGAGGTGTGACTTGAACCGTAATAGCTCAAACTCCGCTCCCGGTCAAGCACGATGAACTTTTGGTTATTTTGGAGCTACGGGATTCGACTAGAAGGTCGAAATGTTGAAGAACAATGAGTTATGGTACATCAGTGACGGATGATGCCCAAAGAAAATGCACCATTAAAACTTAGATTGATGGAACGATGTGGGAATACGTGTGTCGTTTGCAGCTCGTAGTGCCTCTCTTTGTGAAGTGGTCCCATTACGTGGTCGCAGGGAGTTACACTAGCTTCGGTTCTTGTATCCAGTAAGGATGGTTGGTTTTATCGTCAAATCCTTGGCGTTTAGAAGGCGACAGTTGGTAGATGTCCTGGTTTCGTGTGCACAACCACGAACCGGGAATTTTGTTCCCCTCTCTTGCGACTGTTGACCCCGGATCACATATTTTTGTCTACCCTCCAAAGCGATTATGATACCTATAGTAACATCCCGCTGATGGCAGGAAAAGTTGCTCCCGTGAGGAGCTTCTTCACCTGACCCGAAGAGGAACTGCATCCGTTTCTTGGTGGATCTCCATCGAGTGTTGACCGTTATAACTACTCGTCGATTCTCATCAAGATATCTGTTAAATTACCCTGTGCATCTGAAAACCCGTTCCTGAAGGACGGTACACTAAATTTAAAGTGCGACATTGAGTCAATGGCCACTTTTGTGGTCTCCTACAATGGATGCCTATAGGTTGAAATAAACAACGAAGGTGAATGTGGTGGGAGCCACTGAAGCCAAAGTTCGCCTAACATCGGGTGAACGCCGAATGGTTCGCTTCTTAAACTCTGCAATCCCAGAAGTAGCTCTGATGCTCTTATTCCCATGGATATCCGAGTCGTATGATGTGCATGTTCATAATGTACAATTATACAAGTGACAAGACTGTTCACGTCCAACGTTGGGAAGTCGGCAGAGCAACCAGATGAGACGTATCACGGTGTTAAATAAGAAGTAGTCATACGCCCAAAATTCTAGTCAAGGTCGACTGACAGTTTTGTGGAGTTTCATGTAGGCCGCCATATTCCCGTAACAAAGATGGGATGGCTATTTTGCAGAGCTCTTCTTCGAATTCCACTCCGTATTGAAAAGGCCGCTGAAACTAATCGCGTTTCTGTGATCTATTACGGAAGCTGTCACCGATAGACCGACAGTTCTGAAGCCTGACAGTTCGGAAGCCTTAAGTATTCAAAGGTTCGTTAGTAATCGAGAGAGAAGCAAAAGTACGCCCATTGCGCCAGATTTTGCGCTTGCGGTTTCAATAATTAATTAATGACTGGTGTTGGTTCTCTGTTGTTTCTGCTTCTTGCTTAGGCTATATGCCATTCAGAGGCGCCATCTAACCCGGGAAGTCGCCATACCTCATCCCAACTACGAGGGAAGAAACAAAAAACCAAATACATGGCAACGGGATATAGAACTTCTTCCACAAATGAGATGTACTCTGATCGTATAGAAAATTGAGAAGAAGCGAATAAATGATATAAAAATAGGCAAGGAGTGAAATCGCGCCCGATGGACTTCCTGGAGGAGTTCTTGGTTAGAAGCATGTAGGAGAACAATATTCGCTAAGTTTGTACTGTTTTGCATCGTTTTACCTGCCACGCATGGATGGGGTATTCGGACCTGGTTCTAGAATCATCGACCTTGATCAACAAAGTGAAGCTCCAAATGGAGGAATTTGACAGTCAAACAGCAGAGAGAACCGGCCTTGGCAATGCCAAGTGGCGCGGCGAATTGGCTGGTATGGGGTCAGAATTCGGAGAACTGATGAATACCAACCGGAAGGTAAAGAGGTCCTAGAGAGATGTGAAAATACCTATTTCATTGTAGACAACGATAAAATGAGGTTGTGCTTGAACGAGTTCTGGTGTATATAAAACAGGGAAAAGGCGTGTGGTGATGGGCACGAGAGGTGCGATGCCCGTGCTTAAGAATGCTTCCGAACAATGGGACTAGTAATGCATTACCTATTACCTTGCTGGTAGGTGGAGAAGTGAGTTTGTGATGCAACCAAAACGACTAACGCCGCTGATTATCCTACACTTTTCCAGCTGTAGATTAACCGAGTCGATGATCGGACGGCATGAAGGAAAGTATGGGGAGAACCACCGTTCCCACATTCATGCAGTCAGTAGTTAGATTCTCCAATATCAAAACCATCTCCTGTGGATTTACGTCAAGCGCTGTCGACGTGCCCTAAATGTTACCCTAGTTTTTCTTTAACTATATCGCACCCATCACCACCGTTACACAGCGGGTTAAGCATAATGAAAGAAAGTCACTAACAGTCTTCGCAGCAACGACTTTCCTCCTTGCCTGTTTCTTAATGATCCATCATTCGAAATCAAATCTTGTAGCGCTGGTGGTAGTCACGCTAGTTAATTATTATTATTATTATTATCTTGGAACACTTCTCAAACTGTGCCGAGAAGCGTGCCGAAAGCATCATCATAGATCACCGTTGGATTAACAGTGAAGAGACAGGTAGCCAGCCCGCGAGAGCAATTTTGAGGAAGAAGTTAGTAGTGGACAACATGGGTAACAGTGTAGGCCGCAAGGTCCGTTCGCTCGAAATATTCACTAGAACGATGTCAGCAGCTTTGACCGACATAGTTAATCTGGATTCAGTCGGAGGCAAAGCAACCGGTACAAGAGAATGCATACCAGGTTGACAGGAAATCGCAAAGCTCTTCATATTCAGATGTTTACTCAGTGGGAATCGGATGGAGTAGACTGATAAGTCAAGTTTGGGAAATCATTGTCGCTGGATCGGCTGGTGTGGCGAAAATTCGAAAACGGATAAAAATCGTCCGTATATGTTTATATGCGTGTAACTGTTTGGTTAGGTCCGTGGGAATCGTTATGGAATTTCAAAAGGGTCAGCGTTCTGTGAAGGTATGAGAGGCAATCGTGGTGAAGGACAAAATTTAACGATGAAATTGCCCATGCATGACAGATGAGCTTCGGTTGCTCACGTCATTCCTTACATAAATTCCTAGCCGCTGTTTAGCTAATTTCTTCAAATCTCGGTTCCGTGTTTTCTCAGTGCCGCCTCGACAAGAGGTCAGGAGGACTTCTGCGATCCAATCCCGAATATATCATGGCTACCCTTCGGACCGGAGTTGCCCGCTGGTCTTGAAAACTACGACATATGAAAATCTGTCACTCAAACCTGCACTTGTTTCCTTTCATCGCCTTTCTTTTCCTGCTCTCCAGACAGGTTATATCATCACCTGAGCTAAGTTTGCACTTTTCTGCCTTGTTACCTTCGCTGGAACGCATCTTCTCCTTCGTTATTCGCCCTTGCCTTCATTTATACTCCGTCGCTCTGCTTCTGATTGTTGGGCCCAGTGGTTATCCCAATTTGCCTCGAGACCAACCCTAATCGTTCAAATACCTACCAAATATCGCCACAGTTGCTTCACTTCTCATCCAAGAAATCCTAAATTTTTGGCTGCTCTCTGTATGTGTCTGTCCTAGTCGGCCCGTTTTGGTCGTATATTTACCCGCCTCCTGAAACTTAATGTTACTTTTCTTGGAACTGTCGTCGCGTCCGCTGTCTCGATGTTGTTTGACTGACTTATGATCTTGTATTTTTGTTCAATGTGACTGCATTTGTCCACAAAATCTGGGTGTGTTACTCCACTCTACCGTCTTCATGATAGCAACGTTGCTGGCTTACATTCTGTTTTTTAGTCAAGATGCGAAGTGCGTTTTCAGTGAGTCATTCAATAACTGGACGGAATTCCACTACAACGTATAGTTTTACTAGCTCTATTAACCAAAATGTTCATATAATTGCAGGTATTGCTTTCCGTTTATGTTGACCGCTGGTAGCTTAGCATCATGCACCGGCAAGCTTGTGTAATTAATAATGCACCTCTTCGGCCGATATAGCACTGGCTGTGTTACTGTGAATTCCTGGGTCTGCCACCCGAAAAGTGATATTTCGATTCGAGGTTTTAGTCCGGTAAATGCTGCAGGCATGTTCAACGAACATTGACAAAATGAGTCCTGAGCCACAAATCATTGTGAAGCTAAACGGAAAGCTGCACAGATTAAATCACGATCCCATATGATTGTGCGAGGGAAAATTAACGTTTCATTGTCTCGTTAGGTGACAATTATCTCATTTTGCATGCTAAGTCTGACATTATGTAACTCCTCATTCCGCATGTCACACACCATTTCTCGCTTTTATTGTAACCGCCATCCCATACACAAGCACCCTTGTGATTGGCGCATCACTTATGCCATTATTAGCATGCATCATTATGTCCCGGAATTCCGCTGCTCTCCCTACTTGCCCTCCTTCATATCGGAACTCACTGAGGCAATAGTCCATTTTATATCTGTCTACCGCAAAATTAGGCCTATTACACCCCTCCAGAGTCTCTTCACTTCCGGTAGGCATCCGTCAGATCCCAGAAACCCACTTCCCTTTCATCCAATTTTTCGCATCAAGTGGACGAGGATTCCAAAATTGGATGCAACTATACCATCAATGGAAACTAAGTATACTGATGCAAATTTCTACAGACTAAAGTAATGTCGCGCCCTTGCCTGTTTAAAACCGAGCGCTTTTGTAGAAGGTTCGTCTGTTAGGTTTCCACTTTCCGTTTAACTCCCTTTATTACTCGCCTCTCGTCAATTATACCCTTGATCATACTTTTTTTCACCTGTGTGACACGTTCTATATCCGGCTACGATGATGACCGGCCCCGGCTTATGGCCGATCCTGACTCCGTGTCCAGATGTGACCGCCTGTATGAAACGCCGCAAAACTTTGGGTGGACTGGAAATTTCGGCGTGCCTTTTCTCACTCTTTTGAGTCATTCTCCGTCTCCCGTGATTCCCTTTTGTGTCACTACTTTTTCCACTCGCTGCTCATCCTTCGAACGTTGCCATTTTGCCGTTCTTTTGATTGTTAATCATCACCATACGCGATGCTCAGCCTCGGATACCCCGAAAAAGGGATCATTACTTACCATGAGTTGCAAAATCTCAAGGCAGCTACTATTATCCCTTTTTTACATTTTTAATATATGCCCTAGCGGTCCCATCTCTTATCACTAACGTGCATTGAGCGGGCAAGTCCTCCCAAACACAGCGTCACTGTCGGCTCTGCCTCACGGTGACTGCCAGACCTACCACACTGGCAGTCAGTCCTCGCAAAGGTGCTCACAAATATTTCCTTCCCATTCAAGTAACGTAAAGCTGTCTATCTCTAAACATCCATAACACCTTCTTTCTCAACCCCGCGGCTAATCTTGTACCAGTAACTGCTGACAGTTTGAGCCTCGAACACAACAGAAAAAAGCAAAACGCCCATTCTTGGTTTACATCGGCTCATCATTGTCGGATATAA
The DNA here is from genome assembly GCA_008360955.1 of Fasciolopsis buskii. NCBI lineage: Eukaryota > Metazoa > Platyhelminthes > Trematoda > Plagiorchiida > Fasciolidae > Fasciolopsis > Fasciolopsis buskii. Next base: position 8,533 of record LUCM01002082.1, on the reverse strand, counting down.
TGTTCAAAGGATTTTATGCTACTCCTTATTTTCCTGCTCACTGCTGCTGACGTTAAATTTTTCATGTCCTCATGGAATGGTTAGGCATAACCCTGAGAAAGTTCGTTGGTTGCTTCTTCGGCTGCATGAACCACGGTACAATGGCTGACCCTTTTCATCCCCATTTTATTATTGAACACCTATTTCCCTCCGAGGGGAATACGATATGAATGTTGCTCCGACTGAAGGTATAAATTAGTTAATTTCACAAACCTGTAGTGGAAAACAGTCACCCCATCAAGCATTTTTTGATGAAACCAATTTTTTAATGATTGCGATATGTCAATGTCTGCACAAATGAACAATTCACCAATAGGTAGAAGTTTCCGTACTGGTCGGAAAAACCCATCATTGGTTTCGTACTATTCCCCAAAAATATGAAAATAAGTTTAAAAGAGGTGGTTTTGGGTGAGTGCTTAAAGTGGACGAATCGTCTTGCAAACATTGAAGCAGAAATTCAACATTTTCCACTACCCGTCTGTATGTTAGAGTTGTCCGATGAATTAACTCCTTCACTGCATCAAAACAATTCTGCGATCGAAGAACAAGACCGTGGCGCACACTGGCACCCATAATTGCCTTTCAATAGAATAGAGCAAAACGTATTACTTGGACAAACTCTTCATCTTGTTCTCAAATTTGAATCATTTTTTCATGCGGTTTGCACCATTCCTGAACTTTTTACTCATATAGAGAAGCACGCATCACAAAGTACTCCAAAGCAGCATACATACAAGTACCTCAGTTTTCTCTGAGCTGATTGCGTGATTGGCCGCTTTCCAATTTACAGCGAGCACACGGGCTATAAAGCCGCGCGTTTCCTTTGTCCAAGGCCGGTCTATTTTGCTTAGGCATTAATAACCATTCAATGTTTTAATGCTACGGTTTTGGTTAGGCTGAAACTACCCACCGTGGAAACCCGGAGTCTGTCTCGTCATTTCTACGCCATATAAACATAATCTCATCGCCACCTTTCATTGAAACCAACGTTACCGCAGTCTGCGCGAAGCGGTCAAATCCACCGCTTTTGACGACGCACCTCGAGCGAGCAGCGAGGCCGCAGCGGTGTGCGGATGCAACTAGGTTAGCGGATTACACATCCCGCGTTCACCTCTCAACGATGAATTTCAGGTTGCGTGGCCAGCGCGCGCTCAGCTCCACTCGACACCGCTGATGTGAGTAACGGCCCTCTAGTCCCAATATTCACGTCAATTCTTTTTGTACTGGATTCATCGTGCTCCCTCGCAAAGTTCCTTTTGCCTAAACTTTACCAAAATAACTCACGAGGTAAGGGTTTTACTGGCATCTGCTATGAGCCGACGTTCTGCGCATACCCCAACATTCTTCATCAAAATGGCAGAGGACCATCACTTCTCATGAAACTTTATTCTGGTCTGAAACACTTGGAAACAGGTTGCTGCTTCTGGAAACTGCCCCTCACGAGGGTACACCAAACATTGCTTCAACTAAGTTCGGTTTCCCTTCATTTTTTTCAACTTCATCTCCAGAATTGGGTCCGAATGAAATGGAGAAACTCAAAATTATTCACCGGAAGCTTTTTGTTAACCCAATAACCTCGTACGATTGCAGTAATTTGACTGTTTATTATAAACTCCGGCTTCGTGATCATCGCAGTGGTTTTCTAGCTAATGATTTGTTTGTCTGCTATTATTTTCTAAGATAGGATTGTTTTCCAGAACAGAAAAATCAGCCTAATTTCTCTGAACATTAGATTTCTGAAATAATCACATTTTAGTCATTTTGTTAGTTGTTTGTCTAAGCCTATGCCTCATATTCGCGGCACTGACTGGAGCTCAATGTAAACGATTTTGTACCATATAGAACTAACTCAGTTTTTCTGCCTAATTGTTTTTAAGAACATTGCTTTTGTCTGCCCATTCACTCATTTTTCTATCCATACGATTCCATATCCCTCAACACCATCCTGCTCTCCAGACGTATTGTGTGGCTCAGGGTGTAGTTTTAAATTACATTATCCTAAATTATTTGTTTTAGTTTGTCATCTAGCGACTCTTATCTGTCGTAGGGTATTATTGACCTGTTAGTTTATATTCAGGCCTGTTTTTGTAGGCCCGTAAACTTCTCCCCACCGCTGATGCTCACTTAATGTTGAGAAGTATTAAAAATTTACGTCGTTTTACAGTACTCCTTAGGATTTCCCTCCCAGGAACTACACCAAACCGATTACGTCCATTATCCCGATGTCAGTACAGTTGTAATAACTATAAGTGGTCAGCTTTTACAACCTCACTTAGATTTTATCCCCAAACTTTAAATCTCTAAGCAAAACCTGGATGGGTCGTGGTGTCCATCACCGATTTAAACGCGCCAATCACTGTTTGCGCAACTAGCACTAAAACGCTTCAAAAATGGCCCTTGTTTGGAAACAATGGCCCAGTGCTTCGTAGCACTTAAGGACTTTGTGGGTGGAGACCATGACAGGTTATAGATTTTCGAAAGAAAACTGTCAAATTTATTGGACCACGTCAGTACCTCGGAGCGCACTATCTCAAAGCTTTTACGCCTATCTCATCTAATCGATCCTAAAACACGGCTGGACAAACAGAACCTAGTGGCCGCTGGATAATTTCTGGCTTTGCCAGCCTTTGAAACATCTATTAGAGTGGATAGGTCACCTAATGCTATCGCCTTTAACGTCCCCAAATCGTATTCTCACGAATGGCTTTAGAGTTTGAAACTTGGCCGCATCCACCATGGCTCCCAGGCCGATTCTAATGACGAGGCTACGGAAGCTTGCCCAAGGTCATAGTTGTCCCTTTATGCTGCAGTTCCAGACAAATATTCTGGCGAAGTTATCCATCAGCAAGCAAAGCGTTACTTCTGCAACTACACCTTTAAAAGTATAAAAATAACTAGAGACAAGAACTCTGCAGAGGGCAATCGTTGCCTTCACTTCACGCGACTCCAGTCACATGCATTTGGTTTTCGAGGTGCCACCAGCAAACAATGAACCGCTCATTGCAGTGGAGTCAACTATTAAAATAGGGATTTTGTCTCTGAGAAACCCGTCTATTCATCGGATTGAAATAAATCCAATGGAGCCGATGCTGCCCACGGGTTCACGCCCCATGGTTGCAGACCTAGACACATCGAGCTCGCCCCACACATTTCACCCTCTGTCCAAACGTTTTCACCCAGGCTCTCCAACCTCAACATCACCTTGTTCTGACAGGGACAAAAACTAGCCCACCCGGCAAACATTTTACTTTACGGTCGCCAAAGCCAATTCCTTTAGTTGACTGTCATACTCCACCCTTTCCGCACATTTTGCAGGCTCCCAAATGACTAGCGATGTCGCGCTCCTCCTCAACAGAATCAGTCCACGTAAAGCACAACCCTCTTCTAGCTCATAGGATCCCTAGGAATTCCATAAATAATAGCACGGTGTCATGTCCTGTCCCTCTTGATCTATCATGACCTCGCAGCTCAGTCCCTTTAGGAGGCTGGACTCAGTTACACATTAGGCTCTTTATTTCAGCACCACTGTGGAGCTCCGAATAATTGAAATCCATCTTTCGCTGCCCCATCCAACGAAGTTCTTTAATATTCATAACTCCTACTCCGGCTACTGCCACAGAACTGAAGCTGATTTTTGCATTATTGGCTCGTCACTTATTCGCACAAAACATACACATGAACCATAAAACATTTGCGAGAAGGTCACATTTTTCTGGTTTACCCTTGACTGACCATCTGCAGCAGATAAATGAAAGGCTAAAGTCGACCTGCCTGCACCCACTGTCCCACTTTCCCAAACCAAATCTCAGGGCTTCTAATCACCTAGAATTTGGGCCTCTCAGCATCCTATCACCTACAGATTTGTTCCAAATGCCATCAAGATACCTTTTTTACCCGGTTTTTCTTCCACCCACACCATGCACTTCAACACCTTTGCATAGCTTCTTTGCTTCCCGATAAATGCATGCCACTCACCAGCTATACCAAGGAATAGGTTGGAACATATCCCAGCTTATGATTCAGGCGTAACAGGGCATATTATCCCAATGGCCTTACCGACAAAATCCACTCCTCCCTGCTAGTTTCACAATGAATTTTCCCTCCATATCAAATCTCACACCTGCGATGATATTTACTTCAGTTATTTACATTCACGTGCTAAAGATACTTACCCATTTTCACTGTTACCATTAAATGCTCGCTCGTTACTAAATAAGGTGCGCGCGCTGCACCTTTTGATTTGTACACGTAGATATGATTGTATCCTCATCATTGAGACACGGCTGACCTAAAATACCCCCGACAGAGACATTGCCTTAATCGGTTACACTGCGTTTAGGAGAGATAGGATAAATAAGAATGGTGGAGTCTGTATCACATACACAAGAGACACTCTTTCAGCCTCATGATGCAACCCCTCTAAATTTAATACACTGAAAGATTCTATCTGGCTGACTGTAGCTACCGGGCGTCAGGAATTACTGATCAGTTGCATTTACCATCCCCCTAGTATACATCAGTCAGAGTTCTCACCATTAACTGATGAACTTAACGCGGCCGCCGACCTTTCAGGTCCCAGGCTGGTGGCGGGCAGCTTCAGCGCCCCAGGGATTCATGGTTCCTTCTCCTCCCAAAAATTCCTTTCCATAGTTGTTTCCAGCGTACGATTGGGTGATTGGACACATGTTTCATTAGCCACAAGGGCCAGCAGTGTTGTTGAACGTATCTTCATAACTGGACCAATCAAGGTACACACGTCCACAGACAACAGATTTCTCAGGTGTGATCGTTCTCAGGTTGTATGTAAGTTTTCAGCTTCGTCTTTCGTTATCTTCTCCTCAGTTTCCGTTAAACCATACCTTGGAGCCTTAGGGGGCCACCTTCTTTCCATAATTCGTGGCCAAAAATGGGACGGATTTTTCCTATCGGTGGATCCCCAACTGGTCGCCAACCAATTTCACGCGACTCTGGGTGAGTGTCTTGAACTAATCACCCCAACCCAGTATGGAACGATCCCAGCTAGGTTGATCACCCTGGACCGCCTCAAAAAAGTATTCTTTAATCCAAGCAAGATTCAAACGAACAAAACACTGCTCCGATATTGTATATGAACCGTCTGTCTATGGAGATTGAGGTACTTATTGACCCTCTTCCAAAGAAGAAGGAGTTCCAGGCTTTACAATCCACCAAAACGGCTGCAACACTGACAAAACTACTGTGAACAAAAACTCCCTACCTAGCACACACATCACTTCTGTCGTATTCAGGGACACATGCGCAAATGACCCTCAACATATATAAGGGGTGTTACGTAATTACTTCGCCTCCTCTGTAAAAACCAATGACAATACCGTTAAACCGGACATTCTCCTCGTTTCCTCTGCATCCCCTCCAAGAGTCTCATTTCACCCAAATGATATTGAACCAATGTTTTCAAAATTTAGACCGTCTTTTCACTTTGTACCAGACGACTAGCCCCGGCCCTCTCCAAATTTTAAGGCGCAGATATCCCCATAGCGTTGTACAATCTATTTAATCTTTCCCCGAGTAGTGGCAAACTTCTACCAATGTTCCAATCCACAAAAACGGCTTAAATCAAGAGTCATCTAATTACAGACCCATCAGCCACACCACAGTTGTCTGAAGCATAATTAGAGGAACAATGGAAAGAAAGTTAACGGCTTATTTATTAGACCATGGTGTCATTACCGCCGGTTACCATGGTTTTCTTCGAAGTAAGCCATGTTCCATCTGCATAACTCATGTCTTAAACCTAGAAACAAAGGCTGCCAACGAAGGAAAGGCGGCGATTGTGATTTTTTATATATGAAGAAGGCTTTGATAGCGTGTCTCTCTCAAGAAGTCAAAAGCTAAGGTGTAAAAACCCCTGCCAACTTGGTTTTCCTTTAATTCGACCTCTAGAATCCGGTTAGCAATTGTAGATGGAACTCTATTCAGGCCTTCCCCGATTACTAGTGGGGTTATTCAAAGAATCCTACTAGGCCAATTACTGTTCCTCTTGTACTTCAAAGGCGTTTTTCATACCATTAAGCAGAATATTTTTCTGTTTGCAGACAATATAAAAATGGTGTACAGGTTTCATAACATTATTGGTAAAAAAAGGTGTGCGTTTCCGCACCTCAAGTAAGGAATAACTCTTCCAACCGCTTGCGACGTGCCGATTCCCATGTAGAGAATAGCAATTAGGAAACATTTCTCAGTCATCAAATAATCCTCCCTAAGGAATGAACTATCTCAACATTTGCGGATGATTTCTCTTACCTCCACTACCATCGCAAATGAAATTAGGAAGGCAATAACCGTGCAACATTTGTCAAGCTCGCACGATCTCTGCACTGTAATAGAAGCAGCCTCCAAGTGAGGTCTAGACTACTGACTGAATGTAACGGTCGAAGTCCTATCTCAACCCAATCAACAAGGTCTAGCCATTTTTATTCTCAGAAGTCTGCACAAGTACATATCAGAGAAACTCCATCAATGAAATGATGTCAGCGCAACTCTCATCTAATTATTCTTTATCTCTTTTATTACATACGAATCAAGGCATGTAGAAACAGAGATTAGCATTCATATCAGATCCTCACTCGCAAACTAACATTTGACGTCCACACCTAAACTATTTCATTCTAAAGCATGTAGCTATCGGCCCACTCCAACCGCGAGGGTTTGCGCTTACCTGATTGTGTATTATGTCAATATTCGTCGTCATCGCCGCCGTCCAGCGGTAAACGGCAAGACAAACCTTACAGACCCACGTCTTTTCCCCAAGGCTCCATGTTTATAAAATGAGTGAATATTCAAGAGGAAAGGCGAGTGGACCTGCACAGGTGGAAAAAAATAAGATGCTGAGGTAGCCAACAAATGGAAGAGTTTAAACTTAAAAACGTAATACTTTAATCATTCTGATTCAATAGAACGACCATTTCACCATCGCCAAAGTTCGCGGTTTCACCGCCATATCCTCAAGTGATTCCAACCAGCAAGTCGATGAGTCTTTCGGACCCCAAACACGAAGGCGTGATACATCTACTCTCCCTAAGTTCGTAGTACATTATCTCACCCCACGTTGCCACGTCATCTGATGGCCTCCACATGGCTTCTTCCATTCCTTAGGAGGAACACAAAAAAGGACATGGCATGTTAGACGAGTGTTCGACATACGCAACACGTGACCCAACCAACGCAGTACACAAAGTTTCACGCGCTGAAACAAGGGATTCTGATAGCCGGCACCTAGTGTTAGATTCCTGACCTCCACCACTGTTGTACTCTCATCTATCCAATCGCTACGATTAATACGCAAAGATCGATGGTCAAAAGCCTCCAAGCGACGAAAATCCCCCACACAAATATTTCACGTCTCGAAACCGTACAACAGATATGAACGCGCTGCGGCACAGTACACATGACCTTTCAACTTCAGTGAAATGCCAGGCGGACACCGCAAGTGTTTTGGTTCAGCGTAAGCTGATTGAGCCTTCTATATACGCATATTTACATTTACCGCCGAGCTACCATCGACAAGCAGGTACCAAGGAGGTTGAAACGGTTCAATATTGTAAGTTCCTCTCGCTTAGCACCAAGTTCGGCACTGCTGTCGTCCAGTCTTGCAACGACACTTTGCACTTTGAAGGTGCAAAGCACATGCCAAACGGTGCAACGAATCTCGAGAGTCGATCTAGTGCGTGTTATGAATGGTCCACAGACTCGAACAGGCACACGACGTCGTTTGCGTAATGTGGGTCGCACAGCTTCCCTCAAAATCCCAGTTCGACTCTTAAATTCCGGAGATATCCTAAAGCATCTTCCATCAATTCGTCCTTGACGAAGTTGAACAACAATGGAGAGATGGGACACCCTTGTCGAATGCCACTAGTCGTTTCGAATGAACGTGACAGTTCCACCGGGCATTATACCCTCACGCGGGACCATAGGTATGCGAGTACAATGCTCGCAACAGGTTCACCAACTTCGATGAATAGCCTTCCGGTGGATAGCACTGAAGTAGTGCTGGGTCGATCACGGAGTCGAAAGCACCTTTCAAGTCTGAGGAAGACTGCGATCGTAGGGACGCCGGACTGGCGTAGTTGCTCGCGTTTCGAGTATCTGTCTCGAAGAGTGAAATATCTGTTCGATGCAACCTCGACCTGGCGAAATCGGCCTGTTGTTTTCGCGTGAATAGTTGCTCTCGCGAATAGGTGTCAAACGGCGGTCAGCATTATCGGATAGTTAACAACCTGAGTAACTATCGGAAATTAAAAATAATCCACGATGATTGCTGCAGTTCACTCCTGGTGCTTACCCTTCTTGAAGATGGGTATAATCAGTTGACTCACCCCACGATAGCGCGGATACGCTTCCTCGTTCCAAATATCACGAGAGCAAATAGGGTAAGTGATTCATCAGCACTTCTCCAGTGCCCAATATAAAAGAACGGAAGTTCATCGGACGGCAGCTTTTCTATCTCCTCCCC
>LUCM01002080.1:0-18021 GCA_008360955.1 Fasciolopsis buskii | reverse complement strand
GAGACAGAAGAGACAGGTTGAATAAAAGAGAGGGAACTCTGTTCGCTCCACACTGAATACCTGGTCAATACAACCCCGATCGGGTCGGAATTCTGCTTGATTTCCTCGCATAAACCTTTCATGGGCACTAGATACTCGGGGGATGATGATCCACATAAGCAGTTAGGATGGCATGCTTATCGAACAAATTACTCTGATTTTTACATGATGGCGTGTCATCTTTCTTTTACTCCAGAATGAATATTGATCTGCACTAGTCCTTAGAAATCTGTCTTCATTCTCCGTTGGTTTTGACAACTCCGATTTTTGTTACTTTTGCTCTAGTCTTGAGGAAAACTGGTGGTTTTCTATGTAGTTCAGTTAACTTTAATCTTCAGAAATGGATTTTATCTCTGTTAACCTCAACTTCATTTTGGAGACTTGCATCTGCCCTCATTGTTTCACTTGTAGGTGCAATTAGGGACGCTAATTGTTGCTGTGGAGCAACTTAAGTGCTCTGCACAACACTCCTGTGAGTGAATCAGTAGACCATCGAATTCCTTGATCATCCCACTCTCGTTTTTCTTCTGTGATCAGTATTCCAAATCGATCGGTAGGGGCTACTGTCGGTAAACGCACACTTTCGTTTCACTCCATATCCCTATCCACCACTGCCCGCAGTTCCTTCTCGGTTTCCTAATCCGTTTGCATCAGGGATTTGCTCATCTCATTGTATTTGGCATCCGGAGAGACGGAGCTGCCAGGATCCAACAGAATAACTAAAATTGGGGATATCCACCGTTTGTGAGGCATGCATGGCCGGGGATCGTGCTTGGTAGTTTCCGCCAGTGTGATCATTTGGAGTCCAATGCTGTGAAGTCGAAGGAGGATTTCATATGGGACGGTCATTTTTTGAGACAAGCTCCATCCCCTCGGGAATAGTGTGTGATTGGAACAAACTTAAATAAAGCAGTAACTGTTGTCGGTGCGATCAGCTGCGACAGTAAACCGACCTACAGCATGCCGTTCTGTATCCGCTAAGTAGCCGAGTTGAGCATTAAAACCAATAGCAACAACTAGTGTCCGTTGAATGCATACTTCGGTGTTCCAGCAGAACTTACCTTTGGCCTCAAAAGAACTTCAATTAGTGGTAATGCTTCACTCGACTGCGGCTGACATCTCTCGATGGGCTGAACCGAACTGCACGCAAACCAACGTTGCTTGGTTTCCGGCCTAACTTTGTCACCATCATCGTTCAGCTTTAAACACCAAGGCAAACTTCACTGACCACTGCCTTTCCCCCAAGGTTATATATGTCTATAAAAAGAGCGAATATCCAGGAGAAACAGGAGATAGACCTAGGCAGATGGGAAAAGATAAGGTTCCGCTGCGGCCAACACACGAAACAGTCTAACTGTGCAAGCGCACTCTTTCAATCATTCTAATTCGATAGAAAATGACAACACAATCGCCACTGTTCGCGATTCAATATCATATCCTTCAGTTTTTCCGGCCTTGTTGTTTGATGCTGAACGATGATGATGATGATGATGGTGTCGCCAGCCAGCTAGTTGATTAGTCTTTCGGACTCCAAGCACGAAGAAATGCGACATCTGCTTTACCTGAGTTCACTGTGCATTTTCTCACTCCACGTTGCTACGTCATCTGTTGCCCTCCACATGGCTTCTTCTATTCCTTAGGAGGAACACAAAATAAGGTACGGTATGGTAGACGAGTGTTCGTCATACGCAACACGTGACCCAACCAGCGCAGTCTACTAGGTTTCATACGCTGAAACAAGCTGTTCTCAGAAGTGGCACCCAATACCAGATTCCTAACCTCAATATTACTCACCCGGTCACTCCCTCCAATCCTAGCCGTACTACGTAGACATCCATGGTCGAAAACTTCTAACCGACGAACATCGCCCACACAAATACCCTACGTCTCGCAACCGTACAACAGAACTGAACGCACTGCAGCACAGTACACACGACTTTTCAACTTCAGTGAAATATCAGGCCGACGCCACAAGTGCTTCAATCCAGCGTAAGCTGCACGAGCCTTGGATATACGCATACTTACCTCCAATCCCGAGCTACCATCGTTGGACACGCAGCTACCAAGGTAGGTGAAACGGTCTACAGTCGTTAGTTCCTCTCCATCTAGTATCAAGTTCGGCGCTGCTGTCGTCCAGTCCTGTAACAGTACTTTGCACTTTGGAGGTGCAAAGCACATGCCAAACCGAGCAACCGATCTCGACAGTCTATCTAGAGCGCATTGTGCATGGTCCGCAGACTCGAACAGGCACACGACGTCATCTGTGTAATCTGAGTCACATAGCTTCCCTCTATTTCCTAGTTCGACTTCTACATCCCGGAGACTTCCCAAAGCATTTTCTATCACCTCGTCCATGACGAAGTTGAACAAGAATGAAAAGATGGGACACCCTTGTCGAACGCCACTAGTCTTTTCGAATGCACTTGATAGTTTGTCGTGTACCCTCAGCAACCATAGGTATGCGAGTACAATGCTCGCAACAGGTTCACGAACTTCGTTGGCATGCCCTTACGGTGAAGAGTACTGAATGGTGCTGGTCGGTCCACGGAGTCGAAGGCACCTTTCAAGTCGAGGAAGACTACGATCGTAGGGCGCCGGTGCGTGTGGCGCTTTTCGAGTATCTGTCGAAGAGTGAATATTTGGTCGATGCAACCTCGACCTACACGAAATCCGGCCTGTCGTTCGCGGATATTACTCTCGCGAAACGGTGTCAAACGGCGCAGCATTATCGAAGCTAACACCTTAGTAACTATCGGAATTAAACTATTCCCACGATGATTGCCGCAGTCACTCCGCGTACCCTTCTTGAAGATGGGTATAACCAGTGACTCACCCCACGATAGCGGGATACGTTCCTCGTTCCAAATATCACGAAGCAAGGATGTAAGGGATTTCATCGGAGCTTCACTCAGTTTGACATACTGAGTACGATGCCGATGCCACCATCGCCAGGAGCACTGGAAACCGCATCACCTGACATTCAGAGAATGGTGTTATATCTGCGCTGCAAAGATTGATTACGGAAGCACTTTTTTATTGCCCGAGGAATAAACTTGAGTATAACTGGTAGACATTCTTCTTGGATTTAGATGTGCAACTGATTAGGATAGTTAGGAATACTGCCCGATGTGACTTGCAACAAAATTAACGGGACGAGTGTGCTGATCAAGTTTTCACTTCGAAAACTGCAACGTATTCTCTAATGTTGTGATTCAGCAGGAGAAAAAATGCTAGAAACCTGAGCCAGTACAAATGTGTTGTTCGCGAACATATCGGAACGAGATGCTGCTAAAATACGGGAGCTCAGCCCGTCTTTTTTGCTACGAAACCTGTGAATCTCCCCCACTTATTAATACTATTTTGCGAACTACAGCACCGATAATCTCCCTTTCTGAGTTCGATGGGACTTTTATTTTAGCAAATATCTAACGGCCTTGGAATGGCTAGTAACCCCAAGAAGTCTTCTTATTCGTTGAGATCAGATGGTTACTCCACGATGCACGCTGAACACAAACTAACCGTGCCCTTCAGTGCGCGTCGTGCATATTGCGCCTGATCATGGAAAGGATGCTACTTCATCCACCTTTATTGTGATAAGTGACAAAAGGAAAAATGCGCCGTTTGTACAGGCTACTCTGTTTTTGTCACTGCGCGACATGGACAGCTTCTTGGAGTGGAGAGCGGACAAAACCTGCCGAAGACGATTTCTTCCTTCTTGGCTCCTTACTACCTGTGATGTTAAATGTTTTATCCGTCCAGACGGGTTATCTCCTTGTACTCACATATCACTTTTTCTCACTAGTGAGCCCTAGGCTAGCGACACTTTTATCTTGCAAATCTTTTACTATTTCTCTTTTGTCTCTGTTGAGTAGACAGTTCTGTGAGGTGGCAACCAAATGGGAACCACGTTGGTGCAGAATTAGTGATCATGAAATGTGGACTGGGCGCTATAATCTGAACCTTATTCAGCCGCGAGTTTTTTCTCGATGTATCCACTACCTAGCTTTTAATGACTCCTAATTCTAACCATAGTTTAGTTTCTCTGGCACAAGCTGTATTGTTCAATGGGAGTAAAGGTCTTACTGTTTTAGCCCAAGCACGACTTATTTTACGGGTATTGACGAACATAAGGTATTGATAAACTTCCGTTTGTACAACTGTATGACCGTCACCGTCTTCCCACCCTCTATTTGTGGTGAGATGTATCATGGTACCACTGTGAAAAGCAGCGAAATAACTTGACAGCCCTTGTGCAACGGCGCTGGACTGTGGTGTTCAAATGCCCGTCAACAGGCTTACACCAAACTGTCAATCACGGGTAGTCACTTGATTAACCTTAATCACTCGTAGACATGTCGTGAATTGCCCATGCTAACTCACCGTCGAGCTATTACCTTTGCATTGAGTAAAACCTTGCGCACATGTTTAACATAACAACTACCCTTAACTGTTTAGTTTTAATTTTGCCCAAATGCATCAGCGGCCTCCAAATGCCTCAGCATGGTCAGAAGTGGTGGTCTCAGCCTCTGAGTTGGTTACTAGCCCTGAACGCCTCTCAAAATGCTCCTAATTGACCAGTGTCTTAAATGGCCTCTGCTGAGGAGGTCCTTTGCACTGCCGTCTCGTGGCAGGGGTCCATGAACGAAGGTGAGCACCCGGAACCCTCCACCGAGTTGACTGATCAGTGATTGTCGGTCTAAGGGATTTGGTTAAGCTTTTATTCCAAACCAATCACAAGGCGGCAAACCAATCACAAGGCGGCATACGAAACACACGGCTTTGTGTTCATCGGCGTCCGTGGTGAAAGAGTGTATCGGGCACCTAAGATGTCTAGCTCCATCCGGAGGGTGCATGAACTAAGTAATTACCCATCGGTCTCCAGTAGGTTGCGTTACCCTCAAATCGTCCTGCTGCCATGTGGGTTAGACCATTTGGTTAAGGTTTCCCAGTAGGGTCCCCCAAGTGAAATCTCTTCGGTTTGGACGACCAGTGGTATCAAGACCGCAGAGTAATCATAGATCCCGAAGGATGGTCAGTGATGTGGAAGTGGGGACTAAAAGTTGTGAACTCTACACATCCCACAAATTGGGATCTAAATCTCAATATAACGCACTTAACTTCAACATTCTAAATATACGCTTTTCAGGAGTTTAAAGAGCATTGTTAAAGACGAACTTCAAACACCGAAAGCTTTTCATTATCTCCCGTCCACAGCGACACGTTGCTTGGCCGTGCAATGGGAGCGGGGAGAGCACCTCTGGACTCGTTGATTATGTTGTTCCATGGGCCACATTTCGCCTCTTACTAATGTTGCTAACATATGGTTGAATGTTTCTTTTGGTAAATTTGAGGTTGAACGAGAGTCATGGATTTCAGAGTTTAGCCCACGAACCAAACACAGAATCTAGTTCATTTGACGATCTTGAAACAAGCAACAGGCCCGTACGGCTATGGGACGCATCCCTTTCACTGCACTGCTGCATCAAGCATAGCGAGATTTGAAAACGGTTACTAGGTTGCTGGTCAAAGTAGGTTCTATGGGGCTGCCCGGCTGCAGCTCAAGAGATCTCTCCACGGATCGGTTCGATACATGAGGTGATATGGCTAGGCACAGAAGTCAATGGACCTTCAATTTCAGATCGTTTCTTGTCCGCATAGTTTCTCAAATTACTATTGCATGCTGTCCTATGCGCTGTTCTTTCTCCTCTTTGAACAAAAGGCTCTTTATGGTGGTGGTAAAAGTAGAATACGTCACTGCAAAATTAAGCGTCGTTAACATTGATGGTCATATGTCAAATGTTGGCGTTCCTTTGTGAAAGGCTGACAGAATTCGCGTGTAAATTAGCCACAAACAGATGAACTTCTCCTTACACGAAGTTCAACTTATTCCAGACTGTTTTAGAATGGGAAGTAATCGTGTTGGAAATTAACTAATCTAATGTTTTGTATGGGAGACTGTTTTTCCGGGTGATATTGTCAACTGAAGTAAAATTGTTTCGCTATTTGGGTTGATGTGTTTATGCACTGTCGTCACATTCAAGGTCAACTGGGCCCTGGTAATTTAATTACCCCGATTATGTAATGTAGCTTTTAGTTTCTGAATTAACAGAAGGTAGAATGAGAAGCACAACTCAATAATCCAAATGTCACCACTATATGTTGGCAGTGTCCAACCCAAGTAGATCAACCAGCAACCACTGTTGTGATCTCAAATAAATCCTTGCTCCGTTTGTACTCCTGTCATCCAGACCAGGTCCTGAAGACAGTATACATTCGTAATGCCCAACTGTGAAAGCGGTTTGACTGGAGTTTCGGGTACTCATACATGCTGAATTGCGAGCATTGTACTCACATACCTATGGTCGCATTAGGGTATACGTTGAACTGTCAAGTTCATTCGAAACTACTACTGGCGTTCGACAAGGGTATCCCGTCCTTCCATTCGTCATTCCTGTCCAACTTCGTCACGGACGAGGTGATGGAAGATGCTTTAGGAGATCTTCAGAACGTGGATGTCGAACTGGGAAATGAAAAGAAGCTATTTGACCTAGATTAGGCGGATGACGTCGTGTACCTGTTCGAGTCTGCGGACCATGCACAATGCGCTCTAGATAGACTGTCGAGATCGGTTGCTCGGTTTGGCATGTGCTTTGCACCTTCAAAGTGCAAAGTACTGTTACAGGACTGGACGACAGCAGCGCCGAACTTGATACTAGATGGAGAGGAACTAACGACTGTAGACCGTTTCACCTACCTTGGTAGCTGCGTGTCCAACGATGGTAGCTCGGGATTGGAGGTAAGTATGCGTATATCCAAGGCTCGTGCAGCTTACGCTGGATTGAAGCACTTGTGGCGTCGGCCTGATATTTCACTGAAGTTGAAAAGTCATGTGTACTGTGCTGCAGTGCGTTCAGTTCTGTTGTACGGTTGCGAGACGTAGGGTATTTGTGTGGGCGATGTTCGTCGGTTAGAAGTTTTCGACCATGGATGTCTACGTAGTACGGCTAGGATTGGAGGGAGTGACCGGGTGAGTAATATTGAGGTTAGGAATCTGGTATTGGGTGCCACTTCTGAGAACAGCTTGTTTCAGCGTATGAAACCTAGTAGACTGCGCTGGTTGGGTCACGTGTTGCGTATGACGAACACTCGTCTACCATACCGTACCTTATTTTGTGTTCCTCCTAAGGAATAGAAGAAGCCATGTGGAGGGCAACAGATGACGTGGCAACGTGGGATGAGAAAATGTACAGCGAAGCTAGGTAAAGTAGGTGTCTCACGTCTTCGTCTTCGTCTTCGTGGTTGGGGTCCGAAAGACTCGTCAAATAGCTGGCTGGAGACACTGAAGGATATGGCAGTGAACGGTGAACAGTGGCGATCGTGCTGTCATTTTCTATCGAATCAGAATGATTGAAAACACGTGCGTTTGTACAGTTAGGCTGTGTTTCGTGTGTTGGCTGCAGCAGCATCTTATCTTTTCCGGCCTGTGTAAATGCACTCCCTGTTTCCCTTGGATATTCACTCTTTTCATATAAACGTGTAACTGTGGGGAAATGCAGCGGTCAGTGAGGTTTGCCTTGCTGTTTAACGCTGAACGATGATGATGATGATGATGACCCACGGATTCGCAATGACCCTGAGATCGGTCATATGTGTGAGATGAAAGAGAATCTCTATGTAGTATTTGCTTATGGGTATGCATTAGATTGGGTCAATACATATGGACTTTTGCGCTGGAATCTACTCATTCATATTATCTATTGTGTGGTCAGGGATTTTCAATTTTCCAAGGTAAACGTGAAGAAACTACTTCCAAACAGTTGAACGATGTCTGGCGATATATTTGCTTAGCTCACTCTCCTCGGGCTTCCTTCTTCTGCTGCCGGAATTTTGTTAGCGAGTGGCTGTCTTGGGAGGAGCCACTTTTGATCTCCAGCCTTGCGGACGGCAGCTAACAGACTAAAGACTATTGCGCTTGCATTGTGTGCAGATTAAATAAGTCTGCGTTTTTTCGAAAAATAATAAAGCCCTATGTTCTAAGGAGGTTTTTGACGATTGTTGTGCATACTGACCAAGAAGGACGAAAGTGTATGTGAGCATATTTCACTGACATCCAAATCCACTCCTATGATTAGCTATGCATATCTGAAAATAATGTTTCTCTTGGTTTTTATCGCATGCAAGCGCTCATATTTTCATATTTGTGATTTGTGATTTATCGTTGGATTAATTCAATGTTCGTGTGTTGTTTCACTGTACCCCAGTTTCTCATCTGCTTCCTGATGCAATGTCGATAATCCTGTTATTCATTGTGGTTTCTTTACCGTCAACCTTTCCGCACAGGTTTGGTCAATAGCCTTAGCGAAGAGGCACCTGGCTTGGATGTGGAGTTTGGACAGTTGGCTTCGGCTTTTCCCCAGCCGACATCAAGCAGCGAGTGTAAGTGCAGTTGTCTATTAACAATTGAGACCTTAGGTGAGGTAGATGGTAACTGGGCTGATATTTTATTTGTTCACCTGTGGTGTTAGTCTTTTGTGTGGCTGTACTCCGCAGTTTAGCTTCAGCACCTCCAGCGTTATGATCAACGAGATGACCCACTGCTAGGAACCAAATGAGATTTCTTAATCCCGTTGATCTGAAGGGCACATTCACATGTCATGTAATAGAGATACTTCAATTTTGTGTACTCGTATCCTGCATTCCCCTCGTTCGCTGTTATTTACTAACTTCCGCATAAAATGCACTCACTTTTGACGTGGCTTAGAATCAACACAACGTAAAACCGAAATCATTTATCGTTTAATTTCTGTCTTCACATTGATACCATTAATTAGATGTCCCATCCATATCTGTCTATGGAAGACAACGCCGTAATATTTAATAGGAGAACATGTTTTCGAAGCGCTTTGTCACGGCGCCTTTGTTTCTGTCCGCCTCAGACATCGCAGTGTTCTCTGATGCTTTTAGCTCCACGTCTTGGTTTTGCGCCACGTGGAGCGATATGGCCCCCGGGACGCCCTGCTTCACCGCATGCTTCGTCATGTGCATGACTCATGTAGCCTACCGACAAAGCCCATGGACAGCGTGTTCGCGTGTGGGCTGGAGAATAGTAGACATACAAAACATTGCTGACAATGCATCACTGGTGTGTCCCACTGCGGTCTATAACAAACACCCTGTGATTCTCCTATAAAAGGCCCATCGACTGGTTTGGAGTGATTGGAAGAGGAACCGCTTATTTTTTCAGTCGTAGTAGGTTGTTTCAATGGATTTCGAATAACTGTTCGTCAGTCTTTATAAAGAATTTCTTCGGCGCTGTTATCGGTGGACATTTTCAGATCAGTAGTACAAACGGGCACAAATCTTCGAACCAATAAACAGACACTGCTCCAGTCTGCATGCTTTTCAGTGCCCTTTGTTTATCGTTATTGTTAAGCTGACTCATCGAGTGGTTAGCATCTAAAACCCCTCCCCAATGGGAGAGACATGTGAGAGATTTCTGATCAGGTTTATCGGAGGCTGGGGGAGGTGAATATTTAACTCATGATCGATGCCCATTTGTCGTGATAGGCTGGAATATTCGATGGTCCCTACTGTACGACCCAGACAGTCTTTCGTCAAACTGATGGTACACAAACTCAGCCCATCAACCAAACAGTTCGTTCGTCTTCGCTTCCAAATGGCGAACTTCCCGAATTTTGGCAGATGCAAGCGTTCCTGTGTAGCATACAAGTGTGCGAAGACTGGCAGCTTCCTGTGATCCAGTTTTCGTAATTGCTCTCCGTTAGTCACTTCATATCCGTCTTCAACTGGTTATTTTCGTGTGCACAAGTAGAGCAACAAGCTGCATGCGTTCACCCGATCGACTCAAAAAGTTTGATGTGAAATTCGAAATCCGGACCGCAGAAGTGGCATGCGTGTATGCTAGCCAGTACCTATCTGCTTTCTCCCATTGGCACTCTCGCTTATTCATCACTCTCCCCTTCCCGCCGAACTTGTTTGCATTTCAATCTGTTACACATATGGTATTGTCAAACTCTATCCTGAAAGCAGAATGAGTGTTCTTTCCAATGGAACTCGTGCTTTCTGAATTGTTTGTGCGTTTGCATGTTAGTTGCTTTCCACATTTCACCGCCCACCTAACTGACTCTTGCCAGAACCATTGCTCAGTTTTGTGGAGGGTTGGTGATTTATGGATCATTCCTGGATAAGACGCACTTTGTGGTCATTAATGACAATTATTGGGTAAGATGTCCCGTGCTCAAATTTTTCGAAATTGCTGTAATGACTACAGAACTGGGTGTATTGTTCGTAAAATGCCGGGTTTTGTACGTAACTGATACTTGCCGGCGGACCGTAGGGGCGATTCAGCACATTTAAACCAGTGGCTTGATCATTCCAGACAATTGTTTACCTTCAGTTGTACTCTGTTTGAGGATGGACGGCAGATCGCTTTTGCCTGGCTTGTTATCGCCCGTGATCTGTTTGGGTCTTTTGCATTTCTATGCCAATCCAACTTTCAGTGCTCACAGTTCTGTAGGTCCTAAAGGGTTATGTAGCCCACCCGGACCACAACAATAATGCTTGATCCATACAACCGAATTACTGCAATTAGTATATTTCCGAATTCAAATTATGTTGTGTGGTTGTTTGTAGTTTATCTGGCCCATGTGCTCCTATGGATAAACCAATCCACACTGAACAATTGTTCGGTGTTATTGTAGCTCGGTACTAGATTTTGAATTTCAGACTTTCTAAAGCACTGCCTAGGTGATCTCATCAGCGCCCTATCGTAACTTCATTTACGGGCAGATCGTGTATTAACAGATTCACGTGAGGCTTTAAAGGTAACCTGATCATCAAATAAGCCACCTGCCGGGATTCGCATAGAGCTGGTTACTTTTGTCTTGCGCCCGTTAAAATCACTTCGCTTGGTATTGGTGTAGGCTTACACTTTTTCGTATAATTTGATTACTTGTTCAATTTGTCAACCTGAATGCCGTTCGGCTTGTTTGCGTTTTTCTTTGTGACTGAATGTGATTCATCCTTCCTGTCTATTATTTGTGCTAACCATATATTCGTGTGATTGTGTATTTATGCCTGAAACGAAACGTAAAAAAATCTAGATGTACTTATGAACAATTTCCAGTGGCACGGATCAAGCACTGAGAGCACCCAGTTTGGGTCTTCGTGAATCAGATCACTGTGTGTGTATACCCGCTCGGACGGCAACTAGTGTATGCAGAAGTACGGATTCCCGTCAGATTGTCATCCCGTCCAATGCTGACTCACCACCCGTTACAGAATTTCCGTTGTCAGAAAACAAGGTACCAATGAATGGATTCTTTTTCTGGCTGTCATTCCTGGTGCACTTATCAAGCGTTCGTGCCTGGGAATAGTTTGGCATAGTCATCTCGCTCCCATACTGGGTCGTTTACCTTACTTTTTCCTTTCGGGTTCTTTTTCGATGCTCATTCAAACGGCAAGATTAGTCTGTAGAAGAGAGACTGAACCTATGCCAACTATTAATAATACATCTATATTTGTGTGTATGGCTAAGTGTGAAAGTTTTAATCTACTCGAGGAAATCTGAGGCATCGAAGTGTTAAAAGATGTAGTAATTGCTTCAGGACACCGAGCACATTAGAGTCCCAGTACGAATAATGCTGTACCGGATCATAGGCTAACCGCCTTGTGCGAGGCAAAAAACTGGTTTCGCGATTATTGTCACTCGTCAAGTGTGCCCACCTGGTATGGGGGTGATCGGACGGGAGATTACCGGATACGAATACCTGGCGAGCGACAATAACCACGAAGCCAGTCTTTTGCCTCCAGTGGAAGATTTTCATCCACCCATATGCCAAACACTACCGGCGGCAAAAACCTATACTTTCAGACCTTGTGTCCTCTTTCAGAAGGTTCGATTATCTTCCTATGTTCAGTGGACAGCTGTTCTCCGGTCTTTCGCAAAGTACACCGCACCTATCATAGATTCATGGGTGTCACCTTAGCCCCTGAATCCAACTAGCCTGCATGACCCTGATTCACTAATCGATCCGCCTCGTCAGTGCGTGTTGCCTCAAAGCCCACCCACTTACATGACGTTCACGGTCAGCTCGGAGTTGGAGTAAAAACCGACCCTTCGGTTTAGTCAGTCTGGCGTGACACGCTCATGGTGTTTACAGCCTATTGACAGTGGAGACCGCAAGCTGAATAGCCGCGCGGTATCATGTGGACGTCGGAATCTGCAGTAGCGTAACGAATCCAATTTCCCATGTTCTTGTTGCCTTAAGTATCCGAAGTAAATCCAGTTCTTGGTTCCTGAGGGTTTTATATAGACATAAGTTCATTCCTTGGCTTTATTGATGTTAATTTTCATGAAAAATATTATAACTTTATCGTCTACCACAGTGGGTGGGTGTCCCTACAACGACCGTTAGTTTTCTCTCCCATGAGTGGCGATCAGACAAGCGGTTCTTTTTTGTTCTTTTGGCAGGCGGTATCTACCAAATGTTGCTCCTAGTGCTAGCCGTCATGTGGCAGACCAAAATTGATTGTTGTTGGAATAGGGGACGATTCCTATGGCGAAATCAAAAATCGGAACCGCCATGGTTTGTTCGTCTGGGGCAGGTGACCGCTGTCTAAAGAGAACAAGGTATAATTGCAAATAGATACAACTCGAAATCCGTAGGAATTGATTAGTATTCTTGCTCATCTATGCTTACGGCTCAGGCAGTTTGAGTGCGTTTCTTTCACACTATCCCCAACCCATTTTTTATCCAACTAGGTAAGAAGACGTATCAATTGTTGGGCTGGAATTCATGGTGATGCTTTGGTAGAATTTCTTTGTCATATACGGCTCTTCAAAAAGCTACCGAATGGATTTTCGGGAAAAGTAAAATGTAAACTTAACCCTTCATTTAATTCATGCGAACATGAAAAAATTCGTCACCTACTCCGTGGTTTATTTCTAATCGATTTTTGTGAACTGCGCCAGTCACCGCTGTTTGTTCATTTGCGACAAACGTTTGGCTCTGCTAGACCTAGGCTCGTATTAGGTAGGACTGTCTCGTATTTCTTCAGGAATTACTTCACAAATCCACCGGGTATTTACTTACTTTTGTCAAGTTGTTTTTCAACCGGTCATCCTTGAGCATCCTGGTCCAAAAGAACCAAGTTCTAACTTCGTCCTTGACCCAGGTGCGACGCTCGGCGCGGTCACGGTGTCCACAGTGGCCAGTATGAATCGTCACCTAAGATCTACGAGTGATCATGTTAATCTTTAATGGGGTCAGATGACTTGGTGATCAATACTCGTGCAGAAACCCATGCGCAGTCGGTGTAGTTAGTTGACTGACCATATGAAAAACCTATATTCCATTCGGTTGTTTGGCAGGACTGGTATGGTTCTAAATGATGAGTATGACAATCGTATGGTTTGGCCGCAACGTCATTTCGATTTAGATGCTGCCGCAGTTCCACTCCCTATTGATCGACTAAGGATTTCATCCAGGCCTTGTTCCTTGACCACTACCATACCTATCTTATGATGCGTTGACCTAAGTGAATTTACACGCTTGCTCATTTATTCGATTATTTATTTCCGGATCAGATGAGCCTAACGATAGTAATTTCATTAGTGTCCTCGGGTTTCCTGATTGCCAATCAGTTACTCAGGAAATTTGGAATTGTTTGCATAATTGCTCAATGGAAAACGGTAGATTAAGCATTATATGTGACTATTTTGCAATGTGCTTAACTTCATCACATCCCATTACTAATGACGTCATGGACAAGGCGACAATGAAAAGTGCTCCAATATCTAGTTCCCCTATGTTTGTTATATTGTCGGCATTCTTAACGTGATACACTATACTTATACGTGGGCTTTGAGGACGGATGTGGAAGGTCTGTCGGTTTTCGAACACCGTACTTTCTCTAGAGTACTGTGGGTGAACTGGTTTGACAGTTCTGAGGTTAGGCGTAGGACATTGGGCTGTAACAGTTAGCCAATCGGAAATATACTGAACTTAGGCAGATTGCGGTGATTGGGACACAGATTACACACACACCAGATCAACTCCTTCGGTACTTACTGTCCTCCGAGTAATAGGATAAGGATAGTCAGTCCGTGACTTGGCGCAAGGGTATGACAATCCAAACACCAATGAACTGTATCAAGTAGGTCGATTTAAACTACCAGGTTGGGCAGACGAGATGCTCAAACGCAACGGTTAGGGTATTTATGCCATAAGGCTAAGGGCAGCAGTCGGTGGCATTCTTGAAGTGGAAATATCTTCACTTATCAATGTTCCTTCTGCCATTCGATGCTGCGAAGCACCAACCCGGTCACAACGAGACTACACTTTGACGTGGTGTGACGGCTTGCGTGCCTCCATGATCCAACGAGCTATACAGGATGGCTTATCTCAAGCCGAATATCCAATCATGCCTGGAAGGTCAATGGGTAGAGGCCTGATGAAGTAGTCTCCTGGTCCTCCCAGTCGGAGGTTGATCTGAGTTAGCAGCTTAGACGGAAAAACCAGTGGAAGAATAATTGATCCAAGTAGATGGGATTCCACTCAGCTATACACCACTGCCTTGCGGTCAGGTTCTTGAACCCTACTCGTTCTTCTGCTTAGCGGCTGAACTCCCTAGCAGTACCCGTCCATCAATCCCCATGAGTTACACGCTTACAAACAATCCCATACTGCATCGGTCGTCGTGCAGGATAACCAGGACCGCCCTGCCCATTGCATCGAGCGGGGTGGGCAGTGATAAGTATGCTTCTGCTCAGAATTCCTTCTCTTTTATTCAACCTGTCTCTCCTGTCTCCAACCGAATCTCATTGCCCCTTCTGCCTACCCATAATGTTCGCACTGATAACACGCTCGATACTCGCAACGGTTCGTTGTCAAGCAGTGCAGTGGGTGGTTTTCAGTCTCTTAGCTCATATTTTTTCAAGCGTCGTCAGCCTCTGAATCTCGGTTCCTTCAATGTGCACTCTCTAGTGCAGGCTGGCCAACAGGCGTGTTTGGCTCTGACAGTGGACTGACTCACTTTCGATTGAAGTCTGCTGCGTGAGTGAAACACGAATTCAAGATTCGGGTGGAGTATTTCAATTAACTGCGCCAAGCGTCTCGTCAAGATATTTTCTTCGCACTTCAGGAGACGAAGCAGCTCAAGCTGTGGGTCAGCGTGGTGTAGGAATAGTCTTGAGTGAGAAGGCCGAAGCAGCCCTTTTAGACTGGATCCCGGTCAATAGTCGCTTGTGTGCCATGAGACTGCAGGGATCAGTTGGCGTCCGAAAGGATAGTAGTGTTAAGCGTAGTTTATTTGTTATCTCGGTATGCGCTCCAACAGACTGCAGCGCTGACATGGAGAAAGACGAGTTTTACGATGACCTCGTCACTCTTGTTCGGAAGAGCAAACGCTCTGACATTGTAGTGGTAGCAGGTGACTTTAATGCACAAGTTGGCAAACTTAGTGCATCGGGGTCCTGTTTAAGTGGGCGATGCGCCTTGCCTGCACAGCGAACAGACAACGGAGAAAGNATGATGATGATGATGATGATGATGATGATGATGATGATGATGATGATGATGATGATGATGATGATGATGATGATGATGATGATGATGATATGTACTTTTTCAAACATTCGGATTTGATAGAAAATGGAACATGATGACCACTGTTTACGGCTCATTGTGATATCAGTGAACCGTGAATGAGGAGTCAAGCAGTTTGCACATTTCTTCCGATCGTCTGAACGAGTGTATCTGATATGCATTTTGCACTTTAGGAATGTAAAATGCTGTTACGGGACTGGATTGGTTCAAAGCCTAAGCTTGTCTTTGCAAGAGAGCAACAGAATGAGGTGGTGAATCGATGACATGGGAAAAAAGTATGAAAAATTTAACCGGTGGACTGGCCGTTGAAGGTGCAGTTAGATTACCGAGTTGGAGTCAACAAGATCACTCAAAGCAATTATTGGAGACAGTAGGTGATATGGCTCAGTGCCGCAAGTTCTTGCAATCAAAACCGTTCATATTCTGCATGATTCTCCAACTATTTTGCAATCGGCATCTCATTCTTTATTGTTTATTTCTGTTTGAGCAGATGGTGTTGGGAGGTACCGTTCACAACTACAGCGCTTTGGTGTAAGGCTAATGTATAAGCTGATCTGAACTCATTTGAGATAGTTGAGTGAGTCAGAAACATAGTGAAAAGAAAAAAGATTGAATAAACTGACGAAAACAATCAATGTTGCATTTCAATCTGCGCACATTAGTGAGGAGGACGAGTTCATAACGACTTAGAAAGTGCGTAGGACAAGCGTGAGAACAAGCGCAAGCATAATTGTGTAATGTCAGCCGGTGTGAGGAAGCCCGTAATCAGGACCTTGAGATCCTAAGTGGCGAACTATATAAGGCCTCAATACAAAAGGTGGTAGTCGGTCGGTCTACAGCGACGCCGTCTACCAATTAGAAAAGGTTTCCGAATGGAACAACAGAGACTTTCGGGTACTACTTTTATTGTCGTGTTCAAGCCTACGTGCCAACTTTTCAACAGGAGGATAAGACCATTTCCTATTTTACTTTATGTACTATTGAATAATTTATTGGAAGGAGCCGTTAGAGACCGCTACATGGGGGGACCAGCAACCCAAATCTGAAACTTGGAGTGGCAAAGAACTACGTAAGTTCTCACTAGACCAGGTGTGGTAACAGGCTAGGCAACAGCGAGTTACCACCATCAAACCATCCACCACTAAACTGATTATTTTGATTTCAAAGTTGAGAAGAAATACTGAAGAGTACAGTGTCAACACAATTGAGCGGTGTAAAGAAATAACGGTAACCGTGAACGACAATATCCAGAAGCAAATGTTACAATGGCTATACGCTTACGTGTCGAGGATTTCATATTCATCTTCCCGTTTGTACAAAGATGACAGTCGACATTTCATGAGAATGAAATTTCGTCCCAGTTCTTTATCTGAAAGGCGAGCCAAATCATCAGAGGAAGTGCAACCATGGATGGAAACAAAAGAGCAAAACTGTAATGCTTGGAGAAAAAATCCAATAAAAATTGGACAAAATATTACGAAATAACTGGAAGTTTTCCATAATATTTGATCAGTGTGCACCGCAAAAAAATGCGTTGCACGGATTACATGGTGATCTGTTACACGCAAACGTGTACTCTGAAAGAAGTACATCTACAATGCTAAGGCCCATGAGACTAAAGCAACGTGCAAACACGAGTGTGATAGAGTTCAATTTCACTGGCAGTGATTTCAGCGCACAGCAAAGCCCCATCAAGTTTACCCGCATATATTCGAAGTACCTCTTGCGTCTGACTAGAACAACGCGAGTGCGGATGAAGTTCATAATGGCTTGCATATGAAAAGTCCTTCCAAACTACAGAACTACATTAAAATTCAGTTTCTACAACTGCCAACTTTGTATTAATGATCTTCTTTTGAATGTTACCCTAAGCCATCTGACCAAAACGGAGCGAGAGAACCAGAAATAGTGAAAGATATCCTGCAAAGCAGCAAATCCAAGAACCAAAAAGAAGCAAAGATTTTCGATGCAAGGATCCCACTGACTGTGGCACTTAGCCATATCACATAATCTACGAATCAGTTACCTAACTAAACCTACGTGAACCACGCGTTCGCGTGAGAGGCCGACCCAACTCCCAACAAACAACTGCCTCGGAAAACATCATATACTGAGGCAGTCGACCTGCAGCCATGGGTAATAAATTCGGAAAAATTAACATGAAAAATTAACATACCTTGCAATTTCAGAGGTTGAAAAATGAGTCCAAGCATTTCCAGCCAAATACATTAGCACCTAGAAACAATTTCCTCACTCACTGTCTAAACACCAGCATCCTTAACCTTCAGCGATAAACAGCGAAGCAAGCCTGACTGACCACTACCTTTTCCCCACAGTTACTTGTTTCCATACA
>LUCM01002075.1:0-43923 GCA_008360955.1 Fasciolopsis buskii | reverse complement strand
TGGGCCAGTAGACTGAAAATCATCTGCTACACTATTTGACAATGAACTGTTGCGAGTATCTGGCGTGTGATCAGTGGGGAGACTATGGAAGGCAGAAGGGGCAAAGAGATTGGATTGGAGACAGAAAAGACAGGCTGGATGAAAGAGTATGCAAGAAATGGAAGTGCGCCCAATGTTGTAAACTGCACGTTGTCAACAGTGCGACAAAGTCAACTTTATGAGTTAGATAAAATGTTAAAACTCTGTATGCTTCTTAAAGCAATCCCTGATTCTCATGGGTAAAACTGAGCAAGCGTTTTTGTGAACTTCTAATTATTGAGCTTGGTGTTCGGGTAGCAAGCATAGCGATCAGCATCTCACGAAAATCTGAGCTACGAGCAACGAAAAACTATCAAAACCACTGACATTGGGTAAGTTTGTTAAACATTATTAACTTGACGGGCTGGAAAACTTCAAAACATGATTGATAAGTATCTAGTGCTATGATATAGCACCGACGATGTCATCTCGGCTGGTAATGAAACGTTTGCAACCAACCTGTTCAGCTCAGCGATCAAACCAATATCAAACTGTTGAATCTGAGCTGCGAAAATTATTCCCAAATCCGCTATATGTATGCATATATCTACAGATAACACCAGCATTATACGCACGGTGACAACTCAAAAGCAACGAAAAGTACAAGAAAAAATAAACAAACAAGAACAATAAATAGGAGTCAAAATAAACACCTTGCTTTCACGGCAAAAGTTTTGATACGTTCATCTATTTTATGGTGTTTACACGAAGCATGAGTCCACGCAGGCCGCACAGTTTTCTCATAGCTGGGAAGCATTCCTCGATACCCCTAACCGACAGCATATTTTCATGTCAAGTCACCGTGACACGCATATCGCCTACCTCATCGTTGTCCAACTAGCGAAAAAATGGGAAAGGAAAGGTAAACGGTGGACAGAAGTCTGCAGACTTATCCATTCCACCGAAGATAACTTACAGCGATTATCTGTCAGGCGGGGAGTATTATTGCCCAACACATGGCAGGGGGCTATTCAATCATCACCTGGCTTCCCCACTAGACTCCAGTAAGGCTTCGGTGAAATCGCTGATCGAACCGAAGACCAACGAGCATCTTAAACATGGAGATATAGACTCTCAACTGTACAGCAGAACACTATGAACTGCAGTGCTATACGCTTTCTCCTTAAGAGAAGGCCGGATCTCATGGCCGCACATGTTCGCAAAACTAGCTCTGACCCTCACAATGCGTAATACGATCTTCTCTTCAACACTACCTCTAGTTGAAATCAAGCTCCCGAGTTAAATCTACTAAAACCTTCCAACTAGTCACCATAAATAGCTCGGATACGGAAATTCTGCTTATCTTAGATAAGTCACTTTCACTTCACAAGTGTAAAACACGCCGTATCTAGATACATCAATCCTCAAATAATTAAAATCGTGCTGAAGTATTAGCATGCCAGTACCATCGGCATACTCTAAGTCGAAAATTCTGCCCACTGAGAGAAGTCCAAATTCATTACCTGCCGTATCCGACAAAAAATCCCATAGGACAGTAAAGATGAAGAGGAACACGAATGAAGAACAACCCAGTCCTACTCCACTGAATTTTGTGGAAGACGATGAAAGTTGATGATTCATCCTAACAAAATAAGTCATGATGGCATTAATCTTTGAGGACCGACAATATCCAGATGACCCATTCGTCAACAAACGACTTTATAAGTAACTTCTCCTAGGATGCGAAAGTTGCGCGAATATCTGGGGGAAGTATTCTTTGGTCTTTAAAAAGCAGAACGCTCGGCAATTATTCCTCGAACAAAAATTCAATTGGGACTAATTGGATTCTTTGTAAGGTTAGATTACGTTGCTAAATTTAGTGAGATACTCGACAATTCGGGCGTCCGGGTTTCAAAGCTGGAGAGATCATGAATCCATCTCACAGTGAGAATCGTAGAATTCAACATAAAACTTTTTCGCCTACTAGTTTAGCAAAGAGTTGTTTCTCGATAGCGCTCGACTTTTGTTTTCCTAGGTCTTTCCGGTCTATCGTTTACTTCTGACATCTCGGGACCGATAACTCAAGTAACCTAGAGAATGATAATTGATTTTCAGGCCAACTCGTATAATAGTGCACGTTAAAAAATGTCTAGCAACCTAACTATTCGAAGGGAAAATTTCAGAAATTCGCAGAATTTATTCAGTACACCAAAGTAAAAGGAGACTGGGAAAGAATTTACGTTGAAACTTCGACGTAGCGAGGAGATAGAGACTTCAAATAGGCAACTAATTTATGCATTGTAGTTCCCGTATCGACCAAGTCTTCAACGACCAGTAACGCCTACAGGATATGACGAATACAAAGATAAATGTCAATAATGAGTATATTCAAGGCGAAGAGATTTCATTAAAGAACAAACACTCAATAACCAAAAACTCAAAAAGTATTGCCTTTGATAATGACAGAAAAATTTTGCCCCGAGAATATATATATATATATATATATATATGTTATCTCAGTATCAGTAGTTGGTACCATAATAAAGGAACATTAAAAGAACGATGGTTGACGACGAAGGAAAACCTAGGATATTCTGGTAGACAACAGCTCAAAATCCCTTGGTTGGTGGTGGTCGTTGCTCAATAAGCAAACAATACAACCTAAATAAGTGGAAATCGTGGCATGAAACTGCCCTTTTAAAATGTAGGTTATATCCGAAAAGTCCAATCTACAATGAAACATCTGCTGGTACCACCACAATGTGAAGTTATAGAACATTTCATAATTGTGTGAATTAAGATCTACTTCTTACACCACTTTAATACATGTCCTTTTTCAGGAGCCAGAATTTTCTACTGTCAACGCCAATTAAGTCACGTTACGTTCAGTCAAGTTAGATTTCGGGGGCGCGACATGTACATGAGCATACAAAATTGTGAAACTGCAGCAGTGATGCGCCCCTCAAATCTGGCATTGTGTCGGGACCGTTCTTCTTTGCGGTAAAAATGAGGAATAAGATAAAAAACATGTTCCATTGTGCAAGTATTCGCAAGATACTGCATGGTCACCGCGGTAGGGAAATTTCAGTTTTTCAACGTAAAAGCTTTGAGCCATAACGGACGGCTATCCAGGCACAGAGAGGAAAACAAGAAGAAAAGAATCGACCTGTAAAAAGACAAGGAGATGGAATATAAAGCGCCGGATTTAAAGCACTAAAGGTGTCTCAGAGAGGGCGACTATTAAACTATTGGTTAGATGAATGTGGCAAGCAACGACCGTTGCTGGGACTTTAATTAGGAGCTCGCTATCTAATAACTGAAGCTCATTTAACTAATCCATGCTCCCCTGGAGGCAAACAAAGAGCGCATGGATCAAGGGACGACTGAGTTACCAAAGTGGCAGTTTATAGAACGCGTTTAACAAAAAGCCGGTGGACAATCAAAAGTGAAATAAGTGTCACAGGTGCGGGAAAAAGAATGGTAGCACCGGGGTCTTGTCGCAAAGACAGAAACGAATTCCGCAAACTGTTTATAAATCGGATGAGTCAAATTAGCATTTTCTATCATAAAACTTAACAGAAAGCACACGGAGGTCCTGTCTGCTACGAAGCTGCGAGCGATTATCCCTTAGATGTCAAGATCATATTAGAAGACGTCCACTGACCCACGTGAAACCCGGACTAGGGAGTTATTGATCAGGTTTGAACATTGTTGAACTGAATAAAAGTGGAAGAGAAAACGTATGACTATGAATTCAAGAACCAACTGAACACTCGAACTAAGAGGTAACATGGCGATGAAAAGTTGAACCCTGTCCTAAGACTGGAAGAGGTTCGTGTATGGAGTGCACTACTGCTCTAATAACGGAAGGGGGTTGGGTTTTGGCCCGACAAAATCATTTACTAGTAAACCTCGAATTATAAAGAGACAATAAGCAGTTTTCAGAGCTGGTTGGTAGAAGTGCTACAGTAATAGGTACATTGTCAGCGAGTCGTGTGGACGGATACGAAGTGGAATATGCCGTGGGATGAGCTGTTTGGCAGCAACCAAATCGAAGCAAGCGAATAAACAGTTCTTACCCATAACATGAGTGACGTACTCACCCGGTTTCGGAATTTGGCGGGGTCACTGCAAACTCTAAGGTGAGTTTCATGGCCAACTTTGTCATTCTACGGACTGCTCAATATAACAACCATAAAATTTTACCACATAAGTATTCGCAACAATGAAATCCATGTGAAAGGTCATGTTTCTTCCTTTAGCGAATGCTGCAAGTTCAAGTTGTTCGAATAAATCCGCGGCAAACTTGGACGCCCCTTTCAGTATACAAATGATGGTTAGGGAATTCACTCCCCGGCACTCCATTTTTTCAACTATATCTAAGGCCAATTTTTCGATTCTTCAAATAGATGCGTGTTGAAAATAGACATGCCTGTCTTGTATCATCCCACGGGTAACCAAAATGCTTTCGATAAATTTGGCATATCTCGGGGACAGCCGAAACTCGTGCTTCGAATAGCCCTCGAAGTCATCACTCAGCTGACGAAATATAAATCTCGAAATGAACTTACCACAACGGGACCTTGGTAACCGTCCTTCGCAGACATCCGCTGATACAAAACAGGACGCGCACCCGGTCGAAGGTAAGTCGCATTTATACTGACACCCTCAATTAATTTAACTCAAGGTCATTGCAGTTCAGTTGAAGATCAGTTCAGTTCAATCCTCAGAGGGCCAAAGTGACCCCAAGAAGCAGCCGAGTGTCCAAAGTTCTTCCCATGGCATGCAAAGGAATTGGCATCCGCCTGAGTGTTTTAATAACGCAGTTATCTTCAGCGTTCCGGCGAACGTGTTTCCGTTGCAAAAGAGTGGTGGAGAAGGAATAACTAATCTCATCCTCACAGCGTGAGAGTGGTTACAATATGCGCACCCGAAAGCGAGCGTTCAATATCAAGCGTGCTACGCCCATTGAATACCTACACATTAATTCACCTTGTCCTAATTACGATTCGCTTCTGTCTTGAATGTTTTGATAGCATGTCTCAGCGATAACTCTGGATCAGCCATTCCAACCACTGACCAGTCCGCTTCTAAATAAGCGCGCCATAGATGCCAGTCGAGG
Source organism: Fasciolopsis buskii (assembly GCA_008360955.1). NCBI lineage: Eukaryota > Metazoa > Platyhelminthes > Trematoda > Plagiorchiida > Fasciolidae > Fasciolopsis > Fasciolopsis buskii. The sequence continues at coordinate 38,783 of LUCM01002075.1, read as the reverse complement.
ACCACAAATAATCAGTTTTCAATGCCCCCGGGTTCTATGTTTTTGGGGTCTTCATGGAAGAGTCTCGGGACGAGTTTTACTTAGACTTTTAACTATCTTGAACGCCTCATTCAGACCCCCTTATCTTTTTGAGCCCCAATCGGAGAAACCTCTCATCAGTCGATCTCTGTTCATATATTTTCTATCTTTGATAAACACTCTAGCGCGTACCTATCATGTTGGAACCAAGGGGAGCGGTATTCTAATGGAGCCCTAAGTAAGACCTTGTAGAGAGGAATAAAAGATTCCGTATTTCAATAAGACAGTGCTTAGCTCAATCAAGGAAGGGAACCCTTAGTCATTTTTGTAGCCGCAACGCACTAGTCAGAGCACTTAAATTCCGAAATAACTTGGATTCCACGGGCAATCTTTTGCTTTCTGCACTTACCTTGGGAACACCGTCCTCGTACGCTGTTGTAGTGCCTTTTACCTCCCCCGGAATCAGGCAGCCTTTTTCTGCGTTGAGCGGTTGATCCCATGATTTTCCCAGTTTAATACGGCGGCAACACAACTTTCCGGAGTATTTTGTCTCGGGGACTCAAGCACCATGTCATCCCCTAAGAAACAGCCATGAAACTGCCTTATCGTTGCTATATCACTCGCAAATGCCAAAGGGGTCCGAATGCGCAGCCATCGAGTACTCCATCTGTGGCCGAACTTGCATCCAGACTATCCCCTCCGACTCGGAAGTAAAAGGTTCCACCAATTAAAACTTTAGCAATCCCATTCAGCAACCCACCAACATTCCAAATTCTTACAGCTTCAGCAGAATGAGGCGATGATTTACGGAGTCAAACGCCCTGTTTAGGTCGAGATACCTTGTCTCCATCGGCATACTCCCATCTAGTCTACGAGTTCATTTGTCTAAATGGCACGAGGGATTCGTGAAGCAGAATCTGTTTTTCACTAAACCACGCAAAACAGGGCGCATCATAGAGTACTGCGTCAGGTCCAGAGACACGTACTCCCTGATAATGCGCTCTAGCGCTTTCCAAGGGGCGCTTGGTTTGTCTCCTACGTCCGACCGCCGGCCACCCATGCAGATCGAAAACCCTGCTGCCGTTCTTTAGTCAGGTGGCCAGCATCTCCGTAGCAGAATCACTTTTTACAGCTTACAAATCGACCCGGAGCCCTATAATAGCAACAGGATCTCATCCGAGCCAACCGGTTTACTGACACTTATATCCTCTGAGTGTGAATGGACCGCACCGACGGTTATCTGCGGGTTTTTGTTTCTGATGACACTAGTGGAAGATCCAAATTTCTATGAATGTACACATTCAACCTATGCAAACTGCCAGGGTGGTCAGTCAATGCATTTGTCTTGCTGATGCCATTTAGTTTAACGAGTTTCCATCTGTTTTTACTATCCGACAAACTTCCTAGGTGATGATTCTGGTTGAGTATAAATAAAGCATAAATTGGGCTGCTTCTAAATGCACTAAAATGACATTCCCTTGCATTTGTGACTGGCGTTTTGCACCAACCTTGGGCCCTAAATTCTATTCTCTGCATACCAAGCCTGGCCGATATCGTGAGCCTTGATCGGGAATCAATTTCTGTCCAAAAGTTTTCTAACCCAACACATTTCCGCTCCATATCATGTCTCACGGTTCTCTTTTCTTTGACTTTTTGGGGGCGAAACTGCCTCTGGGGGAAAAGCAAACACACAGGCATTACCGTCGTATTCGTTAGCGCCCCGTGCCACCCGGCCACGAAGATTACCTATGCCAGTCCCTTGAAGCTTCTTATAATCCTTAGGGCCGCTGCACGCAGGGTTCATTTAACTACGTGCACACTCCTACATGAATTAGGGTGAGGCTGTGGCTTTTCCGTCTCCATCTCTTGTATTTTATTTGCCAAGTCCAGTAGGAACGGTGTGCCCCATAGCGAGTGTTCTTTATATGTTGATGTGTAACATTTTCCTGCAAATGCGTTCCCTCTCAAGTCACCCGGTTGAAGTTGCTGCAGTCCAGCACTTTCGCGGGAGCAGTTGTTACGTCCTTCAGGGATTTGGTGACTTGCATGTCCTCTTCGTTGCTCGAACATGGCAAACGATTCACAGACAAAGCGTGCCATTTTTTAGCCACGCATGCGCAATGGTGCATATTCGAAAATTCCCAGTGAGGGATCTAAATCGCCCTTCCATGCTCTTTGTCTCTTTCTTAACAAATGTATCTGGTACCCCATCTGGATGTCCTTCGTTTTTGTCCCTTCTACCTATTGTAACCTTCTCCAATGCTGCTTGACCTATGATCAACATTGTGTAACCACGCTTCCGTGACTGCGCCTGCTGGTCATCACCGAATGTCGCCAGCTTTGTCCGGTAGCTATATGTACTGAGTTTGCTTAGATGAACACCTCCTAGGCTCAAATCCGTGCCATAGCAGCACACGTTAACTCGGGGATGCGCACAGCTGCCTACAATCTTGGTCATTCTTGGACCCCATATACCGCAAGTGATTACGTGCGTCAAACTGTTCCTCCGGCGAAGGAGCAAATGTGTTCTACTGATGGTAGCAAAACAACTCCTTTAGGTGCACCCGTCTTAGAGGCGGTAAACCCAAGACTTCATCTTCGTTGGTCGCAACCTGTACCGGTAGACCTGGTTGAAATTTACTCCCCGTCGCCCCTCCAACTACTCGACAAAAGTGCTTATCTAAATATACTGACTGCAGCACCACACGCCGGGGGCGTTGATGGTATAAACACGCAAGTGATCGCCGTCTTACCGATGTCTTTTCACGTCAGTAATCTCAGGCGCCTCGCACATATTCCACCCCGCATAGGACTTCAAGCACGTCCACGTCCTTCTATCTAACAACCGAATGGCGCCCCAAATTGATCAGCCGAATCCCGCAGGAAACTCGTGCCAATCACCTATCCAAGTAACCGCACATCTCCGCATGCCATTGGCCACCTTGCTAATCTAGTGCGCCAACCTGCCTGCGCACCCCGACTGTCTGGCACTACTGATTTGTCCAACTTCTTTTTATTGCCTACCTCGCAAAATGCGGCGCCCGACGCTTACACAAAGCTTCTCTTTACCACCAATCCTTTGTCCACCCCGCTCACCCAACAAAACCAAAGAAGCTAAGTTAACTTCGTCAGCTCCAGATTAAAGATCTGAAGGCCCGGAGAATCTTCAATAAAACAGGAGAATTCCAGCTCTTAATGCAAGGTAACCGCTTGCAACAAGAATCTCTTAATAAATCAGAAGTAAGGTGCAAACGGCAAAAAGTCAGCTGTTGGACCGCCTAACCCGATTCAGAAGATTTCCCATATTTTCAGGACTCTTTCTCGGCATAACGCGCCGGCCATTCCGAACTTCATCATATTCAACACCTTGCGCATAGAGTCCCCTGAAGGCGTTGCGGAAGTATCCGATACAGTTTCATTCAACTATGAATAATGACGACCTGGTATGTCCCAAAATCCACCACATGCTGACTTAAATTACGTTATCCTCCATTTCATTCGACGTTGCTGGCATCATGACAGTGATAAAATTAGCCAAACAATCCCATACACCGGGATCCGATGGCATCACACCAGTCCTGTTTCGCACCGCTGATCCGGATCTTCCTCTGATCCTCCTAAATCTGTTCTGACTCTCTAAATCTTGCGCTACTTTTCCGTCACAGTAGGAGAATTATATTATTGTTCCCCACCAATAAAATTGTTTTATGTATGATTCTGAGAACTTGCCCGTTATAAACCACACTTTATTTCTATTGAGGCTTATGGAAACATTAGTTAGAGAAGTCGGTTAATTCGCTTCGTACTCACAATCTTTTCAACCCTCTCTATTCGGCTTCCTTGGGGACCGATCTCTCCTCACCTCTCAGTTTGACTTCTTCATCCTCGTTTTCCGGAGTGCCTCCATTTCCACTCCCGATAACTAGCGAAAATCAGAACTTATCGAACAAAAATCTACTGTTATCATGTTTATCCCCTTAAATTTCTGACCGCTTTCAGGTAGTCAGTATTAACGGTTGTTTCTCCGCCCTGCGCTATTATCAATGGGGCTGTTCAGGATGGTGTCCTTTGTTTCCTTCCAATCCTTTTAAATATTAATGGTAACTTTAAAGTTATTCGTCATGGCACACCACTCCTGTTTGCCGATTAAATTAAAATAGTGTACTCCTTTAAAGCTGGTTAATCTAACTCCAAGCTTGCACTTATCACCAAAGACCTTAAGTCTCCTAATAACTGGTGTTTCAAGTGGCTTGTGAAGTGCTCTGCGGGCAAGAGTTTTCTAGTAGCATGTAAATTTTATGCACCCCGGGGCCCCTCTTCATGTAGGTCATGTCCATTTCTGTATCAAACACGGTTAAATATTTACAGCTACAGTACTCCAGCTCTTTGAACTTACATGACCAGGCCCACCACAAAACCGATGAGGCTAAATGAACCACCACATTGATCCTAAGAGCACTCCACGCTTATAACTGCAGGCTAAGCACCTCCAAGTCCCACGCTAGGCCCTGCCTTGAATAATGCCCGGTTATCTTCGCGCATATGCGTGAAGTTTATGGAATCGCAATGGACTATGTGCATCGGGCGTTCACTAGAAACCACCTTGGTTTTTAATTTAGCCAAACCTGCAGGGTCGGATGCACGCTACTTGGACTTGAACCACTCTGGACTCGTCCAGTCAAATTAAACTATGCACTTCTCTTTGATCTTCGTCATAATTACGTTCATTCTGCTACAAATATTGTGCATTACGTTGGTGGTCCCCTTATCCACTTTGTAGTAAACATTACTGGTTAAAATTACTAGTGGCTCTACTATCAATCAGGGAAAAGTTCTTCGCAGATGCTTACTGTGGAACAAACTCTGGTTTCCTGCGGTCATGTCCAAGTTTAGCTCAGTCCAAGACTCAGCTGACTATGCCACTAGATGTACTGCTGTTAATTAACTTGACACAAGCTAACATTGAACTAGATGAGGCCTACAAACGTGGGTAAGTATTCTAGTTCATGAACGAGTCGTCACTGTGCTCACCACCTTGGACTCCCAGGATTCGGATTCACCTTTCGTTATCCCACTTTCTCTTACGTCTACGCGAATATATTCTTTCACCTCCTCTCAAGTTATTTTGTGTACCCTCGCCACCAATGACATAGGTGACTAACTATTGAGCCGTTCCCAATGTGGGCTGACCAAAATGTCAAAATACCACTGGATTGGTCAAGGCTCTTATCACGTTCTGCTATTCTGAACACCCTCAGTCTAAATGCTCCACCAGCCTCATGTCATCTTATCCTATTTACTAGCTTGGCAGTGTTGAATAGGTCGTTCTTGGTAACCCCAAAATTGCTGCTATGGCTTAGGTCGCTTACCAAACTTTGAGCCATGGAAGCTTTGTTTTGCCGGCCTGCTATCCCTGGTTCAACAATCACTAAAACCCTAAGCTGGCACCCAGGCAAGACTTCTTCTCTCTTTCATGTTTCAGATTCCATACCCAGGCTAGATGCGCCGCTACTGGCTCGGCCCAGGCAAGAGCAATCTCAAATCTACTCTCATCTACTTCCTGTTAGGGTGCTAATAACCACATCTGGCGATGGAGTACTAATTCACTCAACACAAACCACGCCGCTGATCGCCTTGGATACCCCCACTTAGATTGATCTACACGATTGGCTTAAGACAGAGATGACACAAGTTCCAAATGATCGCCAAGAATTCTCCCGATCACATGCACAAAATATAATCTGCTCTCCCAAGTATCTTCTTCCCATGATCTTGATCCAGCAGACCGGTATCCACTGAAAGTTCAGTTCAAATCATCCTGATTTGCACATGATGACTATTGATCCGCGCTAGAATTCTTTAAGTACTGTTCACTCCGGCTGTGCATTCATCCATACCAGTTAAGTTGAATAGGTCTCAATGAAAGAAACAGAAAATAGAATGCCTCATCTTCCTGGAAGACGTTATCCTTTGCGGCAACTCTAACTGCACAATTCCTATGGCCTCGCCTCTAATTCACTTGCTGCCTTCTTGGGTTTCGTTGGTTTTTTGGTATTGCCGTATTTGCCTCCACTGCCTTACGCTTAGGGGAATAGGCCTTAATGATGACATGCTTCCTGGCCGCCCTTGGCTTTTGGGCGGCAGTGGCTGATTCAACGTCCCGGCCCTTGGGTTTATTCACGGCTTTTGGCTTTTGCTCAGATATCCTTTTTCACCCCAGCCTGATAATACCCCGGGCTCCGTTGCCCCTAATGCCAACATTAACCGGGTTGCACTTCAAAACAGCTTAAGCCAAGCACGGCAAACATGGGGGGGCGAGTTTTTGCAGTTGGATGCGGTTGGCTTCCTGATGGTAGATGGTACAGTTCATTTACAAACCTTGACATTAGTGGCAGCAGCCTTCACCTGTCGATGCCAAGCGACTTACTGTCATCGGCTTCTTATTTGTTGCAGCTACCGCTGTATCCATCCCCCGTGGATAGCAAAAAGCTCTTGCCAACAGACACTCATCTTTCTGCACCGTGAGAGCAGATTACTGCGCGTGCGTTCCATGGCAAGCAAAGTAACGACACAATACATTGCGTAACCCAGGCACACCCGGGCCTAGCTCGTAAGTCCACGTCTCAGGGAATATCTCTTTTCATATTCCATTTGGCAGGGTCTTAAATGTTTTATTGCTTGTGGCCTCACCAACTCTTCAGTGAAACAGTTACAACTATTAACCACCATACATATGAAGAAGCTGGCAAGCACCTCCAGTCTATATCGCCCCTTCCAGAGTTTAACATCGTAGTTGATGATCATCGGCCCCGTAGATTGTAAAACTACCCCCTGCTTCTCCACCCCACCAGGCTTTTTATTATCTTAAAAGATGTAATTATATCTCCTCTTGCTTTGCATTTTCATGTCAAAAGATGGCTCGCATTATTTGGTAATTCCCTCCAGTTTGTATCTACCATTTTCGTTGTAAACCAATAAGTCTGCTCTAAACGGGTCAGGTCGTTCTCTAGTGATGGGGACCAGCTCTTCTGCAGTACTCCAATGAGGCTTAACTCCTTTTTTATAAAAGGGTAAGCAACTACAGCGTCCTACACAGTATGTCAAACCTTACCGTAAAATGCTTTCGAAGGGCCAGGTTTACTGCCTCCTTACTCTGTTCCGCCCACCAAAAGTCTGCAGTGACCTACACTCCGAGGCGTTTTGTAACATCAGTTGTATTGAATGCAAACTGCTCCTTGTTCTTCTGTCACATCAGCCCGTCCGAGATCTGAGTGTTCAGTTGGCTCTTGTTTCCTGTGGTCCACTGGTGTCCCACTGGGTATCCCAGTCGGTTACTTTATCTGCTTCCTCCGCCAAAGTTCCCCTATTACCATCGTCCACCGCTTTCACATATCTTACATGGAAGAGACAGAACTGTGGTCACTGCTTCCAAGTTGCTTATGTACAGATGCATCGGAGGCCACGGAACTCATCTTTAAATAATAACACTATTTGCGCTTCCTTGCAAAGTACTGCCGTGACCTACCTTAACAGTAAGCTGCCTTCCGCCCACAAAGCTCCTCACTCACTGGTGGGATCCTCCAGGTAGTCCTAATGTACCCAGCTTGTGCAGCACCAATCGGGGGTTGCCGTATTCGGGAGCCCTGGCAAAATCCAGGCCCGACACTTGAACCACCCCCTCAACCAACCTAGAAGTTAAATTATCTAAGGTAATAAATGTTTGAAAGGCAAGATCCACATATCAGGAAACCATGGTGACCCGCTTGCAATAGACTGTGTTCCATCAAAATCCTGCTACCTAATCAGCTTCCCCAAAGACTTATACGATGTGCAGCTTGGGCGCACTGGTCGATAACTATGAACCATGATTGCCACTCCCTTGTGAATAGCTACCACTGTTTCTAACACCAAGTCCGTCCGTATCCTCCCCAGCTACACGTTAACCTGAAATAAATTGCAGTCATTCCGGCCAACAATAGCCGCCAGTAGCTTAACGGTCGCAGCGTGCATGTCGGATGGAAAGTTTGGCTGCAGCGATGTGAGATTGCAGCTACGGTGGCGCGTGGCACTTCCAGTTTAAATCCCAAAACCGTTTTTAGGTTTGGGATTTTGCATTCGGTCAGCTCCACCCACAAGTATCGTGGTGGCTTTTGAGGAAGTATAATTTTACTGCTGTTGCTGTGCGGACAATATCATTTCTACAGTATTTAAAAAGAGCAAATAAATCCCATGAATCCAATTTATTTTGCGTCTATGGTGGTGGTCAAATCTTCGCTCACTTAGACTCTGGTGGCCGCCTGGAATGCGACAGAGTGAGGAAGTTACATATTCAAAATCCGTTGTTCGAAATCGTACTCAGTACCGCCGCTGGAATGGCATGAGCTCAATTTCAAAAACCTCACGCTTACTGCCGACAAAGACTGAAAACTAAGAAAAAAAGAAAACATAGCAGGTATTCTTGGATAGTGCACTTAAGAATTAATTTTACCTCTTCAACAAACTTGTTCTTCTTCATTGCTTCTCTCGGTCCAGATTACCGCCAGGGGCATATGAACCCAATCAGCAGTACTGAGATTTCCATATGATCTCTATGTATAAACCATCGTAATATCTCATCCTCCAAATAGTTTTGCGTAATTATGACTGTATTCCTCCGCCTTCTCCAGCATCTTCTCGGCCCTTTATTTCTGTTAATTACGATTATCTTATCCACTTAGCGTGATGTTCCTCCTTGATTTGACTAATTTCCATCCAGTCATTATATTCTTCCTGCACTTCATCTTAACTTAAATTTTCCATGCATTACATGATGCTGTTGACCTTTGGGGAACCCGGCCATTTTCTGACATCCGCCATTAAGCTCCGGTCAACTTTTGCGCCGAAGGTAGGCAAATTTAGTACACTTAAACAGGAAATGACTCATATTCTGCTGCCCACGAACGATCCTGGGAAACTCTCTATAATCACGTGAAAAAAAGTTTCCAGTTTTCAACTTTCGCCGGTATAACTTTGCCTGGGAGAATCTGGTTGTACCCTCTAACACAATTCCCTTATAATCCAAGGGTGCACTTACCCACTTATCCCCTTCGACTTCTGTTATTTGCGTTTCCTTTGCGTCATCCATGTACAAATTTTATTCTGTCTTGCGCATGCTTCTCGAAAATCTAAAAATATGCATTACTATTATTACTATTATTATTTTGGCTGCCGCATTTTGAATATCGTAATGCCACTTAGCATGAAAACTGTGGCCTTATACTTGTCCTCATTATTTCAAAACCCATTTAAACTTGCAACCATGCCACCGGGTCTAGTGCTATGATTAGAGGGGCCATGGGCAGTTTGCTGCTCCAAATAAGGGTGTTCTTTTTGGGTCTTGACAGACCGCGCCTGTGGACATCATTGTCGGCGTTTCAAAGATGACCCTTATCTGGGCATACAGTGGATCAACATTTTGTGATTGTGAAGGTCTCAGTTCTTTATTTCGGCCGTTGAGAACCCTATCGGGGACCTTGTTGTAACGCTGCCCCATGTTAGAGCAATTGCAAGCCACCTTGCCCAACAGCCAGTCTCCGACAGCGGCTTCCTGGAATTCTACTGGTAACGGTTATTCCGCTGGAGAGGTCTGCAGCCCTGTCTAGGTTGCGTCCATACACCAACTCCATGAAGTCATTCTACTGACCTACTGGGATTTCACTCTGTGGACCGCAGCGAATCCTTGGCTCCCCTCTGTTCCAATTCCCTCCTGGCCTTGTATTTTTTTCTTTTCCGACTTTTGGCTATTGAGGATGAAAAAGCTCTGCCCCCGTCGGTGATCAGTGCTTGATTCCTTCTCAGATTCTGAAGTTTTCTGATTAGCGCCAATGAGTTGCGCTAGAGATCTTCAAAACCAGCTTCTATCTTCGGCTTCAGCCTATTATTCTCGTTCGTCTGCAGTTAATTAGTTTCATTTTTGGCTCAACATTTGTTCTCGTTGACTTGCACTAAGAATGTAGATGTTGGCAAAACGACCTCACCTGTTTCCATATCCTTGAGCCTCTGACGATCTCGTTTTGATGTCAGCGCTTGAAGCCCTCTCGGGATCCGCATAGAACTTGCCACTTTATCTCGTACCCCTCAGTTCCAACATGCTTTTCTGCGGGGTTTTCAAGCTCCTTAAATTTTTCCCGTATCTGCTACCGCGTTCTTTAACGCCTTATTTGCGGACACTGCATTTGGTACAGTGATGATCCATGCATTTAGTTTGGGCATAGACCGTCTATTTCTTACCACGCAGTCCCGAACACTTTCTACGCACTCATCCTTCACAAGAAACGCACTCAAAAATTTTAACCTTTTATTCTCAAAAGCAACGAATAACCAAGAATATGCCACCCGTGGCTCGATCTTTTTAAGCACCATGTAATACTAAGTGGTGGATGAAGTCCATAAGAAAAATTCTACGGACACCGTTAGAATAATGCTTCAGATATGCTGTTAGATATATTGATAAACATTTTTGACAGCTTGAAAATGGAATGTCAATGAATTAGCTTGAAACAACAAAAAATCATTCCACTATAGCAGTGATGACCAAACCAAATTCTAACGTAACATCAGTTTCGCTATCTTAAACTCTTGAAATGTTTTCGCACCATCGATGCCTGTAGGTCAAATGGACTTCCGGATTGTACTCTCTTTTCTTCAGCAAGAACAGTTCATTCGGAATCAAACAGAAGTTACCTTTTGAGTCTGGTATTATTGCACGCTGAGGAGACAAAACCTGATGTGTTTCGAGTCCAGTGATGCTCTTTTTTCGGAGAACTTCCGCAAGCTCAGTTCAAGCGGCTAGGTTGCTGTCACAGAGAAAGCCAGAGTATTAACTTCATCCATACAGCATCTGAATGTTCACAAGGTGACATTTCTTTTCATGCAAAATCCTACCATATTACCGGGCTTAAAAAATATACAGAAAAAAGCATTTCATTTGCGAATGCACAGCTCCAATTCTTGTTTTCTTTCCGTGCGCTTTATTTTTTAACAGGGTTCACTGGTGAACTTATGTAACAGGAGCACAAAACCCTGCAGAGTCGTCATTTAAAGATTTTACCATGTTCAACGAACTAATTTATTCAGGTAAATTGGTAAGGATTGAGATCATTGGATGCCTGAAGACGTCTCCTGCAAGTTCGTTCTTGCACGACGCTGGAGCGCATTTTCAGTGTCCTTCGACCCTGCATAAAGGAAAGACAGTGCTTTGGAAAATGGGGCTGAAAATGCGAAATAGACCGACACTTTATGAGTAAACAAAAGGTAAATGCTGGCGGAATAAAACCGAAAATAAGGATGTAGAATACCATAATGGCGTTGAGCCTGTCTAGTCTCTCCCACGTATATGCTTAATTGCATCATGAACTCTGGCCAGTCTGGAAAGTAAAATCTGGCTACTGTATTCACTTAAAGTTGAACATAGGTGCCATGCAAAATCACAGAAAGATGTAGCGATACGTTTCACCGTTCTGAGGGCGCGGAAGGCGAATTTACAGTCTAACCGTTGGTTTTGGTACCTATGATTTCATCCTGTTCAGGAGCATTTGGCAGGATGTTTCCGATAATACGGAGGCGCTCTGCCGGAACATTTCAGACTGACATATTTATGCACCGGCATCGCTGATTGTCAGTTCGCGAAAGATGGGTGAGCGCTTCGTGTGGTTCATTGCTGACTGCACTAGCATGGATTCGATGCCCCAGGTAATGACTAGATAAGGCGACGGCTGTACGCGGGTGATGAATGTCATCCTTGTGACGGGACTCTCACTTCCCACGTGAGGAAAATGTTTACCCATTTTGAATGCATACAAAACTGTATCTCAATAACAGTCAGCGCCACAAGGTCCATATTTTTGACTTCGCAGGTGTATCCGTCGTATTGTGTTGTAGGACGGGAGGAGTTTATCATGTTACCTGACTTCCGAGGTCCTCATCAATGAACAAAATTTCTTGTGTGGCATGTTAACGGAGCAAAAAAGAGAAATGCCCAGTGCCCGTCTAGATAAGAAAAACATACTGCTGTTCCGTATGCTCGGCCCACTCACAGGGAAAACTCAGCCAACCCCGCCGAATATAGGGGCGACGGATGATTATCTGGGCCATGCGAACCAACATAGCTGTCAGCCAAAGAACGGCCTGTGGTGGCCATTTGCTTATTACCCAAGGCTAGGAAGCAGCCGGACCGATGTCGTCGTAGGTCAGCGCATCACAGCAGATGTGGCATCTCCTCAGGCATTCTACCAAGGCTTAGGCGAGATTGGGAAATTATGGCAACCTGGACCGACAGAACAGTCGTAGTGCTCTGTTTCAAAGCCTGTCACAGTTAGACCAAGTGGCCCGAGCAAATTGTTGCTGCTACCGGGCATGATGTCCTTGCAGTTGCCGTTGCGGAAGAGTGACCGACAGAGCGGGAGAACTGCCAGAAATGCTGCAACAGAACTTCAAATGTAACTGACAGGATGGTAAAGGAAAGCAATGGGAAGGTGGAACGGCCATTTTTGTCTGAGAAGAAATTTATTATGTTGAATTCTGGGTCAGATTGTGCACTCCGCACTTCGAAGTATTTGCAATCATACCACTAACATCCTCTGACGGGTCGAAGTGGCCTTCGTGCACAAGGCCAAGATTCTGAACAGTAAGAGGATATATTGCTCATATATGCCCTGAAAATCGCAGTTAAGAGTGCAAGTGGTGTTCTCATAGTTGGGGATTTTAATCAGTCTCTGGATCTTTGGGATGTGCGCCTTCGGTGGGGCGGAAAAAGGCTTTCTCCGTTTATCTCACGTAAACGCACTGCACTAAAATATTAGATATCATGCCATGTACGGATCTGCTTGGAAACCATCACCCAGGGACTTTGCAATTATAAGCTGGTTAAATGACGCTTCGAAAACCCAATGCCCCTCCCCGATGACCAGTAATGCTCACTTGACAACGAAAATTGCTCTTTACGCATGCCAACGCTGTAGTGACCCAAATGGACGGAACACTTCAACAATATGTGCCTGACTGAGCTCCAATCCAGAACAATTTTGGTCACCACTGATAGGGGCAAAATGTAAGTAGAAAAGATTTAAAGAATCCATATAAAAAATGCAGGATAAACTGGTGCGCCTACGGTGCAGAGGTCGAAAACAGTGGCATCTAGATGAAGAGGAGTCGTTGAAAGGAGCTTTGGTAAGGCAAAATGAATGCTGGCGGGTAAACAACATAACGTGGTACTATCAAAATTGGGCTGAGCATGCAACACCTAAGAACATTGCAATAATGCCAACCTGACATGCATGTTGTGAATTTTGGGATGTGTTTGGAACAAAGTGCAGAGAAAATGGGTTTTGTCTGCAACACAAGTGGATGCTTACCTGAAGATGGTAAGGGATTATCTGTGTCCACCTCCGTGGACCTCCATTTCTTATCAGAATGGGAAGCGACGGTCTGTTTGCGGGTATTTTGTGACGTTAAGAGGTGAAAAACAGCTTGGTTTTATTCTACTGATGATGATATACTGACTCATTTCTCTCCTATCCTCCGCCATTTCGAATGATTAATAGTGGGATAAAAGGGATATAGTTTGCTGTTTGCCGTTAGTGCTTTTGTTTGTCCCAACCTAGAAGTTTAAACAAAATGGAACCTGTCATGTTGTGTCCAGTTTTGTAGCTCCGTGCATTGGCGAGTAAATTTGGCCATTCTACAAGCTTTCAGGAAGGTACGCTCAGTGCTTGGGAGTTGGACGCGATAGAATTATTTGAAGACCACAGCACTTAAAACATATTTGATCTGATTATGGATAGACTAGATTAAACAATCGTGGCAGCTAGACCAGTGGGTGAATGCCGTTCTTATCAGGTGGACAATTCACTCCAACATAGGGGGCAGGTGCTGAACTAATTTTGGCGTTACGAGCTGCGTTCCGCAAAGGTTGGCGTTAAGGCCACTCTTGTTCACGCACTTCACGAGAGCTCTGGCCGCCGGCCTAAACTAACCTCCCTTTTGCTTTTCCTACGATTTCAAAGATGTGGGGCCCACGGGCAGAGAATCCCTTAGCATGTATAAGAATTTGTCCTAAATAGTTTTGAAAAGTGCGGCTCACCTCAAAATGCGAGCAACATTATCTTGTTTTCCAGAAAACCCGAAGGCCCCACAGTATTGCATGGTCTGAGTCTGTTTACTGTAGATGCTGCTAGCAAGGCGAAGTTCCTGTAGATAATCGTCAAGTCAGTCGTTAAATGGACGGACCAATGTGTGCGGCAGTGTAAAAGACCACATTTGAACTGCACAGATTGAAGTAGGCTCCTAAACCATAGGTGCTCATATGGTGCACATCATCAGAGTAAGGCCTCACTTGGAATAGTGTGTACACTTTATCTCTCCTTTTCAAAAAGACGCCTCGTGCTCTTAACGGCTGCAAAAATTGGCAATGGGAACCTTTGAGGGACAAAATAAAGAGCTATACGATCAACCAGTATTTAAAGTTGATTCCTTTCTTCAGGAGATAATTAAGCCCCGTAGGACATAACAAAGACCTTAGAGATATTGGTCGACATGTGTGATCTTAGCCCAAGCTGCCTCTTCGCCGGACGCGGAACCACACACAAGTGGGCACGGGAGGAAACTTGCAAGTATGATTTATATAAGTAGCTATATCGCGCCTCGTTAATAAAAGAGTCGGTATCTTATCAATTCGACTGTCCAGGAACGGATTGATGATGCAAAATATGATTCCTGTTACGAAAAATTGCACCATACTTAGCCCGGGTGAATTCGATCACGGGCTCAAAACACAAATGGACAAATAAAAGACCTCATAAAGGTAGCCCTTCGAAACCTGAAGGCATTATTTGGAGCAGTTTGAGGTCATGCCCAAGAGAGAATATGATTGCGTAGAAAATTCTATGATACTGTTCAGGAATTAAAATTTATGTGCCTACCTACCGTACCTTTAACAGTTAATCTTATTCACCAACCGGCCAAAATGCGGCCAAAACACTGAACAAAAATATGCATAAAACGAACGCCAGGCAAGAGGAAATAAGTAGAACGTACTTGTCTCGTGGTTCAAGAAAACACCTGGGCTTCGGCACGCGTGATCAAGTCCAACAAAAATGACAAAGATTAAAGTCCAAAAATCAATGCAAAGGAACTGAACGTTCACGGTCGACCGAAGTAAGCGATGAAACGAAATTAGGCCGCAACGAAACTAGCCGCCCCAAGTCAAGATGGCCCGTGGATTCACGAGGCGTCCGTGAAGAAACCTCAACCAGTAAGCACGAGGACAAATCAAAGCATCTGCTTTGGATCGCCAAGTTCCACTCACTCCTGGAAACTTGGTGTCTGGATTGTTTTGTTCTCCATTTAAAACCGTCTGAGTTCCAGAATTTAAGGATACTGAATTAAATGTCCGTGGGACAGCCTGAAGAATAGTCAGGAGAGCTTTCAGGAGATTCGCTGCCAGGTGTTGGCCACACTAAGTGTTGTAGTGAGAAGGAGATGTCTGTGTAGCCATGGGCAGTTTCTACTTCGGCATGGACACGAGCCAAAGTTTTCCTGCGGGGAAACCAAAGCCGCGCTTGGGGGCTGCCGGAAAAAATGACTCAGGTGATGACTTGCATTGGTAAGTTGAGAGATCACCAAAGGAGCACGACATGAATGTCTAAGGCTCCTATTCTAGGCCGCACTTTGACTTGATGAAACTTGGTTGTCCAAGGAGGCTGACCCTGCTGCTGCTCACGATGGGACACTGCCCAATAGGCACATTTTCTTCAGCTTCGGCCTGTAAAACATCGGCTTTCCAGGAAGACGCCGCTGTTATGCCCCATTTGCCATGTTAAAGGCTAACTAATTTAAAGTTATCGACAGTAACGATTGGATCCTTGTCTGGATCCACGTGAGGGCGAAATTCTATCCATCTATCTACCTATGTAATGATCTCCGCTTTTGGAACCATTCTGCTTGCAGTGCTTTGTGACTTTGCTTGGACGGGCGATGATGGGGAATCGCGAAGTCTGTTAATCTAGGCCAGTTTGCGTATACATGGGCTCCAGGTCCATTATCTACGGGGCAGCACGGAGAGATGCAGCTAGTTTAGCTTCCTTGGATTAGGCTTCCTTATCAATGTACGTACTCACAAGCTAACCAGGATGGAATTTTTTGGTTGCCGCTGGATACAGAAAACCGTCTTGCCAATAAACGTTCTGTAGATTAACAGTCTTCGCGCTGTTGAACTAACAGGTAAATCTTAATTTCATTTTATCTGATTTCGCATGAAAACAGGCCGCAACAGCTAAATTTGGGACAACCAAACGGGGTTTCCAATTTTGGTGATGGGCTTTGCCGCAGATCAGGGTAGCCTAGAAACACTACCCGAAGCTATCTCCCTCTTAGCTCAAACATTGGTTTTGCCTGCATGTTCAGAGGACCATCCAGAAACCTACACCACCTGAGTGGCTTCAGTAGGTATTGCGGCAAGTCTCTTAAAGTGATGCCAATAATGACCAGCCTCTGTTTCCAGTACAACTAAGACTGCTTGCGTCAACCTGCATCCGTTGTTCTCCTGGGATATCGAAGAAGTTATTTTTCTAACCTTTAATCCAAAGGCCTAGTTTTCGCACAAGGGTAAAATAGACGCATTCGATTAAAAATTGAATTGCTCTCCCAACTTCTTATTGATGATAGAAGAGAAATTGCGCTTAGTCAGGAATTTAGCGGAATAAAAGATTCTTGAACTAGGCTAACTAGCTTGATTAAAATATATACCTATTTTTCTGCTCCTGGGCAGCATCTGGCTGGCTCCTTTTAATGAATAAACACTTGCATATCTAATGCACCAAAGGGGTTACAACGATACATTTAGCTGCTGAAATACTTCTAGTTATTTCACAGTGAAATAAAAACAAGTCACATTAAGCAGGGCATCCTTGATGTGGTGGGGCGGTTTCAACCGGAGGCAGTTCAGATGTGGTGTCTTGGCGGTTAGGATGGAAAATTCCCCGTGAACCGTAGTTCGGCGATTGATAAGTTCCATTTGGCGAGTTAGCACACGGTAGAATAAGGCCTCGCAGCAAAGACCTGACGAACTCAAACGGAGAGGTAACTCCCCAAAGACTGATAGCCTAAAATGCCATAAAAGCATCCATTGTTCTTTGGATGACATCATCATAAAGTGGCATCCATCTCTGCGAGTGTCTTTCTCCTCCGGTATCTATGGCGCCTCCCGAGGGCTTGATTTTATGCAAGAAGAGCAGCAGAAGATTACCATTAAGTTTTTGCGAGGAGCGAAATTCACCACTTGGGTGTTCTCCCATAACCTTGGAACTAATCATTTATTTTATACTTCGTGGTACATGTTTCGTTTCTCACCACTGGGAAGTCAAGAGTTCCTTCAACGGTAAGCCGGTCGTTTGGAAGCAGGTCTCCTACAGGTCTACTCAAATTGGTCCCCTTGGAAGAAATAGTAATGGGTTATCTCATCTCGTCTATGGGACTCTCATCAGTCCCCGGCCTGAGTACCACATCCCAGTTTCCCGAAGACTGCCAAAGCACATTTAAGCATCGGAGCCTCAGAAACGCAGTACTCAGGCCGAACCAGTGGTTTGGATTTTATGTATACTCAGATCTCTTCGGGAGTCGCCATCTAATTCTTTATATTTTTATAACTCAGTGAGCATTCTCTGAAGTACTTTTAGATTCTACCCAGATCTAACGGTCGGAAGTAATTCCAGCCCACAGAATACATGCGCTACGAAACAGCTGACATTGAGGTTAGTCGATACCCCGAAGGGAGGCACTTCCAGTTTGACTTTAGAAAAGATCCTAGAATCAGGGCTAGGGCTGAATTACCTAGTTGCAAACAAGTATCATTCAATCGCCTGGAAAGCTTTGTTCCCAACTTCAGGTTTTTCACCAAATAACCTTACAAAAAGAAAGCAAAGTAATAATGATAATGGGACTACGTTATTCCTTGGACAGTGCCATTAACACGCAGTGCTCATGACAGTGACGCGCGACGATGGTAACAAAAAAGGACAAAATAACCACTCACTTGCCAACGGTGGGGCCCAAAAGTATGTCAGCTCATGTGCGCTAAAGGCACAAATCGGAACAAATTTCCACGAGGGGTATTTAAGTCCAACGGGGACTTCTAATCGGTACGCTCAGCGTCATTGTTGAGCGTCTCATAGGCTGCCTTATACAGGCAGCAGATCTAAGTGGACCGACAACGCCACCGAAAAATCTCTTGAGGTGTCAAGTTTTCTGAATGTTGGGAATAAGCACGAATTGGGCTAAGTAGAGTAGATAATAATTGACAAAATACCTAATAGATCAAGGAATGGGAATTTTGAAGTAGTTTCTCGCGGAATGTACAGTCTGGTGAGCGGTATATTAAAAAGACACAAGCAGCATAAAACGCAGAAAAATTGAGGGCACAGTAAGTTGAGCAAGGAAGGCGGCGGCAATGGATAGAAATTGTGTAATCATATGGTGGATCGATGAGGTTTGTTTTCAGTAATCTTAATTTCATGAATTTCAGTTAAGACCAGTGATGGAGGTGAGGTTGCACAAAATAAAATGGGAACCGGAATCAAACCGGCAATGTCTGGAAGACTTTTTTGAGAAAAGTTGCCAGAAGCAGCAATCGGCTGCCAAATTTTGTAGACCAGAATAAAAGTCCATGGGAAGTGACGGTCCTTAGCTACCTTCATGTTGAGATACATACAGAGCTACAGCTCAGTAAGTATTTTTGTTATCACCTTTGGATACATCTGGGCATTTGTTAAATTTTCCTCCCGGTCTGCTTGATTACTTTGCACTGGTACGTTTTTCTGCCATAGGGTTTGCGTTCAGCTGTTTTTATGCGATGCGTTCGATTGGCATAAGATTGCCGCCTACCTCTTGCATGCTCCATGTCGCTGGTCGTCCCTCCTTGTCCATCTTTTGGTGTTTCAGAAGGAGTAACGCCAGAATAATAGTGCGGATTCTGAGGCGCGCTTTAATCTCGATAAATGCCTAATGATTTCAGGACCCTTACGGCGATAAATATTGTGGCACGTACATGTTGCCTGTTCAGATCTAGTACTATGAAAAGCGCTGTAAAAAACTTGGCGGCGCTTCATTGCTTACTGCCTTATTTCAGGATACAAAGCTTTCCAAATTCGGTCGAGCGTATGTTCAGAAGCAACCACGTGCCGCATCGCTAACATGCTCGCAGGGATTCGGCTGCATGCGGCAACTACCCCGTTACCAAAACTTCCAACCTACCTAGCAGCTTAGGCCGCACTCCCTTATGCTCTTTCTTGTAAACTCGCATGAAACCAAGACCTGACAGGCTGTATAAGATCTTAAATGTCTCAACTTGGTTACCTTGGTTACACCTTCTCCCAGGAGAGAAGACGTTGACGTCCTCTAGTCACTGGCACAACTGATAGTGGTAGTAATATATTTATGTAAGTCTTCAAGGGCCACTTGTTTGCATGATCAAGCGTTCCAAAATTATCGCACGATTCGGTGAAGAGCATGATTCGAAGACGAAAGCAGATGGATCAGTGAAGATAAGACAATCCATGCGAGAAATTATAAGCCATGTTGATCACAAGGCTAATAGTTTGAAATATCAACAGTGCGTATCGCAGGCGCGAAAGTCGTTTGAAGACCGACGACCGATGTCAAGGTGCGGTTGCAATATTCGGAATTTAACAAGTTTATAATCTGCGACAAACGAGCCAACGAAATTGCCACTGACGGATAAAAAGTTGTCAAATTTGGCCAAAACTACTGAAGAACTAGACGCTGAAGGAAAGCAGACTTTTATCAAAGCAGGGACAGGCTAGAGGTCATGCCTTGTACCGTTGTTTTTTCAGCCAGGTAAATGAGCAGTATTCGTTTGGAATAACGGAAGAGAGCAGAAAAATAAATAGTCACGGACAGCGATCATTTGGTGACACATAGAGGAAAGCAAACAGTAATTAGCGGTACGCGAAATAAAATATCCAAGACTTGAAGACGAGCGCATAATGAACGTAGATCCTATCACTCCTTCCGTTGGCGTTTCCAGTTGCTGGACTTCAAAAAAGGAAAAACCATTGATAAGCTTACTTCAAAGGATAATATGAGTTATAACGACATTTAAACAAAAATGCTGGTATGTTTGTGTTTTCATAGTTATCCACCGCTGCATTTGTGGACATGTTAGCCACAGCGATGAAAGCTGTGAAAAGTATTTGCCTGAGGTTAGCATGTTGCTTTTGGGAATTTTATTATACGATCCCTAGTTCCAAACAATTGTAACGGAGAGCTTAATTTGCCATTTGCGAGTCATAAAATTTGACATCATCGTACTGTTTCCGCTAGGTCTGGAAAGAAGGTTTTTGCTTAACTCGGTGTAATATAGTCCGTAATGGACAAACTCGCCTTCATGGCGCACATGAACTTGGCGGTGGCAGATAAAATCCGGAAAGTGAATTCGTGTTGCAACGTCACCGCGAGCCACTATGCCTTGAAAGAAAAACGAGATAAAAGTGGCAGCCTACAGTTATTCTGTCTAAGATTTATGATAACAGCAGCGGTAAAAACGGGAGTAGAGCGATATAGAGGCGAAAATGAAATGTAGGGAAAGTGCAAACGTCGCAAAGAACAACGGTAAAATTATGGATACGGGTGGAAACAAGCGATGTGTAGCGGAAGGATTGTGGGCATTATTAGGATGATAATACAACAAATAAACTGGTCTTTAAAACAAGGCAGACGAGCAGAAGGATGGAAAAGATAGGGAAGCTATAGTGGAAGAAAAAATCAAGCATTCGCATATAAGCATAAGCAGACCTACGATTATGTAAGAATATATGTATTTCATTGTGAATGTACACGTGGATAGACAGTTAAAGTAAAATAAATTAAAACGGTTGAATGATGCAGAGAGATTGCAGACGGGAACGTTGCGGAAAGAAGCAAAATTTAATCTTAAAGTTTAGGGTTGATAAAGGAACCTTACTCCTTAGGGGTCGGATTTTTCTCCAAAAATCTTAGAGGAATGTTTCTACTTTTATCTTGACGTGTTTGCTAATAACCTAGCCCCACTTCAAATTCCCTCCGAATATCTGTCTGAGGATCCAGTATTGAAACTATTTCTTACCGTTATGAGTTTGGTTGTTTCCATTTTGAAATCCAGAGTGTAAAGACAAAGAGCCTGGTATGTCGTGGCCGCTTGTTCTTCAATGAAGCGCATTTTATGGTAAAACCTTTGAATTCGCGGTCTTGTAAATTGGGTTAGGGAAGATGTATTCGTAACTTCCAAGAGCTTGATTAAAACTGGCTCTTATTTAGAAGGAAGGGCTGCAGATTCAACTGTACACTAGAATGCGCAGACAGAAGAGGTTGAGCTTCGGGTGGCGGAACCCCAGCTGGCCAAGATGTAAAGGTTGGCAGCACTGCATATTGCTTGGAGTTAGCGATGATCCTAGCAAACGTTCAGTGACCATTCGACAAACATTATCAATCTCATATCTGTTGCATTGATGCATGTTTTAGCACGCGGTGTAACAATATTCTGAGATTGGTTTCGGGCGGATTTTAAATTGTGTAAGCCTGCTCCCGTGTGTACGGAATCTTACTGGGGATATGCCAATCGGCTCTTTAGCTTTCGCAAACTGGACGAGTGTGCATTCCGAGAAGCTGAATGCATTGCAATACCACACTCCCAAATCTGGAACTTCTGTAACGACTGGGACGGCTAACCGATTGATCTTTAAGATCATTTTGGGCACGTGGAATCTATACTGAAGTATTTTGCCTTCATCAGCTGAGAAACCTTTACCAAGAATCAATGCACAGCAAGTCGTCTGTGATGTTTCCAGTGGTGGTGTGGAGAATAGAATAGTGGAATGTGTATACAAACTTCACAGTCTACAAATGGAGCATAGTGATTGATGCTTTGTAGCACGTCACTATTATGCATTAGGAAACGCAGAGGTCTAAGGGAAATCCCTTGGAGAACGCCATTTATTGCCAAGTGGGCTGCTGTTAGAGTTCAGTTCTCGTGGACAACTAGTTGACGGAAAATGAAATATGAAAAAACCAAGCTGCCGTTGGACTGTCCATATCGTACTCTTCTATTTTCGCCGGTAATACCAGGTGCGGAACTCAGTAGAAGGCTTCGGTCATAAAACAAAATATTGCTACCATTGACCTGTCTTTATCAGTATCCTTTGTCACTCCGTCCCGAAAGTTATTTATGCAGCTGTTGCACGATTTTCTGTGAAGAAGACCGTGATGAACAACGCTGATAAAGCAGTGGCTTAGCAAATACAATAACTATTCTAGTTTAGTCACTCTTTCCTTAATGTCTGAGATAGCTGAGGTATAGTTGACGGGTCCGTAGTTCGTGGGATACTGTCGCAAACCTGCTTCGGAATTCGGAGGCGACAGGATTTCCAATTTGAATGGGAGGTACCAGCACCAGGGGAGAGGTTGAATGTTTAACAGAAATATAGGAGCATCCAGGCCTCCACATCCGTAGCTAGTTGGAGGCAGTTAGTCTGGTCTAAGGTGGAACTGCAGCTTTACATTAGGTGGGAATGTATTAAGACCCTTCGGAAAAAGGAAAGTGCACGCGCATTATCTAGGAGGCAGGGGGCCATTTTCAGTCATGTCGGGATTTGAAAAGAAAAAACGTAGTTAGTGCCTCGGATGTTTTTCATGACTGTTTGCGTAGGCGCCCATATGTGTGATAGAACTGATGGGGAACTATTTTGAGATAAACCAACTTTAACCATTCTGGACGACGTCTCAACCGGTTGGCGGGGTATTGTGCCTCCTGTTTCATGTTTCTTCTAGCGGATGTCGAAATGTATTTCTTCTTTGCAGAAAGTCAGCTCATCTGCCAGACGAAAGCACAAACTATAGTATTTTGACGCCTTTTTGGGGTGCAAAATGTTTTCTTTTAAAAACCTCTGGGGCAATAAATGTTTCCCTCTTCTCTTCCCTTGGGTCTGGGTGATTACATCAGGACAGTCATTCAAATTTGGGCGAAAGTTTCCAGCAGCTACTAAGAGGTCTACCGACAGGGTAAACCCGTCCCAAAGTTGGAAGCAGATAAGAGAGGACAGACAGCTCCCAAAGGGCCTACATTTTGGTGCATCACGAGTTTTTTGGAAAACAGTGCAAGGTGGCAGCATAAAGTGGCAGAAAACCCGGGTGTCGAAATCCGCGTAAATCATCTGCGAGGGTGGGTGTCTGGGTCAGATTGCCGTGCATGTAAGGTCTCATATATTATCATTCCTAGCTGGCAGATTGAAATTTTGGGTCCAGCAGCCCAGCCTTATGCTACACAGAAGTGATGAAAGGTGGTTGATGGGGGCAAGAAGGACCAACATATTTCAGATGCAATGAAACCACCGGCTACCAGCTTGGAGCAAGTGAAATCCGTAGCAGGGTTCAGTGCAACAGTTATGGATAGAAAGTGCGATTGCATGGAACTAGGAATGCGGCAAATGAACGTTGACATTATTTCCTGAGGACCCATCGCTGAAACAAGCCAAACAACTTCCTGAAGGTTGTCAAAAATAGAATGAACGTGCACCGAGACCGGAAAGGTCTCTTATGTGCATAGAGTAGCCTCCTTTGCAGTGATTTTGTCTGTCTTCCCTGAAAACATGATAATCGACTAAGGTGACAACATTGTCAGAAGTATTAACAGACAGGCAGATTTTCTTGACGAGAATGAAGTTTTAGTTATTCACATTAACAAACTGTTGCATGGCTTTCATCTTATTTCATAAGGACTAGTCATTAAATTATATTACGGAGAGGGGATTGATATTATGCGCAACGGAACCTGAAATTTTTAGCGGATATGCATACTACGGTTTCAAAATGATATCAATTGTAAGCATATTGTGGAGGGAACTAAAATGGGATGCGAGCTACCCTTGCACAATTTTTACTATTGTGGCCTTAAACGGGCAGGTGTGGCATTTGTGATGCATTGGTGGCCAGCGCGAGGAAACGCAGATCACTGACGTCAAAATCGTTAGGAGTAATGTACACGTCGAAGTGCACCGTTGGTAGACTTGTTACACGATTCTGGTTGAGAGGAGTGTGGCAGTGTTCGGGTGGGTGCTTAGGGCATGAGGCGAACGTGGTAAATTTCGAATTCAACAGCGGGAGCTAGCGCTGCTGATAGGTGGAACCTAATTAGTATTAATACTGTAGAGGGAATCGCGAGCGACCGCGGTGTGGGTGCTCCCAGGTACACCAATAAACCCTGACGGTCTTGAAATGCGTGCGTCAAGGTCCCGAGGTAGATATGCCACCACCGCTAGTTCATCACAATGCAAACTGCATGCCTTTACAGAAGCTTTATGAACTCATTGTGGAATTGATAATTTTATGATCCCAGATAAATATTTGTGGGGAGTACCAAGTGGGGGCACTTGAATAGAGTCTGAGATGGAAGTTCAAAAGATTCCTTTATACTCTCTGTTTTGCCCATTGCTACTTCATAGGATGTCAGGGTGCAAAGTAGTAGGTACTTCAAGTAAGCCAGCGGCGACGTAAGCTTCTGCTTGGAAGAAGTGCGTTTTTTGTAGCAGTGATGAGCTGAGTCCGGCTAACCCTACTTTTGATATTTTCACACAGTGTAGAAACAGCCATATGGCTTCGTTTGACAAGAGACTGCTTGGCTATAACTTTTGTACAAAACTGCATAAGATTACCGTGGTCGTGACGTTGAGCAAGCTTTTGCAGCCTCGTCATCAAACGTGGACTTCGTACCACGCCAAAAGCATAAATTATATTGGTTCGAGCGCTATCCATAGAGATGCGGTTAGAGACGGTAAAGGCCATAGAATTGCTGGATTTATCAAATTTGTTCACAGTTTTATATGATGGAAAGCACAAGGGCAAGCAACAGCCAGTAGGTCTGGTGTATTTGACTGCCGAGCGGGTTCTATAAGGTACAAAATCTGTGCGCACTTTGGTAGGGCACTTTACATTCCAGTAATGCGGTCCATTAAATGTGACAGTTTTTATAAAACATTTCAGAATCTCAGCCGGTATCGTTCATTAGGTGAACAAAGACAACCCAGCGTTCGCCTATAATGGGTGGCCGCTATGGGACGCTTGTCTTGAAGCTTAGATGCATAAATTGATAGACGTGGAATGTGTGAACCTACTTGGCGGGTTTTGATGCGCCTGATGAGTTAAAATAAAGAAGGCAGGCAAAAGATTTGGAGCCAAGGATAGCAAGGGAATAGTTGACTGCGGTGCATGCAGTCGCAAGAATAGATGAACAGATCGAAAGCCCCTTTGGTCTACGGTAACAGCGTTTGCATAAACGCCGGTTGAGAACTGGGAGTGTGAAGATCTAAAGTTGAAGAAAAATATCGGCAAATTCTTTTGACTAAGAAAAAAGATTTATCTTTCTTAAATGCCCCAGAATGTCAACCAAGTTGACCGAAAATTTAGCGGTGACCGCTCACAATAAGGGGAGATGTACCATGGTATTTAAACCCTGCTTCCGATCATTTGTTCAGCCTATCGCTGCGCCTCTTCAAACTAAGTGGCATTCTCTACGAAGAAGGTTGTCCAAGAATGCAAAATGTTTAACTGCAGTTCAGTAGCAACCGATGCGGTCAGTTGAACGTCCTCAGTTCCCCGGCTCGTATGCAACAGGCTTACGAGTTTCACAATCACAATCTGCGATGTTGAAAAAGTGGCTTATCCGCCTTTCACTACCAGTGGGGCGACAGAGCACGAATTGCACTTGCGTTGTTATTTCATAACGGCAACTTACTTGGGTCTGTGTTACAACTCCGGTCACAACCAGGGGCCTTTCTCATGTTGCCTTATCTGGCAATACCTGAATATATCCCCTTTCTGGCGCTGACGAGTCTTTCTGAGGCCTTGTTTCACTCCCCGACCATTTTGAAGCAAAAGCTTTGGGGGGCATTTAATCCAGAGCGAGCTTACCACTGTTGTGCAGACATGATTCGCGTCCTGTAGTGGTTATTCCGATTTAAACGATCAACAGGATCTACTCTTGCCAATCCCTTCAATATTTTAAACGCCTCCATCCCAACGCCGCTGAATGTACTTTTTTCATCGAATACAAGCTAAGATCTTCCAGCGTTTCTGCGCATTGCTTGTCTTTTTCTGGCTGCATAATTCTAGCAGTCAGTTATTGAAAGCCTCCAGGCAGGCCAAGCCCTTTCACGACATGGCACTGAAGCAGCGTTTGAAGTGTGGCTTACCCATTTTATTATACAGTGGATGGGCGACTCCGGTGGCTACAAGAGAGTGGAGACTGCAGCCCAAGCAGCTTTTACTTGCAATTTGGAGATAGCTTTCAAATTTCTGATCCCATTGCATCCCGTGGTGGTGATAGCTTTCAATTCCTCGGTGCACGAAGCGGCGTTTATAACAAATCCCTCAGATTTTCAGTCAGACACTGAGGTATGTAATATTAATAAATATCACCTGCACCCAGGTGGTTTCAATATTATCCCCATTTCAGTGGCCCTCAGCATTGGTGAGTTAGTCTCAGCTTGCTGGTTCACCCTCAGGCCCATTCCATAGGTGTACTAACTGCTGAATACCGCTGATGACCACCTAGCCTCCCGAGGTATTCAACACTTACCCGGCATTTGTGGAGCTTCACATTAATTCCACCTCTGTGACTGCATCACACAAATTAGTTGCAGTATACCGTTATATTTATTGTGATAATAACTCTTTATTCGAAATTCCCCAGGTTGCCTCGGTTTCCTACTTCACCCCTTAAAATCTCTCCAAAAGTAAAATGGCAGGCGGCATAGTTCCCTGAGCCAGATATTTCTATGCCGTTGCCCAAACAAACAACAATGAAAATGCCAAGATGCTGCCTTTTAGATCTGACTAATGAGCGAGCGCACCACGGGCAAGATCCACTATAGGGCACAAATGTTTGGAATGAAAGAGTATGGCTTATTAGACTGGGTTAGCAGTTTGGAGCTTGTGGAGGGACATGGATTCGTTCCTCCGGACCGCTTGTTTGATCAAACATTGACCTTACGGCGCGGTCGCCATTTGTGCATTCCTCACGTACGCTTCGCTTGCACGCTCTGTTAAAAATAAACGTAACCCTTGTGCCGGTCGAGTTTCGGGTTTGTCGGTATTGCAATCGTGCCGAACCGAGTAAGAGTGATGCGCAGGTTACGGACAAGCAAACGTAATACGAGAGCCGCCTTAGGACAGTCGGTTCTACAAGCTCGTTTTCTCAGGACTCGCACCCCAATTTCACCTCGCAGAACTTAAAACTTATTCGGACAATCGTAGCCTGGTAGCCACGGTGGTCCTTTTTGCACGATATCTTTTGCAACATCCAGCCAAATGGGTTGGGTAGGCGGTGCTGCTATCCTTAACATCCCTGACCACAGTCCTGCTAGTAGCATCAGAGCTTCGGTGTTGACCGCCTGCAGCGCAGCTCACACAAGTGCCTAATGACGATGCTGTGGGAGCAGATCAAAGTTCAAAACTTTCCGTAGTTTTATAATTGGCAACCAAAATATTTAAGTTGATCACTAAAAGCAAAATCTTACTCCTGCAATTAAACCTCTAGGGAATATATAAATAATCACGAACTAAAATCCATCTAGCGAGGAATTATCACACATGCCTTATGTGACCCTATCCGTGCTTGGTCGACGCTCGCAATACAACAGGCAAACGATACAAAACAATTTAATGCCGAGGAGTCTCCTAAAACAGTCATTTCCCTGGAAAACACTCACCTAAAGACCAGTCCAATAGAAATTCGCTGCTACTGTCCACAAACTTACGTTCTGCAACTATAGACCAAGCTTTGCCGAATATCTGCCCCAAATAAACGTCCCATTGGCAATCACACTGGATCAGCTCCAAATAGCCAATCCGCTGTTGCCTACTAGGTAGCACGGTGGCCAAAACTAACTGCAGTTCTCCATCCCACCCAACCCTGACCCTGCATACCGGAAGCTTCTAAGTGCCATGAACGCACTTGACACCAAGGAAACTTTTCCACACAGACAATGTCGCGTCCCTCCTCAACAGAAAGCGCACATAAAAGGTGCCCATAACGTTTCCGCTTCTTAAATTCTCTGCCAACCTGACGAATGGCATCTCATTGCTGAGCTCCGCTTTCTAGTGTCCACCAGAATTCCATAAAGCCGTTCCCTAAAGAGGCTTGGCTAACTCATTCATACTTCAGATCTAAAGAAGCGCGCAACTTTAACAATAACCGAGCCAACTAATCCAGCTAGTAATCTTATCATAACTACTATTTTGGCTACAGTCCCATAATCAAAGCTTATCTTCTTACAGCCGGCTTTTAAAACAGCCTAATCTACACAACAGAAATAAGAACTTCCCGATCAGAGGAAAAATTTCTTCTGAGTCACATTATCCCCCATCCCCTTCGAATAAGCGCAGTAAGTACGGCCACCAGGGTACCGCCGGTGTTTCCTACCACTAAAAATATATTCCGTTTAGTCCCATTTGACACCCCCTATTCCAAAAATGTGAAAATTGCAGACCCCCAAGCGCCCCCGAAATGTACTCATTTCCCCCGACTGTTCCTTCGGCAATACTGCACACACCGCTACCGCCACGAGCTTCCTTCTTCTCCGACAAACGCATTATGCTCAATGGCTCACTAGGCCGCCCGTCTAGAGAACTGCACGACTGCTTCTAGATCGACAAAAACAGGAGTCGTCGCGCCAGAGATACGAGTGTGCTCTAAAGTGCAATAAAATAAGAATGCGGTCGAGTCCAAAATCTGCTATTTTATTAGAAGGCAGTCTTCCACGAGCATTAGGTACTTTGTGAAGGATAATGCCCAGAAGACGTTTTGGTGCTAATTTCCATAAGATTTTCATCAGATTACTTGCCAGCTTTCATGTGAATGATTAACATGGCTGACCCACGTTAAACCTTAGAGGGTCTGCTGCTTTCTCGGATAAACATGAGAAATTCCAGTAATCACAATGTCACAGCTTCGGTGTCATTCCTGAAAAAAGACGGAGACAGACTCCCTAGGTCAGCAGCACTAGACTATTTTGACAAAACACCACCCTGACCAACGCTGTTGCAGTACCTACCTATATTATTTACTTTTTATATATGTATAGAAGTAGTGGGTAGTATCTTGATGCTCTAAAATTTTGCAGGGGAGCGCGCGATCGGTTTTGCAGTTACTGTCGTTCGTCAGGTATGCTAACCCAGTACTCCATTCTCCAAATATCATTCTACTTGGACACTCCGAATTGGTTTTTTTTACCAGAATCTAATTTGTGGCATCAGGAGTGTGCATGGAAGCTCTTTTTCAAACAGTACACAGAAGAACCCCAACTGAGATTCGTTATTTATAAAGACCCCCATTTCCTCCATGCACTATGACGCGGCCATCTCCCCACAGGGAATTAGTGAGTAGAACTTCAAAAGTAGATGACACCTGAGAAGCAGTGTCATTTGAGAACTTTGTGAGAAGCCTGTAGGACGAGCAGATAGGACGACTGGAGACATCAGTGATCGACTGCAGACACCCATCAAGTATTATCAACCACAAGTCTCCCTGTAGTTTAGAACAGTCGGAGTCGCAGCATTTTACGCTCTTCTACTGAAGCTAAATCTGATAAAATTTAGCCACAAGTGCCGCAAGTTTGCAAAGCAGATCTGGATCTTGCTATTTGCGAATTGTCAACATCCCCTAGATCATTTAAGTCAGCAAGCAAGCTAGTGAAGCACAAAACTCTGGACCACTTCATACTGAATATTACAAAAAGAGGGTGCAGGTGGATTCTCGCGCTCATCTCGGAGAAGTATCTAGGATCTTGCAGTTGGAAAACAAATACTGCATCAGGATATCTCAAATTTCAAGCCCCCCAAATGGGAAAACTCTTTCCAGATAAAGGTTCTACTCCACCATACGCTAGGATAGATGCAGGATTCTGTAGACCATCCCGTGACACCTAGCGCTCACCTGTCGTAAACTCCGAAGGGGTGGAATAATTAGCAAGATTGTTTAAGGTGGTAGTATGTTCCTTCTCTGGTAATTGCATAAAACACCAAATACGACAATTGTCTAGTCTTGTTATCAGTCCTTTCATTGGGTATGCCAACAGCTAGGATGGGCTGGCGTGCGTCGAGAAGGCCTGGAGTTAGCCGAAAGTTAGTGTCATGACAGCATAAATCAAGCCAAAACCCAAGGACCTGGTACAATGCAAGACTTTCTTGGTAAGCAGCCAGTAATAAATGATGTCACCAAGAAGAATGAACTGTAGCTTTTCAGCTGGTGCATTTCGGAGGGTCGCGAAGGCGATCAGACCATTAAGTTTCTAGAAATGGTGAATCAGACATTTCGAACGGTCAGTAAAGTGGAGGAGGTTGCTCCAATACGGTCAAACGTCTTGTAAACATTCCTATCATTGGTAGTACTTATGAAAGATAACTACTACTGATTATTCCAGGAGAACGGACCCCAGGAAGCAAGCAGGCGCATCGGAGTTTGCACTAACTGAAAGGCCTTATGTGGATTCCGGTCAACCGAGATGCCTTCTGAATTTATGTTTAAGGTTCTATATAACCGCTCTAGAAGTGAATCAGTGGGTTTTAGGGTCCAATTATCCTTCCGCTTACACACGATTTTTGTGTACCCTCACTTCCAATCAAGGGTTACAGATACTGTCTATGGCTGTAATCTGTGCTGTCTGCCCCAGAAGCTGCGCGCCAGCCAGTACTTGCAACCGTTTTTCAAATCTCCGATCAGCTGATTCCTTTCACTCTCTGCAATTTATTGAATGTGATATTTGAGTATACAAGAAAGCATATGATTTCCCGAATGTCAGTGTAATCGAGACCTACATGATCTGGAGCCTTATATGGTAGTATGAGCAGAGCTTACGATTTACTTTATTCGTCAATGTTCCTTGCTGAGATCCTGAACCACGAAGCGTCTCACAACTGCTGGCATCTGCTGGTTGAGTCTCCCGACTGACTAGTCGTGTTAAGTAAACTTAGAGTTATAATAATAATAATAACAATAATAATAATGCATATTTCTCCGTTTGCGAGAGGCGTGCGCAGGGCATGATCAAATTTTTACAGGGATGATGCACAGGAAATGTAGATGATAGAAATCGAATGGGATAAGGGGTAGGAGCAATATTGTGTTACTGCAGAAGCTCAATGGAAAGTGAAATGAGATGCTGCAAAGCAATGGGGAAAGTACAGGTATGCCAGTGGAAAGCAAAAAAATAGGAAACCAATTTTTCAAGACCAGAAAGAGTTTCATGGGACTGTTTGCAGGCAGCGGACTACGAGTCATTTCGTGTTTAAGTGCACTAAATGTGCTCGTTGCTGGCGCACAGCATGGATGAGGCTCAACGGTCGATATCGATATATGGGCATTGACGAAACATCCACCCCCGCGAAACGGCTATGATTTGCAGGCATTCAAATCGTTGGACGCAGCTCATCCATCCGCGATAACTGATAAATACCAACTGTCCACCAGCGATAACTGGTGGCGGTTGGTGTTAAATGTCAGTTGTTATTAGTTTGCAACTGGGTGAGAGTGATGAATCAGAAAGAGCAAGCTAGGAGAATAATATTGATGTCATTTTGCACAGAAAAATAAAAAAAACGTCTATTTAGCACGCCAAGCCCGTAAAAAGTGTTGGCTGTGATCGTGAAAATGAACTTTTGTAATGCGTATTTTCGTTGATGGCTGGGAAATTGAAAATTTATATAAATATCTGTATGCCCCAGGATTGCGAAGATGTCTACTTATATATAATTTATATATGTATGTATATATATGTATACACGTGTGCCTTAGGGTGATGTATTATTTGTATACTTTTTTGCTCCATAATCGTCACATGAATTTGGTTTGATTAGTTTATGCGTTAAGCTATTCGGTAAATCGTTTGAAGGTGGTAAAAATGTGCATTTATATGTGTACATATATATCTGTCTATATACACGTAGAAACATATATATGTATAAACAAATAGATGTGCACTTATAAGTATACAATTTGGACATGTTGATTGCGGAACGTAATTAATCCATATACATATATGTGTAGAGTAGACGCATACGAATATGAATTTATATATATATATCTTTATATATACAGCTATAGATGTTTTCACTATACGTGTATATCAAATTCGTTGTTGCATCGACATGTACAAAATACGTATTAAATAAATGTTCATAAACATTTGTTGCCCCATGTGGGAAGACCATATATACATATCTCGGTATAGCAATTAATGTCAATGCATGCAATGATTTCCTAATCTGAAAATATATGCACATATCCGTTGACCCCTTAGTCATAAGATATATACATATATTGCAGTTTGACGTGTAAGGTAGTTATGCTAACATTAAATGCCCGACGGTGAAACGCACGACCCCTATGGCATCCCCGGGCCATGTCTGTCTTTAGCCAGATATATATGGCTAACAACACCTATAAGCATCTCCAGACCAACGGAAGCCTATGTCTGCCTCAGCATACACTGTTAACATTTGCATGCGTATAGTGGACTAGTTTCACTACTACTAAACGAATGAGCACCGAAACCCAAACCTTTGATGCCCACGTGAAAGAAGACTCACGTACCAACAACCTAATCCATGCAATGAAGCCGTAATAGAAATAACCGATTTTGGAACTCGGTGCTGGTAATCAGACAGTCGTGGCTCCAAAGGGGGCCGTGGTGTTGTTCACTTCAATCCCGTCTCTCCCGCGGTCCTTGTTCCTTGCACCTCCGTTGTCTTCCGTGGGCCCCCGGGGTCCTCTTCATCCACTTCTTCCGTCCTACGTGGTCTTGGGCTCTTCAGGTCTACCTGCAATGGAAATGGTGAATATTAGTATTAATATTACTTACCTTTTGCTGATAGACAATACACACAGATGTAGACCTCTTGGCCCAGGTAGTTGGCGCAATGCGAGTGAATCCAACGTTGACATACGTCGCATTGCACCCATTCGATTGTGTCGTCCAAATCCACCTCGTCTAACTCTTCAGTGCGCCGCATTATTCGCGAGAAGACACCAAAAGGCGTGGATTTCACTGAGCGACCACGCTAACATCACTTCGCGGTAATGCTCAGCTAAATGCCGAACACTATCCGGCACGAAAAACGCAAACCTAACTAAATCCTTCCGCTTCAGTAACCTAAGATTCCCTTGTCCGCGCAATAAGGCTTTTACGCGAACGACATCTTCTCTGTCATCCACTAACCGGAACTTGCGCCTGAGACTATTAATATCCCGAACAGTAACAAGACCGTTGAACACATCCCGAGCATATAGGCAAACCTCTCTAGCATTTCCAAAAATTTCCATTAAGCTAATTACGTGCGCCTCCTGCTCTGGGGTTCGCTTACGATTGCGCGCTTAATAATGGTCATGAGATCAATAAAAGAAATTATTGTTCCAGGCAGCTTCCTACCACTTGGTATTGCCTGCTACCTGCACGCAACGTGACGAATGCCGGGCAGTTAATATATGGAAACCTGCAAATAAATTTCACTTGAAAAGATAACAGACTCATCGACGACCACTTTGATTTCTAAGACATTTGTGTACACAGCAGTACTTGATGCGATAGTAAGGAAAAGAAGACGGAAGAGATTGCGGATGCTCTAGGAGCTAATTTCCGGAGCTGGTACTGTGATATAAAATGACGTCAGCATCTTACGCTGGAAAACCCTAAAATCACATTTGAAAGCGGAAAAACAAGCATAAAAAGAGCGACCGTAGCGGCCAAACAATTCTGAAGCATCTATATGGGCAGCAATTGCGTTTGCACAAACAGCCATAACAGCCATGAGAGCGCAACTGACATGGTTTTCGGTTTAGCATTTATTCATACCCAAAATCGTTCGTTTAAACAATAATCACATTCACGAGATTACCATTTTCATAATTTCCGAAAAATTTACAATACATTCATTCCATTTCCAAGACAATTCCTTTTTAGCTTCAAAGGAGCGACTTTTCAAAGTGGAAGTTTCGTCACTATTCGATATGTGGCGGGAGTCCCCAAACGTCGGAAGCGCTACGTAATAGACAGAAGCGTTAAGCTGAGGAGATGACAAGTAGTGATGATGCGGTAATTGGATGGAAGGGGTGAAAACCAGGTAGAACGTCAGGCAGATTGGATAAGACACGTATTGGAGAACAAATGGCCAAAAAAATGCTGAGGCAAGAGGATGACTGTCAAGATTAACACAAACTGTCTGGAGGAAATTTGTGAAGCTTCGGACATGGATAGTGATCATATTTACATACGGATGGTGGTAAGCTGTACCGGGAGGTTTGTCATATAGGAGAAACTTTGTGTAAGAACACTCCTTGAGGGCACTAGCCAAGAATTTCTTCTATGCTGTCATTTTTGTTGTCGCACCATTTTGCTTTCATTCATCAGAACGGTTGAGGAATATGAATTGCGCAAGCCGTTCCGGAGACAGCAGTAACCACGGATTTATGCAATTGCAAAGAAGCGAGTTGAGATATCCAGTGCAATAATCCCGGGTAGTTTTGGTTGAACGGGCTAAAACTCGAGCGCCAGTTCTAGCTAACAGGTTCCTAACAGGAATTATAGGGTAGCAGATTTGGAATCGCCATTAGGAGGACGGAAGCGTTGGCAGCGTGTCTGCTGAGGATGCGAGATCTGAAACGCAAGAGTGAAGTAGTCTGGCTTGGGTGCCAGCTTGGGTTTATGGTGATTGTTGGATCACGACAGAACACCTGCGCTATGGTGCATCTACTCCGTAAAGTGTGGTAACTGGAAGTGAGCAATGGTAGCAGTTTTAGGCGTAGTTGAATGTTAGGAGCTACCAAGAGCGACATTTCAAGCCCCGCCGAGCCGGTAAAGAGGATAAGATTACATAAAGAGCGCGGAATGCACAAGCTGAAGATGTTTAAAATCACCGGCTTTGATGAGAGCTTAGATCCCTGAAGAAGCACCTTCACATTTTCGTCAGCACACATTGGGAGAAGCTCAAGAGGTGAATGCTTAAGCCACTTGTTACGAGGGTACATCACTACAAGGGAGGTCAAAAAATACACTAGCGGGGACGTGTGATAAAGTGAGTAAGTAAGAGGTAAAGCCGAAACCCAGATGGTGATCTCAGCAAAGATTTGGTCACGAACTAAAATTCTAACCCACGTTCGCAAGCCTCGTCTAGTCCAATTTTAGCTCGTGTCAGGTTAATTAAGAACTGGACATCCAATATTTTTGTCAGCTGGGTTTTAAACTGGGCTAAATTTGGGCACGACCGCGGGGAACTAGGGAGTTTGTTCCATAATTTAGAGTAGGCAACTGTGAAGAATTCAGCTCTGATCGATAGGCGAGTCAGGGGTATTCTTAACGAGTAGTATCTACTACGAAGTGGATATAGGGGACTATCGGCGTCGCGTGTGACGTTCGTAGTAGAGTGGACATTATTATGGCAAAGATTAAAGAGCAATGTAAGGTTGAATTTCACTCGACGAAGCCACAATGGTTCAAGTCCAAGCAGCTCGCATCTGGCTCCGTAGTTGAGACTAGACGAGGGATCTAGGAGATTTCTAGTGAATGCACGCTGCACATTCTCGAGTGCGATTCGACCGACTGTACGCATATGCGTAAAGATAATCGGGCAGTACTCGAGGTGGGGCCTAGCATGGGACTTGAAGGTGATAATTCTGCAGTCTTTAGTGCGGAATGCCCTTAGGATCATTGTGGCGGTTCTCTTAGCTAAAGCGGTCTGATAGTGGGCCTGCTCGTAGAAGTTGAAAGAGCAGGAGTATTGTAACCCTAAGTCCTTAACTGTGTGTGATACAAGGATTGGCATGCCGTTTATGGAGAGGGCGCCCGGAGGAACATGACATTTATATGTTATCAGAGAACTTTTGTCGTCATAGAACTTCATAAGCCACTTAGAACACCAGTCATCAAGAGACTCCACGTCTTCATTGATAAGTGCAAGAGTGGAGCTAAATGCAGCCGCCTCAAAAGAGTAGACTATTTTAATGTCATCAGCAAACAGGATTGGTGTGTCATGACTAACAAATTTAAAGGTATCAATAATATATAGCAGGAATAGGAGAGGACCAAAGACGCCACTTAATGTCCTATCCGTTGCCTTCGCTTTAAGGTGTTCTCAGTAAAATGTGAAGAAAAAGGGAGGTGGCTGGCTTTACGCGACAGAAAGATTATTTTTTGGCAGTCGTTTCAGATCACTTGAAAAAATTATGATTCAAAACCAAACACCGGCGGTGCCCACCAGAACCTGCCGCGGGGGGTGTCACTCAGGTCTAACCTCATTACAGAGGCACGTTAACCGTCACGGGCTTCCAATGCGTTATAAGACCGTCCGACCGTCCCTTGGCTGCTGCATGCGCAGACGTTTGTCGACATATGAAGTAAACCGTTTGGACTGGAACAAAACCAGCCATTCGTGATCCTAAAGCCTCGAGCAGGTCAACTCAATGTCCGCATCGCTTCAACAGATAAGTGCCCAAAGCACACGGTTGCTGTCCGTGACGCTTTGTACCTGTGCCACAAGCGTTCTTGTGGCCGGTCGCCAAAATATATAAGGATAGGTTGGACCCTTTTGAAGAAAAGACGCAAAATCCTCACAGATTACTGGAGGTGATATCTTACTGTAGCTGCACAAACAAAAAATATCTGGGAGGAATCCATGTTGGTTAGGGAAAAGATACTGTTTGAATTCAACTTTCGGGGTAACGTGTCTTTCGGAAAGCGCTGAAACACTGCTTGTGATTTGGCCGTTGGCAATGTCGGAGATTAGCCTTTAAGGTTTTCCATGTACTCGCAGAAAATGCTTTGTTCGACCGAGTGCAGATGAAGACGGCCGGATGCTCACCAGTCCATGCCGCATTATTTTAGATCTGCATGCGCGCTTTGGACTGGAAGATTCCTGCACCTTTTATAAGGCCTGCTTGGGGGCATCTGGTCAATGGACGCAGCCTTTATTATTAAAGACGCGTAATTTATTTGGAGAGGTGCTCAGATGCTCAGATTCATCGGACAAATTGGCCATCTGCAATTTTGGTGATCCCTAAGGTTTTCTAAACCACTGAATCCGCAGGGAGAGTCAACGTTTCTTCTTCTGAAGTGCCTAGTTATTCGTTGCCCTGAATAAAGGGACGGCTATTAGACAACTAACTCAAAACTTAGGGGCAGATGGTCACTCCTGACATACGAGGGCGGATGTTTGACCAGGTGGATTTTATACTAATCATTGGTAATGACTAGGTCTAGGAGGTAATAGGATCGCCCTAACAAATGTCTAATTTGAGCCTTCACATACTGCATCCGGGAGTTCTGAAAGGAGTCTGCGAGGTCTTTAATAAAAGCAGGGTTAGTCGTTCCCCGTTTTGATCAG
Organism: Fasciolopsis buskii; assembly: GCA_008360955.1. NCBI lineage: Eukaryota > Metazoa > Platyhelminthes > Trematoda > Plagiorchiida > Fasciolidae > Fasciolopsis > Fasciolopsis buskii. The sequence goes on along the minus strand of LUCM01002075.1, from coordinate 1,316 downwards.
TGAGCACTTCGCCAGTTAGAATTGTTCTTGGTAAGAGGGTAGATGAAATGAGTGAGCTTCCTGAAGGAGCCCAGCAGTGTTTAGGACCGCTGATGCGCGACGAGTTGGAACAAGAAGCAGAAGACTAACCATAGGTTACCGACATTGTTTATTGAAGGCGCTTCGATTATCGTGGATGAGTGCGATGTCATCACGATAGATGTTAAACCCTCCGACAAGCTCCGCTGATCTCTCTCCTATGATCGTTAAGCCAGACGAGGGATCGGAATTCAAGAATATGTTGGTTTAGCCAAGTTCCGGTGGGAGCTATGATGTGGGGGTTAATCCTAAAAACTACCTGCTGGATTTTTTGGAGTATTTTGTGTGCACCGAGGCAACTGGTTTAATTGGGCCACTTGAGTCAATGATGCTCCGGAAGGGACGCGTTTTTATTGTCATGTAAAAACGGTTCAATTTTATAAGGGTCTGGAGTAACCTTCTAGACAGCTGGCGTTTCGTGCCAGCTTCAGTAGGTGTACATTAAGGCTTAGAGGGTAATATCGCAAAAATATGTAGGTAAGACGATGGAAGTGCGTTATATTCTCCAGTCTGAGCAGCATCAGTCCAGGCGCAAGACCAAACGGTACCCGCATTCCGAAATCAGAATAATGCTATTCAGGCTTGCTCCTTCGCCGTACGCTAGCCACCTGTGGCTCTCTATCCGCAAAAGCCGTTTCAATAAATGTTCCTTTGTCACTTGTCGGAGCTTTCTTCTGTGGCTGATCCTCGACTAGGCCCCTGTATGGCAATATACTAGCATCATTTTGGAACTGCTTGTCATGGGCTGCTAGCCTTTAGTTAGTTATGCTCTCTGTTTTGGCATTTCTTCAATAAATCTGCCAATGGGTTTGGTGACGGCAGCTAGAATGGCCCCGCTTCATCCTTCTGTTGCGGTAGAGTTAAAAAATTTCTTTCAGGCTGGCTACGCTGTTGGATTGTGGGAGGGAGCGCTGCCGGTCTTATAGAACAGTCGGCCCCCTGCGCTACGTTTAGCTATGGATAGTCAGAATTGGGGTGGTTTGTCCGCATTTAATCCGTCCTGCTCTTTTATTTCTTCCACTAGGCTTTTGTCGGAATAGACGATTTGCCTCATAGAGGCTGTTATTGGTTTGGGCGCTTGCCCCTTCGCCATGTCACACGAATTCTTATAGTAGGAAAATCGAGGCCGGTTTGATGGAATGCCTGTGTGTTAGCGTCTTGAAGGGGCTAAAACGGGCAAATTTATTCAGAAAAATTCCACTGCTTGCACATCTTTTCGTATGCTTAATCGCCATGGT